>VXAL01002888.1:4358-73783 GCA_013399475.1 Chauna torquata | reverse complement strand
CAGACTGAAAACCTAAACAGACACGGAACATTACAGCGATCAGCCACACACGTGTTCACATTTATTTATTATAAAGAAAGATTTCATGGAAAATATGTATTTTTTTGTATAATTTACAGAGTTTATTCTAGTATGTATTTACAGCTGAAGAGCAAAGGGATTGTTCTCGTCATAAAATATAAATAAAATATCTAATTTTCATAACTTTGTTTGCTGTTTTTCACAGCCTGCGTGCCACCTGTCGGGAACGGGAGGGCTCCGGCGCGGGGGCCGACGGCTGTCCCGGCCTCTGCCAAAACTTGGGGCAGGCCGGGCACGGGGCCCCCGCGGGAGCCGGCCGAGCTTGGGGGGTGCGATGGGGGAAAGCCAAGCGCGTGCCCCCCTCGCGACGCGGGGTCCGGCTGCGGTTGCAGCACGGCCGAGGTGGTTCGGCGTTAGGTTCTTGTGGTGTTCAGAGACAGCGGGGCTGGTGCGTCTCCCAGGAGGATGGCCTGCGTTTTCATTTCTAAAATTTTGGTTTGCTTCTTCAAAAATAAAACACCTTTTTTTTTTTTTTCTTTTTTTTTTTGCAGAATAGGAGCAAGACTGAACCCTTTGGGACGTCAGCTTAGCCCCAGGGTGGAGTTGAGGCAGTCACTCTTTGGGTGAAAAGGTGCCTGGGGAGGAGTGGGTCCAGAAAACAAGCTCGTCCTCTTCCAGCAAAGGAAACCCCCAGAGCTGGCTCCGGTGGGAAGGGTGCCGCCAGAAGCACACGGCCACCTGTAGCGGCAGTTCACCTGGCAGGTCACCTCCGCTTCTCGCGCGGCCGGCAGCACAGCAAAAGGAAGCAACCGCAGCGCTTGCGTTCAGCGCGGCACCGCGTCTGAACTCGGTGGCAGCCCGCTGATTATCTTCTTTTGCCTCTGGGTGCAGAACACGTACGGCAGCAAGCGCGCGGTGCCTGGGCACACTGCTTAAAACGCTTCTTCAGACTGGGGGCCCCTGAGCTGCGCTGCGAGGGATGCTGGAAATAAATGCTACCCAGAAAGAAAAAGGCGTGGGTTTAAAGATGAAGAGCTCCATTTCTCCGTCTCTCTCAGGGACCGATGAAACCCAAGTCGTGGGCAGGTCCAGGGGTCAGCTCAGCACGCTCGCAGCACCCAGAATGGAAACGTCGCGGGTTATTCCACGGAGATGTTGTGCCCCACCCGGCACACCTCACGAAGCACCGTTTCCCTTGGCCCACCTCCTTCCAGCCCTTCCTTGCTCCATCACCTTCCTCAGTGGCGGGCATCCTCACCCTCCGGGGCAGTGCTAGGAGCCCGAACCAGGGTGCTGCCAGCCCAGCCTTCGTTAGTCCGTTGCTGGCGAGGCCTGGGGATGTCTGGTGCTCTCCGAGGCCCTGCCATCATCGCTCCGAGCGCCTGGCAGCACTTTGTGACTTCTGGGTGCAAACACCTGGAAATCATTAAAAACCAGCGGAGGCGGCTGAATGTATTAATTAAATAAACCGCGCCGCACATGAATCTGCCCGGTGCCCCCGGATCCTGGGAGCGTGAAACCCGGCCCTGCAAGCGACGTCCCCAAAGGGGGCAAAAGAAAAAAAAACAACGTGTGAAAAGAGAATTAGTGAAATTAGGTTAGCCCAATAAAACGTGCGGGGGTCTGCCCCCCTTCCCGCAGCCTCGGGCGAGCGGTGCTATCGAGCCTGATCTATTGTTTCCCCCCCTGGCAGGGGGGTTATTATGTGATAAATAATTCCTGGAGGGAAAGAAAAGAAAAAAAAAAAAAAAGTGGGCACATTTGCATAATCACGGCTTTGATGTGGCCAGCGATATGAAGCTGCGTCCCCCCAGATCTGCCGTGGGCCAGAGGGAACAAAACAGGAGGCAGGCTTTCAGCGGGGCTGGCGGTGTGTGGGGCGGCCCGTCGGGAGCGGGCTCGCTCTCGCTCTCTTTTGCAACGACCTCTTTAATGATTAAACCCCAGGAATGCCAACAAGGGGCCGAGCGCCTGGCTCGCCCTCGTGCTGGAGGTGATGCTCTCCGCTCGAGGTACGAGCCCCGTGACGGGGAGCGTCGCCCGTCCTGCTGGGGCCAGGGGAACGGGAGCCCCATGGGAAGAAGGGCGCGTGGGGAAGAGGGTGGCAGGGGTCACAGAGCCCGTCCTGCTCCCTCTCCCCTTCCCGGCTCAGCCAGCCCTTGCTGAGGAGCTCAGCCCCAGCAGGGTGGGCAGCGCTGCCCCCTCGGCCCTGCCAGCCCCTCTCCCTGGCTTAATTGCTTAATTAAAGGCTGCTCCTCCCCGGCCCCAATGCCGGCTGCATCCTGCAGCAGCTCGGGTCACTGCGGGCACCGCTGCAAAACCGGAGGTTGGCTGATTGTTAGCGAAATCCCAGGCAAAATGCAGGAGGGACCCCTGCTCGCCTTGCCGTCGGGTTTGCCACCGAGCCCGGTGACTCACGTTACGGCTTTTTTTTCCAGCCCAAAGGAGTCGTTTTCCCACTTTTCTACCCAGAAGACTGATTTTGGAGGCAGTGGGAGGTCTCGGCCCCGAGCGTTGGGAAATCAGCCTGCGGGGCCATAAAGCGTTGTGGTGGACCTGGAAGTGGGCTGGGGGTGTTAAAGGCAAAAGTGCCTCTCGGGACGAAGTGGAAAAACGGGGGGGGGGGTTTCCACGGCAGCACCTTGCCCTAAAAGCGTAATTCTTTGTGGCAAAGAGGTCGTCTTCCCTTTAAAGCGTGTTTATGATCCTTCTGTGCATTGTGTTCTGGCATAAAAGCTTCTCCGCGCTGTCGGAGCCCGCTGGGCCGCTCTGTGGCTCCCGAGGGGGTTTATAGCCCCCCCGGCACACAGACAGCCACAGGAAGCCCCACCGGTGCCAGCGCGACAGAAGCTTCACCCCCAGGGCCGGCATTTGCTTCCTTTCACGCAAGACGCAAGGCTTTCAGCGCATCGCCGTAACTGGAAGGCCTGCGCGCGGCCCCCTCGGCCCTGCCCTGCCACGTGGGGCTCGCCCTGCCTCTGGAAGGGGAGCGAGACGAAGCCTGCGGGCCTTGCGGGCTCGCGGAGAAAGCCCGGCTTGCGTCCCCGGCCCACGCAGGTCTGAGAAACGCCCCAGCCCTGGGGCCCGTCCCAGCCTCTCGACTCCTGCTGTACCCGCAAGGAGCCCCTGGCACCGTCCTCGCCCAAAAGCCTGGCCCTGCGTCCCTCCCGCTGTCTCCAACAGAAGTTTTGCACGTGTGGGATGCAAAGCCTGGCCCTTACGTTTACTTTTATTATGGAAATTTTTCTGATTTTATTGTCGCGACGACACTTTGATTTCGTGATGATGAAAAAAGTAATGCCATTACGCTGGGAAGCAACTAGATTAGGGTTCACCTGCTATGGGGCATCCTCCGGTGAGCTCTAACGACTTTGTTATTGGAATTCATATTACATTAAGTAATTAAGCACACACTGGCTGTTTTTTTTAACGCTGGATACATTAGTTCTTGCATAATGTTGTTTTAATTGAAAGGGCTAGTCATCTGGGACGTTAAACGGTCACATCTTTTCTGATTTCCGTAAGAAAATAGGCACGTAACTTAAAGAAAAGCAACGCCTCCGTACTGAGAGCGCGCCCACCGTGGCTGTAAACCGTGTGCGTGCGCACGAAAACCCGTGCGCTTGTGTGCACGGGAAGAGCAGATGTCGCCGGTGAGCTTCAGGCGCGTCCTCGCTGAGGACCAGACCCCGCCAGCGGAAACCCGCCGTCCCCGCGCCACGGCGGGACCTGCCGTAGCCGCGCACGTGCCGGGACGCGGACGAAACGTCGCTGCCGCGAGGAGCGTGGGGCTCGGCGGCCCCGCCGCGAGGCTGAGCACGACCGCCCGCTCGCACGTGAGCGTAAAAGCCTCCCCACGGAGCCCCACGCGCCCGGCAGGGGAGGCTGGAGGGAGGGTGGGAATTTTTGGCGGAGCGCTGGAGCGCGTGCGGCCGGCGGGGTGTCGCGGGGGAGGTCAGCGGGCCGGCTGTGCCCCCCGGCCCTGGTAATCAGCTAAACTCGGCGTGAAGGAATAAAAGCCAGCCAGAAGCGAGGCCGACGGTTGCGCCAGGCTCAGCCCCCGCTTTTCGAGGCTGCACGCGAGAGCCCGACCCTGTGGCCGGCGGCTGCGGGCAGCTGCGCTCAGCGCGCATTCAGGCCGTCAGTCAGTGGCAAGCGAGGGCTTTTCCCTAACCTTGTTTTGTCGGTGGGGAAACGGATCTGCGCAGAAGCAGGGGCAGCATCTGCCCCAGCAGCAGCACCGGGAGCTGGGGGCGCGGGGGTCGTGCTTGCAGACAGGTATTTGGGATAATGCGTGTGTCCAAGCGAATGTAAGCTGTTCGTTTGCAGGGGTCTTCCAAACCCCTGGTTTGCGCAGACAGTAATAGAGCCATTAGAGGCTTTCGCAGCGTCCACAGAGCCGTAGGGGTCTGGGGGCTGCAATTTATCACTCTGGAGCTGAGCCGTACAAACCACCTCCTGTAAGGGTTCAGACCACACAAAACTTTGTCTTTATTGTGTCTGGATTTGGCCCGTGCGGCCCCCATTGCCATCCCGTATGGACAAAACAATCGCAGCTCGGCACACTTTTGTGCAGTGCCTGCAGCTCTGCAGCTGCCTTGCACGAGCAGAAATTCTGGTGGGATTTTTCCCTGGCATAGGTGGATATCTTACCGCTGGGCAAAGTCTTGCGTCTCTAAATCTCTCTTAATTTTTGCTCTGACAAGCTGACACCTTCCTCCTAAGGAAACATGCTGCCTTAAACCTATGATGCCGGTTTGCATGGGCCCAGTACACGTGTTTGCTGTCGCTGTGGGGCAAAGCCAAGCTCAGGCTCAGCGCCCTCTGCCCGGACCTCTCCAGGCTGCTCGTGCGCTCTGGGGCGATGCAGCAAGCTTCTGGCAGGGCTTTCCTCCACGCAACTCGTAGCGCTGAATTCAGCACAGGCAGCGACCTTGCAGTGCTGAGGCTTGAGACAGAGAGCTTAAAAGCTGCTTTGAGAAAAAGTTGCTCATGCTTTGGAGCGCGAGTGCCGGGGGGCTGCTGTGCCGCGCGCGGGGCAGAGGGGAGGTGGGCAGCAGGGATGGTGCCGGGGCTGCCTCCTCCCATCCCCCTGCTTTTATTAAAAAGGAGAGGGACCGGACCAAAGCTGATGGCATATTTACCTTCGTGAGTTTTAGAAAAGTTAATTACCGCTCGGAGCAAGTTGGTATGGCTGTCCTGAGCTGCCTTTTATTAGTAGTCGCCTTCATTAATTTCCCTCGCTGGATTTGCTGCTAATAGCTGCTTGGTCCTGGGGCAGCACAAAGCAGCATCTGTGCCATTGAGCAGAAAAGCGGGAGTCGGGCAGAGGGGGGCCGGGGGGGCCGACGCCGTTTGCAAATCAACCTCTATTAACGTGATGGCCTGCGCGGAGCGGGCGGCAGCCCGTGCCTCCCGTGTCCGGCACGGCAGCTTGGGCTTCGGCCCGGCGGTGGAGGGGGGAAAGGCACCCGGGCACCCTTGGGTGCTTGTGCCGGCAGGTGGCACTCCCGGGAAGCGGGGTGGGAAGCGGGGTGCTGGATGCGCACCCCTGGGACCGACGCAGCCCTGGGGGTGCTCCCATCCCGCAGCACACATGCAGCTTGGAGGGGAGATGCTCAGCAGTGTCTAGCAGTAGCTGAATCATTAGTGACTTGCTAGCTTACAATATTTTTTTTGGTTCAATAATGGGATTAAATTCTGTTTGGAAAGAATGAATAGGGGGTTAAATTTGTCTTCAGTCCCCAGGCAGGAAGGACCAGCTTGTTGTGCTGCTGTGAACTCCTCTGCACGAGCTGCCCAACTTCACGCCTCAGTCCACGGGAGCGTTTCCCTGTGTGATGCGGTGAGGGGCTTTCTCCTCCCTGCTGCTTTCCCGAGGCGTTATCTAAGAGGTGCCCTCCCCTGGGGTGGGCTGGGGCAGACCAGCGTCCCTGAGGGGGACCACGCATGCGGCCAGCCCCGCCAGCCCACCCCTGTCCCGTGCGATCCCGGATTTCCCCCTTGCGGAGGGACAGGTGGAAAAAACTTCCTTCACCAAATATCTTCCCCAAAGCACAGGAAAGAGTACGTCGTCACATTGTCAGCAGCGGGAAGCCGTTGTGCTTGGCTTACTGCTTCTACTGGGTGTGTGAATATTCCCTGAGGCTCAGCGTCCCTACGGTTAATGACAGCATTTATTTCACTGCTCTGTGCAGCACAGCTTCTCGTTCTGTAGAGACCATGGGGTGACTGGTCCTTAATGGTCAGATTCAGCTCTTGCGTCAGACTTGGGAGTGTGGTATAATTAATCCACCCTAAAAAGCACACCAGGCAGCAAGTTACTTAATACAAAATAATGTATTTCTCAAAAATAAATAAATAAATAACCCCCCCAAATCTTGGTTGGTTCAAGCGACTTTCTTCTGAAACCAGAGGAAATAGCAGAACGGAGATTTTTTTTCGTCAGTAGCTCTAAGCTGATGCTTCCAGCCAAAAGATTAGGTGCTCCATCAGCAGCCTGAGTCAGCTACTTACTTCCCCCGTTAGGCACCTCTCTGTACTGTGCGTCGTATCAGCCGATAGTGTAAGCTACGTACCCTGCGGGCTGCGTACTTGCTGTGACTGCCAGCAACCCTCCCGACCTACAGCCTGGCCGCACGCATGGGGCTTTTCCACCAGGAACCCCCAACTCCTCAGGAGTGTGCGGTGGCCACCAAAAATGTCACCGTGTGCGTGCGCGTGTGCGTGCACCCCCGGGCACAGCTGCAGGGCCAGGGCAGGACGTCTGTGTCTGGGGCATCCACAGCTCGGACCCAGCTGAGCACAGTGGAAGAGACCAGACAAGAAGTGCCGGGCACTTCAAGTCAAAAAAAGAGTAAGAACGTGTGGCTACGTCATTGCTAACGCTAACTCCATGCTCAAGCACCGGCTGAAGGCAGAGCGCGGCGTGAGCGCCTGCAGTGTGGAGCGCCGAGAGCTCTGAACTCGAGCCCGAGCCTGCGGAGGTGAAGACCAATAGAAGCTACCCGGCTAAATGTTACGGTGTTGGTTCTAGCTGGGAACCGGACAAGCTGACACTCGATACTGACTTTCTTAAATTGCTCATTCAAAAATCTGTCAGTAGCCGTAAGTTCAGCTGGGGTGGGAAAATGTCTTACGTAAAACAACAAAAGAAACCAGCTGCCAAATGCTAATACTGCTGTATTAAGAAGTATGCCAAACATTAAAATTTGCCACATAAAAAATTATTTAACAGCTTACCTAAACACAGTTTTTTTTTTTTTTTTTGTCAAACAAGCAGCATAGACTGGAAAACGCATTGCTTTTTGAGGGTCTGTAAACTGTGTGTGCTATTACTACAGGCGATGCGGGGCTGGCTGTTGACAGCGCATTAGGACACTTTGTTCTGCAAGGATTGTTAGGGAGGTTTTGTTTTGTTTTTAATTGTCTCTATAGAGAAGGAAAAGGCTTTAACACAGTCTCTCTGCTGCCGATTAATTCCCGAAATCTTGCTGACTATCTTTGTTTCCCCATGGCAGTCGAGAGCTCTATTTTGCAGCAGCATGAAGCTATGCATGTGCAATCTCTGCCACTTGGTTAAAGCCGGCGTTTTCCTCCTGCCGCAGACAAGGCAGCCCTTTATTGGCTGCAGAACAAGATAACTGGCTTAGTCTTCCCAGTAACACGTGAGTTTTCATGTATCACTTTAATCTGCGAGACACTGGGGCTGAGTGTACCGTCACATGCCGATTTTACTTTTCTATGAGCGAGTGACTCCCGGGCTCAATGATGGATTGTTTGCTCCCTTTTAACAACAGTCAAGATGGTGAATGCCCCGGGGTGACAGACAGTGTGCAATGGGAACGGCAGCAAATCTGATGGCCCAGTTCAAGTTCACCTGACAAAGCTGAAGCGGACTGCAAGCAGCATTTGAGAAAGGATTATTCACACTAGCATTATATTTTTGAATGCATTTTTCTTCCTGTGCAGCTGCCCAGCTCCCCAGCACTGAAGGTTTATGCACCATAATAAAGAGATTTAATTTTTTTTTTGTCTTGCTTCTCACCCTTTACACCTAGTTCTAATTGTTCAGCACAGTGATAGGGCATCTTTCCAAACAACTCCGCACGAACCACCTAGAAAACAATAGCATCGCTAAAAAGCAGCAACAAAAGCCTAAAAACCTCTGCCAGTCGCAGAAGCAAAAGCTTATGGCTTTGTTAAAGCTAACACCGTGGTGCTGGGGACCCATCTTGTTGTGGAAGTTTAATGCTGTTCCTTTTCTCACCACGCAAATCTCCCAAAAGAAGCGATCCCAGCCCTTGAGCTGCGGGGCAGGGAACCTCGGGGTCTGGAGGAGAAGAGGAACATTTCCAGTGACGGGAGTTTTTGACATCGGACGTAGCAGGGAGGCTACACGACTGCGCACGCACGCGCTCTGGGTGTGTCGGCATGGTCTTCAAAGAGTAAAACCAAGGTCTTGTCATATTTTATTTTGGCTAGAGAAGCAGGTTCCTGAGCAGCAGCAAATGTTAGCTCCAGTCCTGTTATTCCAGTCGTATGTGGAACTAAGGGGAATACGTACACCTGTTTCTTGAACTTCCACAGAAGTAGCTTTCGGCCTCCCGGTTAGGGTATCACCACCAGGAAAGGTGTGCTGAAAGGGCCCAAGATCGCTTTTGCTCTCTGGTGGAAGAGGAAACGAGATGCAGCCTGTCTGTGCAAAGATAGGCCCTCTGCTTTTAACCAAAATCTGCAGCGTGCCCCTGGCAAAGGCTGAAACAAGCGTTCTCCTGTAAACCCGTGCAGGTTCATCACCTGCTGGAAAGTAAGAGGAATTCATCCTGACCAGGCAACTCGTTGAAATCTGTCTGCAGTAGACATAAAACGGACAGTTGCACTTTTTGGGGGGGAATAAA
Organism: Chauna torquata; assembly: GCA_013399475.1. NCBI lineage: Eukaryota > Metazoa > Chordata > Aves > Anseriformes > Anhimidae > Chauna > Chauna torquata. The sequence continues at coordinate 64,862 of VXAL01002888.1, read as the reverse complement.
ATGCATTGGCAGCAAGTTTGACTCGAAAATACTTCTTTTATCGGAGTCGGAATTCGGATACTGTTGCTGATAGCTTTTATTCTCTTTATCCCGCAACCAGAAGCTCCAGTCTGCTTAACTTGGCGTTGAAGGGGTGCGGCCCCCATTCTCTCTTTCTACTGGATGCTGTCTCGGCTCAGAAAGGCTCCCCGAACTGGGAGGCAGCACAACAGCACGCATATATGTTACCTGACCACGCCATCAAGTTCGGCTCCTATCAGCTAATCAGCCCTTGCGGGAAAAAAAATCAGATTTCAGCTGTTCAGGCAGCATTCACAAGGCTGGGAGGGAACGACTTTTCTGTGCGTGCTGCTGCGGGTGCTGGGCGTGCGATGCGCGGTGCTGGGCCTTCGGGATGCGGGGCCGCGCTGAGGGCGGGAAGGGCACACCTGGAGCAGGCGGCACCGATGCGCTTGGGCGTTTGAATGCGTCCTCAGCAGGTCTGTGGGAAGGGACCGGCATAGCTCTGCATTCCCTGCCTTCTGGTTCCCCACGTGGTGGCTCATGAGTGTCCGAGGAGGTCACATGAACGAATTGCATGCTTTAGCTTAAGAAAAAAATGATGCACAACATAAGACAACAACAACAACAACAAAAAACAGCACAAAAGATTGTGCCGTAAAATGTAAAAAGCTGCAGCTGCCTCTAACCCAGCACGAACTATTGAAGCATGTGGCCGGCGTGCATGCTGCAGGCTGTTCAGCACTGGTGTTAAATATCGGGGACTTTCTGGCTATGCTATGTAACAAGCACGAACAATAACAAAAATTCAGCTAAAATATTTGGGTTAAAGGACATACGCAGAGTTGCAGCTGTTTGTATGAGCGGGAGTAAAGTGTGCTCCCAGCACGGGCAGAATTGTCAAGAAAATCCCTCTTCGTGTAGGTAAAGATTTAGCCTTCGGCTGCATGAGTGGAGCGAGGTGAGAGGCTAAGGTCTTGGTGCGGGGTGTTGACAGGGGCAGTGTGTAGACACATCGCTCAGATGTTGGAGGACACCTCTTTCACTCACAAGCATCCCCTTAAAACTCCAACACCTGCTCTGAATAGATGATCTAAGCTGTACCCGTGAGCGCCTAGCTCATGTACAGAAAACCTCGTGTATCAGTACATCCAGGTCTGCGCACTGGAATCGCGTGTATTGAACCATAGCCTGCTGGGCCAGCTGTGCCAAACCAGGTCTGCAAGCGATAAGCCAAGGGCAGAGCTCCTGCAGGTGGGGACAACTGGATTTTGTGCTGGAGGCTTTTGTGGTTACTGGGAGACTTTCTGCGGCTTGTATAGTGCTGACTGGGGGAAAGTACAGAATATCATATCCATACAGGATATTTGAACTGATGTCTTTAGATTCCCATTAGTTCATTAGCTTGCAAACAGTTTTAAGTTATCTGGCAAACCGAGATCCCTTCAGTTGTGGTTCTGGTTTGTAACCGAGGCCCCAGCAAACACACACGTGGGACTAGCTGCAGTTTGTGTGGTCCTTCAGCCACTGCACAGGGTCCTTCTCATGGACATCTCCTGCTGCGGCTAGAGGATGTACAAACCCAACTTCTAAACAGAGTGTTAAACAAGGCAGCACCGTCACCTGGGGGGGATGCTGTCCTTGTTCGCAGAGCGGTAACCGTGGGCTTCTTGCTGGCACCGAGTGCTTCCGAGCGAGAGCCGCGCGAAGGGACTTGTCAAGCACCGAGGCCGACAGAAGCGACAGAGGCAGCAGGGCCATGCGTGCGTGGGCCGGGATGTGCCAGGAAAGCACGAGGCTGCAGCTCCGTGGGCCGTGCCCCAACCAGGTACGCGTCTGCCTTGCTGCTGGCAGCAAACTGCAGGCCGTCCTCTGCCTGCTGCCTCCCCGCCGCGCCGGCGGCTTGGCCGAGCAAGGCTCGCTCCCTCCCGGGCGCCTTCCACCTCCCGGCTCCGTCAGGCTGTACGTCAGAGGCTCAGACGGAGGGGGTGCGTTGCCCGCTAGCAGGAACCCAAACCGAAACCCAGGGCACGGAGGCTGCTCGTCCTGCGCCCGTGCAGTGCTTACTCGATGCTGGCCTCCTGCGGGAACCGCTCCTTTGTACGAGCGGCTGCATCCGCGCCCGGGGAGACTATTTGTGGGAATTAGTTGCAGAATTGGTCGTAAAACTTATGGTGCTCACAGTTTCATTACAGGCAGAAGAGATATGCTGTCCTTAAGTGAGAACTATTCCACTCTTGGGAAGCTCTCCTGAGAGTCTGTTAAATGTAGCAGGCCTAAATTATTCATGTATAGTATTCCTGGTTCAAGAACAGTATTTTTCCTTGAAGAGCAGCAGAGTTTTTTTGGCTATTGCAGTTAAAACCATATTTCCACCTTTATAACGTTGTCTGCTCACACCTAGACACACACACCCCTCTGAAAGAAATTGTGTTTTTATTTTTTAAGCAACCCAAAACATTACCATTTGTTCCCCGAAGCTTTTATACAACTTTCTGTGAATTTTACAGATGGTTGAAACACAAGTCTCTGCTTCTGTCTTGCTCTGTTCCATACTCCATTTCCAAAGAGCAGATGGTGCCTATTGCCCTTGCTGGGCCTGCTGATGCACTGGAAGGTTATACAGTCTTGTAGCACACCTCTAGCTGAATTTTGGAGGCTGTTTTCTTCCTCCTCTTATGGTCTTCTGTTAAGTCTTACAGACAGCTATAAGAACAAGCGTTTCAGACGGTACACAAGATGGTAACATGGTACTACCAGCCGGGATGCAGAGACCAGAACTTTCCCGGATTGGTGCAGAAAACGACTGACCAGACTTGCACGAGTGTCATCTCAGGGGCTCTGTTCTCACAAAGACAACATGCTCCTAAAAGTGCGTAGGATAAAATACTGCCCAGCTTATGGGTCATCTTCTGTTTGGCTGTCTTGTGTGAGTCTACATTGGCGGCTCTACGGAGGGTCTCGTTAAAGAAAGGCAATGACAGATCTCATTGCACTCCACGTGTTGATTATTGAAGAAGTAATAAATTCCTCTCTTCCCAAAGTTGGAGTGTGAAGCATCTTTGCTATTAAGAGAATGAATCTGCGGGTCTGTGAGGTAGATGAGGCCTTTCCCGTTACCTGTCACCCAGCCTGCAGAAGAAAGGATACATCTTGGTATCAAACATCACAGCCTTTGTGCTATCACAATTAGTACTGTCTGCTTGGCACAGCCCATGCTCTGCCAATGTCGGTTCAGTGATTCCCAGTTTACACCTATGTCAGCAAAAGCAGAAAAAAACCGTAGGAGGTACATAATGAATATTTAAGGTGTGTATGAATATCCCAGAGATATCTGTGTGCAAAAGGTTGAGCCTGAAAGGTTGTATCCTTGGCTTTTAACCAAAGAGCTCAGTTCTCCGTTAGCTGAATAAGAAATTATTTTAGGCTTGCAAATTTTGGGAAGGAGGAAGTGTGACAAAAATTGCTGTCTCTTTTAGTGGTTCTCCTTTAGATGTGTCCTGTGGAAACATCCTTGCAGACTGGCTTTAGCCTAATTGGGTGCAGACCGCTCCATGGCACGAAGCTGTGGCACGCTGCGGAGCATGCGGCTTATCTGCTCCTGCTGTGACACAGCAGAGAACAAGAGCACTGCTCAGGGCAAAAACATACCTGCACATACCTCCGTCATTTAGAGAGGATATGTCCGCATAGAGCATAGTCTGCAACTAGAGGGGATACGCAATAAATGAAGTTCATCGCAATACAAACCTTGCAGGTCAACAACAACGTCTGTTCCATTGGAGTACTCATAGGAGAAATGGCCATAGGCCAGGCCATACTCTGTGGCTTTGTACTCGTTCTTTACTACCTTTGTGTTATTGGACAGCTTCACAAACTCCCCCAGGATGTAGGGCTCCACGCTCACACATCCTTTTATTGCTCTGTTTTCCAATATCTGAAAAGAGAGTTTCAATGACAGTCATCCAAGCAGAGATGTGAAAGCAAGGATGCTAAAGCTCCTCTACGTGAATTTTTGTATTTTCCTCCTAGAGCTTTCCATCATGAGATGGATGGAAAGAGTCTCCATATTAACAAACTGCTGATTCGAAACACGGGCTGCTTAGAGCTCACATTTAACCAGAACAACAGTGGTACCAGAGTCAATGCAAAGCCAGCCTGGCAGGCCACACCAAGCAACAAATTTCACAAATATCTAGTTGTCCAGCAAATGGGAAACTTCTTTCAGGAGATTATGTCTGAAGAGCAAGCTAGAAAGCTGAAAAGATTTGAATAAACTTGCACCTGGTCCTTCTTCAGTGTGCAAATAACCAGTGGTGCTGGGTTTTTTTTGGGGGGGGTTGTTGTTTTGTTCTTTTTTTTTTCTTTTTAGTAATTTGTGTGTTCAGCGACTAGTAAGGACTGATGCCAGGCTCTCATTAGGCCTTATTAGCAGGTGGCATAGAGCCACATCTAGTGCCAGAATGGCTGGCAGAAACAGTAATATGCATACCATGCTATCATATACATACTAATAATGAAACAGTGACTTCGGCTCTGCACCGTGCAGGGAGAGACAGACTACTTAGCTCTCTGCATCTGAAACACCAGTCAAACTGAAAGTTAAGCGTAAGAGTGTCGGAAAGACCCTTTACTTTCCCGTGGGGGCTGGATGTCCATTTTAACCTCCACGCCAGACCACCCAGATGTGGCTCCTGCCTCTAGCACGCAGGTTGGGTGCTGGCACAGCTGGGCACCTTGTCCCTCGGATTTGCGTGCTGCCCTCACAGCCATTGTGCAGAGCAAAGAGGGTAGAAGCAGCAGCAAGAGCTGTCCTGGCTACAGCTACCTGAAACACATAAGGGCAGCATGATCTGCGAGGTTCGACCTGACAGCATCAAATGCAGCCCCCTCAAACTCTGCGTGTTTGCAACCAAGTGGACAAACAACCATCTCCCCCGATCAAAAGTGGCTGTTACTTTGGTTGAGTTGTGGGTATTTTAGTTGATGGTTTTTCTTGTTTAAAGACTAACCCCAGACTGCTTTTTCTTGAAACTTCTAGCTTCAGGCTCCTTGCTTTTTTAGCCCACTCAAGAGACAAATAAATTCTGATGACTTTGCTGCACCTTCCTCCTAGGCTTGCTCAGATAACTCTCCACATCCCAGCTAGCTCTCAGCCACTTGGTTCTTCTCGCTCCCAGCAGGCAATCTCTGAGGCTGGACTATTGGGATGTAGGGACAGAAATGGTCCTCAGTGAGAGGTGGCTGATGGATCCATGGTCTCGCTGAAGCTCACAGCCCTGCCACTTCTACTAGTCTTTCTTCACACACCAATGTAAGCTCACCTTCAGGGAGTGCCTGGGCATTTCCTTCCCCTTAACGAGCCCAGCCCACACAGAGATGTGGTGGAGCTGGTTGTGCTGTTGGGAACAAGTGGAAAAGGAGCAGACAGTAGGGCATGGTATTAGTGGCGAGGTTGTGTCAACAAGCTAACTGAACCATGGTTTAAAGGTGTCCGTGAGTGAAGCTCTCCTCACATTTGAATGTGTGTGGCACAGGGGAACACAAGCAGGAGCAATAGCCAGGGGACGGTGTCTGGGAGAGAGGGAGAGCACTTCTGCCCAGGCAAGTCCCATCCCTCTGTCCTCTGAGGTGGGCCACTTCTTTATACGGTGACCTATTCCTCCCCTAGTAAGAACTAATAACTAGTAAGAATTGCTATGCTAAGGAGTTGTTGTTGAGGAAAAGAGCTTTTCTGTGATAGCCGTTTGAAGGATGACTGAGCTGCCAGTGTGATATGGTTGTGAAAAATGCACGTCTCACTAAGGGTAAGGATTCCTACTGCCACTGCAAAAGGCATGGAGGGGTCTCTGGGGAACTCTGTACAGTCCTGACAATCAGTGTTTAAGAAATGTGAATTCAAAGTGGATGAGGCTCAGGGCTTCAGGGATGAACGGGGGAAGAGACTTGTCTCACAAGGTGACGCTAAAACAAGCTTGGCCTCCCTAGCCTAGAGAGCAGAGGCTATGAGAGGATGTTATTTCTGCTCCTTTCTTCAATCTAAGCCTGAAAGGAGTTGGGATACAGACATTAAGTATTAACTGACTAATTTCAGGTTAGAAAATAGCAGAAAGTTTCCAGCCATCGAGACAGCAGCTCTAGAATGATTTCTTATTGGAGGCAATGGAGGTTAAAACACACAACACAACGTCTCCTTTTAAGATATGGCTTAATATGTATACAAAGGGATTATGCAGTGTTGTTGCTTGTGATATCAGGGCACTAGACCTGATGAGTCATGAGGACGTCCTTTCCAGTCCTGTGTTCCTGAAATTTAGCATCACGCAAAAAAGACCTCAAAGCTGGCTGGTAGCAAATCAACTTGTACGCAGGAACCTCACTTGCTGGGTTCTAGTGGAGTTTACATTTTTTTTCCTGGTGCTCAAAATGGCTCACTTTGCTGTTCAGATTTCATAGCTACTCCTGAAAATAGACGTATGATACTGTTAGAATGATATAAAAGACTGGATGACTCCAGGGCTTCATTTACAAGCAGATTTCTGACTTCTACCAGGACATGGCATCTTTTTTTACCAGCTCACCCATGAACTCATAGCTCTGTGTGCAGGTGGCTTCTGTCCTGAAACAATCAAGTGCACCTACCAGTTAAGATCACACGAACTATAGCATGTCATCTACAGGCGGCCTAACTACTTGTATTTTAAAATCAAAACTGACTTATGACCCTCTTCCCATCAATTCCTTGGTATTGTTTTGAAGACAGCTCTTACCAGAAGTACTGCAGATGGGATATAAAAGATTTGGGTAGGGACCTTTTGCTCATACAGCTTCTTGTTGAATTCTGTCACATAGTACTGAGCAGTCATTTGTCGTTCCACATCACTGAAATGATGAAGAAGCCCTTTTTCTTCTTTATATTCTTTCCCAACATACCTAAACAAGCAGAGAAATCTTTGGTGTAGCCAGGTTTGCAGCAGACTGCACTTGGGAAGCCCTACTTGTGGTACGCAAACATCACCACAAAGCAGAGCTTGGCTGTTCAGAAGCAAAGCCAGCTGTTGGTGATACATTTAAAATTGCAGTGATTACAGTTGTGGGTTTTTTCTTCTATACCTCTTACAGGAATAAAATGCTGTAAAGATCAACCAAATCCTAGGATGGGGGTTTCATAAAAATAGAATGTTTAAAGTCAACTCTTCTTGAGTCTGAAGGCAGACCTGACTCAGAGGTACTTAAAATACTGTTCTTAACCCATAAGAATTCATAAGCTACTTCCAATAACAATCCAAATTTGTGACCAGCAGCCAGCAGAGCTTTCCTGATGTGGAGGCCTATGGGAAGCATATAGGTGCTTTCATATATATGCTTTCAGAGCAAATGCCTCCGTTGCATAAACCCACTGTTAAAAAGAAAGAAAAGCAGCTGAAGAACTTCTCTGCCTATAGATGTTGTTGCTCCTTCATTCTGTGTTAAGAACGAGCTTGTTGCAAAGCGATTCTAGGCTGGAAGCCGGATACTTGGTAGTGTAGCACTCTGTTAGCTAGGGTAGCTTCTCCTTCCTGACTCAGGCCCAGCATCACATTAACCTAGCTTTCCTTCTTTCAGACTAGAGCAGGTGTACGGCTGTCTATCTTGGCCTATGAACAAAACAAATGCTGGTGTCTTCACAGGAAGATGCAGGCAAGCAAAAAGTTTGATCTGTATCTGAGGTACTAATACCAGCCTGTGCTTGTACCCTCTTCAGCAACATGAAGTGCTATGTTGCTTACCCATGAGTAGGATTAGATGGGCTTGTTTTATGAAAGAACCTACTCTGGAACCTCTGTCAGAGTAAATACTGTTAATTTCAGCAAAACTGTCTTAAAGAACAAGTTAATTTCAAATTACAGATGTTTTGCTTGGATGTTAGGGAATATCAGAAACAGGAATTCTCTAATGCAAAGCTAGAGGTCAAATAAAAAGGAAGTGACATTTAATCTCCCATGAGATTATCCCAGAACAGATGAAGGCGAAGTCAGACCTAAGATCTCTCATGAGCAAATAGACTCTAACACGGCTGTTAGAAGACAAGAGTAAAGTAGCTTTTTCTTCCCAAAAATTCAAAATTAGAGAGTTAAATGGGGGTGATGAGAAGAACTAGCCTACTAAAAATTGACAAAATGTCCAAGAGATCTGGAAAAGCATGAAAACAGTGTTGCTACAGAAGATCAGCCAAAATCTAACCAAATGTAAACTAGGTTGAAACAGAGTAAAGGCACAATCTTCTCCCATTGTGACTGTGATTTCTGCAGTTGTTCAAGTAAAAACTTGTACTGTCTTTTGAAAATACCTGATAATAGCTACTGTGCAACAAGGCACTGGACTAGCTGAATCACAGGTATAAAATGAATAGTACCAGAGAGTTTTCATTCATATTTACACAGAAATAGCACTGATAAACATTTTGTTTCAGAAATTGGTTTGGTCAATACCTTCCCAGGCTTTCTTCTTGGTGCAGGAAGTGTATCCAAAATGCATTTCTCTGTTTGCCTTCCTTTGCCACGTTCAGGTAGTCCCCAATGAATACAGCCGTTTCCTGGGCTGTCCAGAGGCCTGATTTCTTTGAATATTTCAAAAGCAGAGCAGCTACAAAAAGAAAACACCACAGGTAGACTGGACAATTCCACAGGACAGCTCTAGGCCTGTGCTGAGGCATGATATACCATCACCTAGGAGGTAAGATATACAGGCTCATCTGAAAGCAAAGTACTGCACAATAAAATATATGCTAAGAGGCATCTAGGTGCAGAGCTGGATATTTTAAATCAAGGACAAAAAAAAAAAAAAATGCTAAACAGGCTTGAAACATGCAAGATGGGATGAGCCCCCAGTGGGCTGTACTTAGTGAGCTCAGTGAGGCATCCTATAAAGGTGTCGCTCCTAACTTCTGCATTTCTTAGTATATTGAACAACAGTCTGCAAATTAAGATTCAGCAAATAAATTGAACTGTTATTTATGATTAACTTAATAATCATTATCTCAAATACACAGTTTGCAGGGATGAAATGTGGAATCTAAATGGGCTCAGCTAAAGGAGTAGAAGGGACTTGATGAACTGGCATAGGGAACCAAGTAGCCTGAGTTACCTGTCGCATGAAGGGATGAAGCAGGAGGGACTGAGTGGGCATGGAGATGGAGCCCATCTCCATGAAGCCATGACTGATGTGCAAATGGGTAAGTAGAAACAGGAGAAAATGGTTCAAGGGAGTGTTCTTCTATTGCTAAAATTCTTGTACAAAAACCCATAAAACAACAAAAAATAAAATCATAAGTGATGGCCAAAACATGATGTTAAAAAGCCTGAGTCAAGGCTGTTTTCTGCAGGAGCAGCTATCAGTGTGTGAAAATGCCTGTTACTGTGCGGAAAACTTACTGTATGCTTTATGAAGCTGTTTAGACTTAAAAATTCCAGTAGGTGTCAGTCTCTGGACAAGCCAATTATGCTCTACTCCTGCCAGAAGCTGCACATAGTCATCATCCCTCAGAATTCGAGCATCCAGGATTTCTTCCTTTGTTCTCCCTGGCGTGAAGACAAGACCATTTTCCCTTGGGTTCAGAAATGGAACTTCAAGGGAACTCTTGGGCCTCTCAGCTGATTTGTGCCATGGACTCAGAGATGAACTGGATGCTTTCTTGCTGCTCACCCTGTCCTGAGGCTTTTCTTCCTCTTCTTCAGTAGTAGCACACTCAAAGTAGCTGATCTGGGACATCTTTCGCCCTGATGGCAAAGCTGTTTGTGCGCTCGGAGTCAGCTGAGGTTCTGGAACAGTCGCCGTGGGATAATTGTTTACTAAGTCTCCAATACTGATGAAATCAAACTCAGTATCATCTACCGTTTCCGCCTGGGGGTCAACGTCATGCATTTTGAGAGATCTGTCCCCCACCACGGCCGGAGATTTCCTCGGCCAGTTGCGCATGGAGGAACCGCCGGCCATCTCCGGCTCCATGCCCGTAGGCACTGCGGCTGCCACCCCACGTGTGGCGGGACTCGCGTCGGACGAGGGACCCTCCCTGCTGCCCGTGGCTGCTCCGGCCGGGCGCACCCACGCGGGCCGGTTGCGGGCCGAGGGCGCCGGGAGGCGGCGGCTCGCCCTGCCGCTGTCCGTGGTGCTGCAGCAGCGCTCCCCGGGCCGCCCGCCCGGGGCTGCGCCTGCCGCCGGGAAGGGCTGAGGAGCGCCCGGGCTGCTTGGTGGAAGCTGTGGAGGGGAAGGAGGCCGAGTTCTGGGAGGCGATGAGCGCAAGCAAGCAGCTCGACCGTATCCCTTAGATTCTGTCGTGCAGCACTGCTCCTCTGCTGAGCCCTCCTCCGGCTGCTGCCCTTCCCTGGGAGACTCTGTGCCAGTATTACAGTTTAGTTCCTCCCAGCTGGAAGAGCAACTTGGTAGGGACAGCTTGCACCAAGAGTTCTCTGAAGTAGTCGTTTGACTCCTGTTTTGCCATCTGCTGAAAACGCTGTTTTCATCACTTATTACTCTTTCTAATGGTTCAATCTCTTCTTCAAAGGAAATATTCATCACATCAGAACTGATGTGTTTATTTCTTGTTTGGCCACTGAGTCTCTCTGAGCTACCTCCTGCTTTTCGTGTATCAACCATTTTGCCACCACCTTTTCCCTGGTATGCTATTTCTTCAGTGGTACACAAACTGTCCATGTTTTTGGTTTCTGTTTTTAAGGTTGTGACACAAGCTCCCGTGTGGGTTTCTCCTGGTGTGGTTTTATGAATCCTGCAAGTATTTTTAAACACTTCACACACTGACAGATGATGCTGAGAATGCATGGCAAGGATTTCCTCAAAGTTGGCTTCCCCTTGCAGGATAGGTTTTTCCACTGCCCCTTTATAACTGTCTGGAACGTAAGACTTGGCATCAGAATTAGGAAAGCTTTCCACTTGCAAGTGCTTTTTAATGGACGTGATCAGAGACATGATCTCTTTGGCAATCATTGCTTTCTCTTCCTCTTCTGTAAATGAAGTGCTGTATGTATGCAGTTTTCCCATGGCTTCTCTACACAGCTGACTCACCTCACGGAGCTTCTCACTTTCCCCATAGAGCCATCGATGCACGGTTGTGAGGCAGAAAGCGGCTTTAATAAAACTATGGAGCTCCTGCTTGCTGGTGACAGGACGGTTATCATTCTTGGTGAGGAGGCCAATCTCGAAGGATTCTTTGGCTTCAGACAAGTAGAACTTTCTCCTTTCTGGGGGACAGTCCTTGGAGTGGCTATAGGACAGCAAACACACCCCACGGATGTTCTGGGAGGGGACAAAAGAGGAATTATGTGCATCTCTGTCACAAATAAATGAAAGAAGGAAAAAATTTGTTTCTTTCCTTTTTACAACTGGAAGCAAATGGTGGCTCTAAGTGCCTGCTGCAGTGTTTCTGTGAGGAAACAATCTTGCTGTTTCTTCTTTGAAATACATCTGGAGTTACAAGAGAAGCCACAATCCCAGATGGGCTTGAAAGTCCATCTTCACTCTGTGGATAGATACTGCTTTCTGCCCATCTGCTTAACTTCAGATTGGACTCCAGAGTAACATACAGCATCATATCTACAACACAGATAAGAACATGCTGTACAGTACGATGCTTGGAAGCTAGATTAGAGCCAAATTTAATAGCCTGGACTCTTCTCTTATACACAACACTTCCAGAATGAGGACTAACACTTACCACTGCTGTGAGCACAAACAGCGGGGTATACTGGCTGTAGGCTGCAGCTAGTTTGCAGGCTTCTGCAGCTGACAGTAAGCGATGACTGAACTGCCGGAGAAGGCTCTGGTGAAACAAAAAAAGCAAGAGGGGAAACTTCATCTTAAAGGCTCTCTTTTCAAAGAGAAGGGTCTACCTGGTAGGCAACCCTCTTAGACGGAAAGAAGGCAGCTTGGGATTTGGTCATGAGAGTCCACTGGGATTTGTAGGTTCCCTGAGGTTTCTGATGCCTTTGAATCTTGACAGAGTAGGACATCAAATCTTACACAACAACAGACAGGTATATTTCTGAAGAAGACTTTTTGCTCAGGTTTACCATAGATGTGTCAGTTTTGGCTCTGTAAATCATCTGTGTATTATACACACACGCACATATATACACACACTCTGTAAATATTCTTACTGTTTTCTTTTTCCTGGAGCAAGGTGTTTTTCCATCTAGGCGCTAATGAACTTTTTCAATGGGAGCAATGGAGTTTTCTTCAGCCCTCTCACCATTGGAGAGGAACTGGAGGATGGACAAAATGTGGGTGAATTTGGGTCAATGACATACAATTCATCTGGAGGATCTGCACACACAAATATCAAACCAAGTCTTACCAGGTCAATCTCAACATTGGTTTTAAAACGTATATAATCCTTTTCATTCATGGAAGAAAAGATATCTGCTATAATACCCAAGGAAGTAGCAATTCCCTGAAAAAGAAGTGGAAAATTATGGTAGTTTTTTTCCCTTATGTTTTGAATTTTAGTGCTCACAGTAAGTTAGTCTATGTATAACAAACCAGATAAAAAAAAAACAAACCAAAAAACAAAACAGAACAAAAAACAACAGCAAACCAACAAAATAAAAAAAAGATCCAAAGAGAAGCACTGCTAAGAAACTCAGAGAGGTCATATTGGTGGAGTTTATTAATTTCAGCTTGCAGAAAGTGCAGCCTTCGTGGATACTTACGAGTTTCTGTGAGTGGCAGCTATCCTGATAACCACTAGCTCTGTGTTTCAACAGCAACTTGAATAGCACTGCATTTTCCTTAGCTATTTTTCCAAGGTGCTGTTTGTGACAATGAAAGCAAAGTCTCTTTCTGGAACTTTTGATTTAAAACTGATAGCAAAGGGTCTGCCCAGCGAATGCCAGGAAGTATCTGCATGCTTTCTGCAAAATTCACTACACGTCTTTGATCTCATAGGGATGTTCTGAGATTAAAGTCAAGCTTCAAGGTATGGGAGAGGAGAGGTGATGAGGTCTGTTTTTGTGGTATAGCCTATGCTGGAGTAATTACAAAAATTATTAAAGCATCACCCCAGGACTCACAAGACTTAGGTTCACATTCCTGTTTAGCCACGGACACATGGTGTGACTGTTACTTCATTGGCAGTGGGAAGATTAGTGCGACCAAGCCTCACAAAAGTGTTAAAGACAGATATATTAGCTGTTGCAAGGTGTTCAGATACTGCAGGGCCTGGGGATATACATCACTCACAACAGATAGCATAGGGCGGCTTGTGAACCCTCCAGCAAACAGAAATGCTTGGTTACTGGGCAAAAAATCTAGCCTTAGTCCTGAAAAAAACCAAATCTGTGGCTGTGTTCTGGGATTAATCTGTCCTTGTCAGAGGCACCTGTGACATCCTAGGTGATGTTTCACTTCAGATGATACTGCTTAATGAAAACTATCACTTTCATTTCCCTGCAGGAAAAAGGTGTCCGTAAGTCTGTGCATGCATGGGGAAACAAACAATGTGCAGACTTCAGCTAGAATATTTGTCCTTAATGTTAACCGTGTCTGAGATGCATAATTGCAACATTATTTCTAAAAGACATGACTGAAGTAAACAAAAGCTAATCTGGAATAACTATTAGATTGGCAAGGCTATCTAGAGCAAAAAGGAAATCCTACCTTTTTATCTGGTTGAGGAAGCTTGAAATATCCCACAACTGACGCCCAAATCAACTCTGCTGCCTCATACCACATCCCTGAAATAAACCAGAAAAATTGTCACTGAGCTTATTACTGCTACAGATGGCTTTCAATAGGCTGAGTTTATTTTACACCTCCTTGAGTTGGGAGCCCTGAAAACAATATAAAACCGTATCATGGCATTTTTTGCTTTGGTCACAGTGAACATTTATTAGTTTCCTTTAGCTTTTGGCTGTGTATAAACATACATTTTGTGCTTATAAAAGACCTCAGCTCAACAGTCACTGAGGATGAAAGGTCACAGCAAAAGCATAAAATTAAGGCCGCTGGCCTCAAGTACCAAGCCCTGAATACAGAAGTCCATGATGCTGAATACTAGGCATCTCCTTTTATTGACAGAGGAAACTGCTATGATGTGCCTGTGTTAAGCCATCGCAAGCCTTTGGGAACAGTGAATTTGGGAAAAGCGTCAGCAGAAAAATGGAACAATATTTCAGGATGCTCCTTGCCTTCTGGTTAGATTAATAATAAAATGATAAGTACTAAAATGTGCTTGCTTGGTACATGGTTCTAGGTTTGCTTCTTCAAACAATGTGTATAACTCATCTTCTGTGGCTGGGTTATGGACATCAGGCAGATATTTCACACAGGCTAAAATCCTGACGTATGACAAGTGCATTATTTTAAATCTTGACTGTAAAGAAAAAATTTGGGAAAACCGTGAACAGATATTTATAGAAAAACGACATACCAAGCTTTTGCAGAATCTGGCCTCTGATTTGTAAGCAGACCGACTGAACAAGGATCCTATCACTTTCCTTAGCATATTGCCAGGTACCTGAAAAAGGAGTTGAAAATTTGAATAGAGAATGAAAAATGCTACCGTCATCTCAGGCCTCTGAGGGTAACCTAAATCCCAGCAAATTGCCAACAATCTCTCCATTGAATTCAGCTGGTTTGAGTCAGGCCTTGCAGGCAGAGAGATGACAAAGTGACAGTGCAGTAAGGAATATAAGCAGACAGCTATATGAGCATGTAGCTTGAGTGACAGCTATACAGAGCATAAGAACAACATAAAAAGTGAAAGGTACCTCTCTTCTGTGAAGTAACAAAAAGTCATTGTGCATAGACATTACACAGAGCTGCACTAAAAAGCATTCAAAACGATTAACATGGCATATCTACGGTGTCACCGGTATATGCAGTAGAACAAAATACTTTCAACCATTAGCAAAATGTGTTTTCTTTTCAGATATCAGTATGTCATGAAGATTAAAACAAAAGTTCTTATGTTAAAACAGCATGATTAGTTATACAAAGTCTTTTGTTATCAAATCCGTATCAAATTTCTAATTACAATACAAAATGAAACCACTAAGTTTTCCTAATACGAACATTTCACTGCAACTCTTAACATAAAGTATCTGTTCAACAACACATCTTCAATATTAACTAAACGAGTGTTATCATTGAATACTACGAAAATAATCTGAAAATAACAGCATAATCCCATCAGAGATGAAATGCAGAGCTCTGCATAGCCAGTGCTACTTTAGCAGTGATATCTGGTATTCTGTTTAAAGCCCTCTTGCATGAGGGCCCTTCTTGTATGAGAATCTCAATTTCACATCAAAAACAAAACAAGAAAAAACTGAACAAATTCCTAAGTGTGTTGACTTTATTTAGTCTGAAAGCTAAGCAAATGGCTAACAGGTCTAAAAACCTAAAATATTTTGTCTCAAAAACATAATTAAATACTAATTTTGAATGCCTGTCAAAATTTGTGAATTCTTACTATTAGAAATGCTACACATCCCTCCAGATCTGAAACAAGCCACATGACCAGTGGTATAGCCATTTGTCAGGAAGGAAAAAGAAGTAATTTCTATAAGTATCATCACACATTAAGGAATGTTCCCATTTTTACAGTTTTGCACGTCTATCCAGCAATTGAAAAAAGCGCTGTAAGATGCTGGACTTGCTCTCTTTTTTTCTCAACTCCAAAATATAGTAAATAAGTGCACTGCAGCCTGCCACGCGTCTCAGTAAAAGTTTTAATTTTGTTCACGAGATCAGCGTGAATGTGGAGGATGAGCATTACACAACCTGTTTGTCTTTTTTGGGGGGTGGGGGTTGTCTTTGTTTTGTAGATCAGTCAATTGCTTGAAATTGGTCTACATTGCAAAATCCTCTAGGCAGAGAAATTAGTAGGAAGGCTGTCTATCCAGAAGATTTTGCCTCCCAAGTGAAGACACACAAAGGTGAATTGTGGAAGTTTCAAAACAAAGTTTCAGTTTCCACTTTTTAGCAAAGAATGGTGATGAAAAGAGAAACACAATGCAAGGAGTCATTACTGAGGTCAGATTGGCTGTATTTGAAATTTGTGTGACTGTTGAAATTAGTACCAGAAAAATCCCACCAAAATAGTAATTATGAAATTGGAAGATAAATATATACGTACCTGTTGCTCCATTGTCATTGATAAGGCTGCTTAGGATATATTCAGCTTTTAAAAGTTTACCTGGTTGAAAAAAAAAAGACAGAAAATGAATATAAAAATGTACCTTGTGGTATGAAATGAACAGAAATATTCACCAGTGAAAGTCCTGGCAAATTGTACTCCTCTTCCTGGTGCTGTTACTATGTTCACAATTAGCCTAAACTTCCCAGTTAAGTATGCCCTGCTAGGTGCTACCTTGTGCTCAGGAATCTCTGTGATACAGGCTATTTTGCATACACAAAAAATATTGCAAAAAGCGCTGATGAGGCAAATGTTTCTAGCTAGACACCTGCTTTAGAAAACCACAGATATCTCTCCTTTAGGAGGGAGGTAAAGGCCGTGCATTGGTTTTAGATTCAGTCCAGCTGCTAATACAAGCTCAGCAGTGTCCGCACGTGACTCCAGGCACTCAGTCGTCACGCTGCTCATTCCCACTCCTTGGGCTGCTGCAGGATTCAGAGCAGGAGAGAAGACAACAAGACACGTAGTTGCTGAGCTGCTGGCCACCCCACAGGTTGGGAATCCCTGCTGTTATTTCTCTTGCAGAAGAAAGTAGTCTCGCCTGCTTCCTTCAGCACCAGAGCTGCCTGCTTCTGTCCCAAGGAAACATGGGTTTCCTAAATGCAAGCGCAGCTTGGCCTCACTGGGGAGTTCACTGTGAAGGGAAGCTCTGCAGATGCACCACAAAGCCAGCTGACTTGACGTCCCACCACAGAAAGCACATCCACGGGCTATGCTACCTCCCAGTCACTCTCTACCTGGCTTTTAAGAAACACCCTAGGAACAGAATATATAGCCAAAAACTCAGCATAAAAGCATTCAGCATGCAACACAAGGCTGGTACTCTGCATTTCAACCACAATCATATGTCTCAGAGGTTTTGTCACATGGCCAGCGTCATCCCTGGCAGGCTTGATAGGCTGCAGGGCATGCCTGAAGGTCTAATTTGATCAGCATTCACGCTGCACCTTGCTTTTTGTCACAGTGGTCCAACTGACCTCATGAAGGCCGCTCCAGTCAGTGAAGAGGTGTAAGTGCTGGCTGAACTAGCCCATAGATCGGAGTGTGCCAGTTCCCAGACACCACGGCAGTGGGAGCGTTAGAAGTCCACAGCCACAAATAAATTGGCTACGCAGGGAGCTAATGGCTCTGACTACTTTCTGCACATAAAGTATTCCTTAATTGTCTTTTTCAAAGCAGGTTTCTCTGGCTTTGTCTTCTTTTCCCCAGAACAAGTGGGAATGCATCTTCTCAATGTGAAGATGATATGTTAAAAATCCTTCAGGTGTTGCCCACGTTACAGGAACGATGGACATTAAAAAAAAAAAGAAAATCATCCTAGAGGAGTTGTAAGCTGCATTGTTTGCATAGTCAAGTGGTCCCACTGAAAAAAAAAAAGCAGCTGGGACAGTGCAGAGAAAATGCCAGGACTCTAATTTACTTTTTAAAGGCCCTTGGTCAGAAGTATAGCAATTCAGATATCCCTGTTTGAAACCAGCGGGGAAGATTTGTTAAGGAACAAAAGCTCCAATTAGTATTTTCCACACCCTTTCACAATTTTCTCTACTGCATTTGGCTCTGAAACCCTTTATACCAGCCCCTTTGTGCTAGTGAGAGGAGCTGGGAGGGCGCAAGGGGGCTGGGAGTGGACTGCGCGTTTGAAAAGATGGCACTGGGACCGTAAGCATGTCACCCCCAGAAAGGGACACAGTATCTTCTTCAAAGTCAAGTAGCTCCTAATTGGGCCCGAGCTGAGAAAATGGAGCGGTGGCTCCCCAGTAGCTGGTACCTGCATTGACGGCGAGGCGAGCCTGGCGGATGACCACCTGAGGACCGATCGGTGTGGCGGGCTGCAGCTTGTGCAGACCCTTGGCGATCTTCAGAAGTTTGCTCGAGGCATCGATCCAGTACAGGAACCGGTCAATCAGAAACACAATAGCAGCCGCTGTCATGCAGTCCTTGACCATGATGGAGGCTTTCAAATAAACCTGAAAAGAACACCAGTTCCATGGGGCAGCCTTGAAGAAATTGACGTAGTCAACTGTTTACAGAAAATACCCAGCTTTAGTAATTCTCTGCCTAACAGGGCTGCCTACTTACTGTTTTAAAAGGGATTGAATTTCTGCAGTCATTTGCTGTAAGGCAACTGCACAGTTTTGTAGCAAGTGAAGTTACCAAACATTAAAAGAAGCAAATACTCACTAGCAATTAAATGTCTCAGAATTTCTACTTGTAACCTCTATCTTCCTAGGCATTTATATAAAGGAGTAAGCCTTTGTGGCAGTGATGAGACTGGATTTATTATAACCCATAATTTGTCTAATTCTGGTCATCTTTTCATTCTTAAGATCAGAAAGTTCCAGCTCTTTGTCTCCTTTGAACTGTAGATATCATTCCTGTTCGATTTATTTATTTATTTATTTATTGTCTTTCTAATTGGTGTTTAGTATTTGGAACCACATAATTTGGTGGTCTGTTAATGAACTGAAATTATACCCAGCAGATTAACAGCAGCAATAACAATTAGTTCAAAAGCTATACGAATCTGGAAAGATTGGAAATGGTCACTACAGCAGCCGTCCCAGATGGAGCTCAAGTCATCCCTATAGAGATAGGGAATGACCAGTCTGTCTCACGTATTAAGCAAACTGAGCTGCACACAGCTCAGAAAGCACCTTTTCAAACCATTTCTGGAAAAAGTCAGGCCTCTTTGAATATGCATGAACATGTAAATGTCCATGGGGACTGATTATTACTGTTGATGAGCTGATACTCCTGCTACCTTCAGTGTGAGTACTACGTTTCAGTCCCAGCTTTCCTTTTCTTCTTTTTCCTTAGAAGTCCCCTAGGAAATGAGGGACTCCCGGGGGACATGTGGCTGTCTGTGGGACCAAGCCCTGACTATAAACAACCAGCATCAATGCAGCTTTAAAGCTGGAGGATCAAACACTCCTTTGTACACCACAAACGGACAGAGTAGGAGTCCAATGCTTTTCCCTTGCAGGTCATCTTTAAGAATTTCTAAGTCTGCATGGACTGTAAGTCTGTATTGCCACAGCAGCTGAGCCATCACACCAACATGAGGAATCATCCAGAGCTCCTCAGGCGGCATGCTGTTAAGAGGACAGGAGGCCAGCGAGGCAGCCATGTGGAGGCACATAACCTCATCGTGGATGCAGAAGTCCACATGGACCTGGGAACATCTGCCAGGATGGGCATAAAACGCCCCTTTCCGTGGTGGATAGGGGTCGGTGCTCCTGCCAGTGGAGCAAGGAGGTGCTCCACACACTGATGTCCAGACGATTCACTTTCTACAGGTCTGTCGTGCAGGATGGGGAGGACGGCATCTGGTCAGTGTTTCACTGGAACAGCTGCCTGATGCAAACATTTTTCTCTGGGCATAAGGAATGACTGGTAACATGGCCTCGAGTCCACCCCTTTGTACCCTGTGTCAAAATCTCTCTGTAGCCCAGAAGACAGGGTATACATAAAGAGTACAAAATGATGCCTCTTAATGAGATTCTTACAAACTTGCTGCAAGCTATGAAGAACAATAGTGTGAGGAGGGCAGAAGCACACCACTCCTGAAATACAGCAGTTGGCTGTAAGGAAGGACCTGTCTCTTCAGCTACGGAGTCTCACGGGTGCCAGGCGCAGCCCTGACCTGCCAGGTCTTCATGGTCAGCAGCCGTCCAGCAGCCCCACGCTGCCCACAGAGCCCGGCCTTCTGGTGCCCAGCTTCGCTCCAGCGCTTGGGAGCTGGCAGTGCTCCAGTACTGCCTAGTGGTATGGTAAAAATCGCAAGAGAATACAACAGGAAACAACTTCAATTCTACGAAGCCTCCTCATAAAAAGGGCACGTTTCTCATCTCTTTCTCATCAGTCAGTAACTGTGCTGATGACGGAGCGAAAGCAACACAGGGGAGGGAGGCTCAGGCCCCACAGCACCATCAGAGAATGAGACTGTCAAGAAACCTTTATCCAAATCCCCACTAAAACATTGAGTTGGGCAGCTATCTCCCATTTTTGTCTTCAGCATCAGTTTCCTTCCCTTGTCTTCCCTGTGTAAATGCACAGACCTGAGAGCACCGAGCCCACTGACCACCCTAGACAC
Source organism: Chauna torquata (assembly GCA_013399475.1). NCBI lineage: Eukaryota > Metazoa > Chordata > Aves > Anseriformes > Anhimidae > Chauna > Chauna torquata. The sequence goes on along the minus strand of VXAL01002888.1, from coordinate 44,577 downwards.
CCTGGACACCATCCAGGCTTCCTGGGCACATCTTGGCTTCCTCCCCAGCCTAACTTCTGCTCTCTGCTTTCAGTTCAGAGCCCCGTCGCCTGACAGTGAGACTCATTCTTGATTTTTAGCAGCATAACCACCGTCTGGTAGAGGGGAGGAATCGCAGCAGCCTCATCAAGTAGCACTTACTGGTTTCTAAAGCACAGAGCCCTCCGAGGTGAGGGGAAAGGTCACTTCAAACCGTTCGGAGAAGAGCCTGTGGCCTACAGCACGAACGCCGGGTTGCAGCACCAGCCTGCTGCAAGCATGTGCTAGCTTGTTTGCACTTCAGCGAGGTGGATTTGTGCAAATTTCCTTTTTTTTTCCTGAGCCAGAGTTGGATTTTCTAAGAGGATGGCACTTGAAAAGGATTCCTGGAGCTCCGCGCGCGCAGGCCGCTTGTGCCGGTCAACAATGGAGGAATCCCTCTCTCTAAGCACCTGTAAACTGACACTGCAAACTATCCATTCGAAATGCTCATGAACAGGCCATATATTTAAGCACAGAGCATCGCCTAATCTATTTTTTTTCCTCCCCTTCTTCCTTTAATAGATTGGAGCACAAAAGCCTGAGAGAGGGTGACCTACCAAACAAAAGGGCCTTTGAGTCCCTAGGAAAAGTAGACTTGGAGGAGGATGGAAGGAATCCAAGTGGCCCTATTATTTCCACTTGCACTAATTAGACATTTTTCTGTCAGCTATTGAGCACTGCTGAGAGGCCAAACTCACTGAATTCATTTCTAAAGTGTTTACAGAAGTTTGCATCTGTTTGTGTCTCTTCAGGAGGAAAATAAGCACTTCAATAGCATTGTGGAAAATCTAAACGAAGCATCCTATTCTGAAGGGCTTGGCAGTATTGCAGCTGCATAATTTAACTCTCTGCTCAATGCTGAAACCTCTTGTGTCCCTCTCCAAAACCAAATGGACACAAAATGTAGAAAAGTCAAGCCAGGGGGAGAAACTCGGCTACTTTTTATTGAAAGGCAGGGCTGCACGCTGTGTGGCACACGGGAACGTGGTTTGGTGTCAAACTTCGCAATTACGTTCCCGCGTTCCCGGCAGCACACCCAGAAATTCATACCCACGCCTTTCACTCACTGCCAAATCGCACCACTCTGAAATTCCTCAGCACCTCCTGAAAACGCCCAGCCGGTGCACAAAACGGTCCCCTCGCCCCTCCATATGAGACGCCCGAGAGGCAGCAGCCAGGCCGAGCAGCACCAGGAGCCTGGCTGGGCTCGTGGCCTGTGGGCACGTTGCTGTTCAGGGCAGGACAGCGCGGTAAAGAGGTTTATTCGCTTTCTTTCTTGCTGCATACGCATCTACATGGAAAAGGGGAAAGAGAAAAGAAAGAGCGAGGTACGTGCGCACTTTGTTTTAACATCTGTGTCCGTGATGCCCAATGCGTATGTCTAATTGAGTTTAGGACACAAAGGGAACCTCACGCCTGGGAAGTGGAATCAGGTGGTGCCAGAATTAAATTTGCACGAGATTTCTATACATGGACCATGGGGGAAAATGCAAAACAGCCTTTAGTGAAGGGCTTGTCCTTAATGGCGACGAGTGGGAGGGTGTGCTGTGTGCATGGTTTCCTGCATTAGCGGGTTAGCTCCTCCTCGCGCCGGGGCTGAAGTTTGGGTCCCAGCGCTGGGTTCAAAGCCGCGATGCCTCCTTCGCATTGACAATGGGGGCCGCTCCCGAGAGAGGGAGCAGCTCAGAGCTGGGGCCATCTGGCACGGGAGCTGGCAGGATCGCGTCAAAGGGAAATTATTGGTGCATAGTAAATGAGGGCGGGGAGGAGGGGTAGGGAGTTGCAGAGATCTTTATGCGGCAGCTGATGTAAGAGGAATTACAAGCTCAAATAAATGAAATATTGATTTAATCCACTCTCTCTGCCCTCTTTATAAAGCGAGGGTCCCACAGGCAAGCCCCCCATGCAGCCGGCAGGCTCGGGAAGGTCCCCTTCACAAAAACGCCTCTGCCAGCTGCGAGGTTCAAAATCATTTTCAGAGTACACCCACAGTTTTGCAGGCACTCTGGATTCCTGTGTTTTCTTACAGCCATTTGTCTCAGCCTATTTTAGTCTTCACTTATAATTGAGGCTGAGGTTTAAAATCTTAAAAAACCCAAGAGCAGTCAAGAAAGAAACTCAAGCTGTGTGCACAGGGCGGAGTTTCAATGGCACGCATTTCCAGGTGCTTTAGTTCTCCCTCAAGATCGACTCCTAGTTAGCACTTCACTGAACCCTAACAAATTGCCCAGCTCTTTCTCCCCCTACATTCGTCCCCTGTCAGATTAAAACACACAGTCAAAACACCAATGGATTTGGCTGAAGTCTCGCCCTTTTACCCCACGCACTGTTAGCAAAGCCCGTATTTCCAAGAGACCAAAGCTGCTGTCACTGCACGGGACTTCTCTATCAATCTCGGCCTTTCAGCTGGCAATCAGAGCACACTCTGCAAATAACAATGAATTAAGCCTCCTACCACCTCTGTGACGGGCAGGAGAAAGCATGTCCGCGATGTGCAGATGGATAAGCCCGAACACAGGACGGGCGAGTCACACAGTAAATAGCTGCAGAGCGAGGAATAAGAGGCTCCTGGACACTTTCCTCTCTGCTCAGAGCAGCAGAGGACCCAATTTAACGGTTTGAGCGTCTGAAGCTTTTAATTAGCTCAAGTTATTCATCCCGAAGGTGATGGAGAGTTGGGTGTTTATTCAATGAGCGCAGCATTAGGTTCATTATTAGCAGCTCAAAACCCCACAGAATGGGTCAGTTTTTACAAGCAGCCACATCTTCCTTCGTAAAGTGAGAAATTGCTAGGGCGATAATAACCCCCGCTTTTACCAGCAGCCCCCCTTTTTCGCAATTTAACTGCCCAGTGATTTAATTTTACCGCCATAGGCGTGTTCCTCGTGCTGCTCCCGGCTCTCGAGTGCGCTGGCTCCTACGCTGCCACTTGCTCCAGCAGAGCAGTGCCTGCAGAGCCCTGCTGGCCACACCAGCTCCCGCAGCGCGTCCCAAATCCCTTGCAGGACGGAGAGGACCTCCCAATGCCCCGTCAGGACATGGAAGGGAAGGCGCCAGCCCTGCCCCAGCTGCTGTTTGCAGGTAGCTGCAGGTAGAGCTGATGAAGGGAGGGCACCTGCCTGTGGGGCCAGTGGACGAGCCACCACCAGCGTGATAAACTTGCATGCTCCAACGAGGAGCATGTTGGGGCAAGGATGGAAGCAAAACCCTTTAAAGCACCAAGGAGGGTTCTCCAGGGGGAGCTCCTGTGGGCCTCCTATATCGGACAGGGCAGCAGGGATTTGGGGGACCACAGGAGAGCCCTGCTTTTGCTTACTACCAAGGTGCAACAGGAATTTTGTGGCACTGATTTATCCTGCTGTGCTCAATCTTTAGGCTATTTATAAACTATTGTGGTGACTCCTTGTGGTACTTTAAAATACTGTGCTAGATGGGATATTTCAATACTTAAAAATATCGAAATGCCAGTGGCAGACCCTTCCTGATAGTGCAGCATCAAGTCCATTATAATGAGTTAAAACTCCAGGAGTCTCTTTCCTACATATGTGTCCTTGAAATATAAATCCATTTGAGAAGCAGCTGGAAGGAAAAAACAGCATATCCATCCCAGTAATACAATTCAGAGTGTTTTCCAGGGAGGAAAGACTCCATGAAACATCACTGAGAACAGGAGATCTTGCGCATGAGCAAAGTGAACCAACATCCCTATAGGTACCCAGGACCAGACCTCACGTTTTCCTCCTGGCACTCACATGCAAACTCTGCTGTAGTTTTCCCTCACGCGCAGGGGAAGACGAACGCTTTGCAGCGTTGCAGGCTGGCAGCACCAGGGCTGCCCCCTGCACCCCAAAGCTGAAGCTGTCCAGCTGAAGCTCCTGGCTTGGCTGGGCATCACGTGTGACACATGAGATAGCAGCCATCCTCCTGGGCTGACAGGATCTGATCTCTGATACTTCTCACTCAAAAAGTCCCGAAGTGCCAGGGATCACAGGTGTAAGGGGGGGGCAGGGTGCTACCAAGCCCCTCTTGTGCTGAATTCAGCCTGCAGCCACAGCTCTGGGCTCGGTCACTCCCCGTTTCACTGGGATCACCCAAGAAGAGCTCTTACGAGGCAGGTAGCAAAAGGTCAGCCTCAACAACCAAGATCCTTAGGGCTTTAATTCTCCTGTTACCACACCAGCAGGTACAGGGAGGAGAAAACTAAATCCTCAGCCTCCTCTTTAGTTCGTTTTCAAAGGCTCCGGCTCCCAAGTGCCACACACCCCCCTAAGGGTAGTGGGGCACCTCCCTCAGAATGGTTCCCCTAATGACATTTCAGCAGCACGTAATTAGCCAAGGCCCAGGCAAGGGCTGCAGGGACTTATTTTCTATTCTTTTCCGTAGTCCCATTAAATACAACGAGACTCTGCACAAGCAGGGCCAGGATCCACTCTCTCCATCCAGGGCAGGCAGCATGGGGTCAGCCTGCACAGCTCCCTGCAGACCTGCCCAGAGGAGACCTGCTTTTGGGGAGCCTTGGGAGCACATGCAGCCAGGGGAGACCTGACGACACCTTTACTCTGAGGGTGATTTAAGGTCATTTCAATAGTCTATTTAAACATGAACGGAAAATTATTTTCCTTGGTGTCGTTGCACTGGCAAAGCCTTAGATGATGAAGTCTTTGAAGCTGGGGCTTTGCTTTTTCATTTGCACTGTACCTATCGCAGCAGATCCTGGTCTGTGGCTGAACGCCTGAGCCTGGATGCAGGAACTACTACTGTGAATGATAAAAACAAAGTGGTGCTCCACATCATCACAATGGGTTTGAACACGGGCTGCGATCTTACAAAAAAAAAAAATAAATCATTACATGAATAATCCCACAAGAGAACTACTTGTGTGCACAGAGATGTCCTTCAACGAAGCCCACAATAGGGTTTGCAGAATCAAAGCCTACATGCACATGAGCATGTTGCCCTCTATTGGCTGGTCACTGAGCATAAGGATATTTCCATCACTCCAGATATTGGAGATCTGCAGGAAGGGCAACCCCTGGAAGCCTCCGTTTTGGAACTGCAGCCCCAGCCCTAACCCCACAGCACGTGTGTTTTTTAGCGAGAAAAAGCAACCGCTATGTATTAGCGTTTGTTCTGATTTTGCTTTGGTTTGTTAAAAACACAAATCCTAGTGCTTCCCAGTTTTTGCACTGGCTACCAACGTTGGCCGTCGCCCTCCAAGCCGCGGTGCCTGTTCCCACCCCCGGGGAGCTGTGGCCAGGGCAGTGGCTGTGGGGGACACAGCTTGCTGGCTGATGGCAGCTGGCAGTGAGGCTCTCTCAAAACCTGCTAGGAGGACGTGGCAAGCGCTACACTGAGCTTGTTGAAGTGGGGTGGCCTTTGTATCGGTGAATGAATCCCCAGCGGGGGAAAAATAATAAAAAATAAAAAAATATAAAAAAAAAACCGCAAAAACCTCTTTCTGTAAGATGCAAAGATTTTGTAAAATCAGAAGTGCTGGTTTGCCTAAAATATTGCAGTAAATCTGTTGCTTTCAAATCCCTGGGACGTTCAGCAATTTCACATAGTGGAGACAGAGGGAAAATAAAAAACCAAGCTTGCTTACATTACCAAAATTTGCAGTGAGCCCTGCTCTAGCAGCAGCACGGCTCCCACTGAAGTGAGGCTGCAGCCAGAGCGTGCCAAGGAGGCTCTGGCTTGCTCGCTGCCCCTGCCCCCCAAGCAGTTTTTGCCTTCCTAGGGCTTTGGCCAGCATGCAGAAGCAATGATCCCACAGCAAAGGCGAAGAAGAGCACTTTAAAAGGATGCAGGTGCAGGTGGCTTTGCCTTCTTGATGTGTCAAACTAGCACACAGCCGCCAGCATTGGGTATCCCACTTTTTAAAGTGTAGCACTAAGGCAAACCCTTGAAGCCAAAGCCTAATCCGCTTACTCCCTGTGCTGGTCTCATGGAGCTTTTCAGCCGACTCGCAGAGTAAAACATCCTGGTCGGGAGCGCGGGCAGCCAGATCTGCCCCCTCGTAACAGCGCCAGTGTGTTATGGTAATGAAGCGCCTTTCATTCATGGATCTCAAAGCACTTTTTAAATGTAATGAATTACGGTTTATGAGCTTATTCGGAGCATGGCAAATTAAAATAAACAGAGATGAAAATTTTTAAAGGTTTTTCTGAACAATAAATCCACAAAGACTTATTTTTTTTTCCTTCAGGGAATTATATTATCCTTCTGTCCCTCGCGCCAAAAAAAAGGAAGAAAAAAGTTGCTCAGACTTTTATCTTTCCTCATCGCACTGTAATCACCTCTCTTCAGCCTCATTTTCCCCCCAGCTTTTTATTCAAAGAACTGAAGCAGCCTTTGCTCTGCCTTGAAATTTTATTTAAAAAAAAAAAGGGGGGGGGGGAATGGATGAAGGGGGAAAAAAAAAATCCCTTTTCCTGACTAATACTAATAATACAGGTCAAAATGTCAGTCTATCTACAATTAAATGGAAAACAAAAAAGGTTTTCCCTTTTTCCCATGGTACAATAGCACTGGAATATAAATTACCAATGAAGATGAAATAATACTTCAAAGCACACGGGGAAAGGCAGCACAATGTTTACAAAGTATTTTCAACCGCACGACGAAGCATTGAAGCCGACGGTAACCAATGGACTTCAGGGGGTGTTGGTGAATAGTCTAAAACTAGCATGCGGTAGGATTTTAGGTCCCTATGGTCTATGACCCCATGATATGCTTTGTTTAACAAGGGCAGCTGCAGTTATCAACAGATGTTTCAGCAATAAATAATTGGTATCATCTCAGAAAAGATCCATCTACCTGGGGAGAGGGCATAATGCTGAAAACACTGCGCCTCTATTACAGCCGCATTAATCTCCCATCTATCCAGGTCCCTCCGGGAGTTTACTGCAGGTGTTTGTCCTGGGAGAGCGCAGACAAACGCTGCGAAGCCAGAGCGCCGTGCGGGGATTGTAAAGGAGGTCAACCTCCGCCATAAATTTCTGTCCGAGGCCACACACACCAAAGAGAAAAAGAAAATAAATACCCAAGGAGCAGCCCCCCCCCGGCTCCCAGCCCCGGCAAATTTGGGATTCCTGCGAGGCGCAGTGCTGGCAAGCGGCGCGCAGGCACAGCCCTGCAGTCGGCTTCCTGGCGCTCCTCATCGCTGCTCAATGCAATCGTCCTCCTCAAACAAAGCCCGCTGTCCTCGCTCGGGCTCTCGCGGGTGAAATCTGCCGCTTGGGGTTAGCAGCAGTTAACCCAGTTAAATCAGAAAAGCAAGAAGCAATCGAAATTTCTTCCTGCTTTCTGATTTTTAAGCTCAAACGTGCCACCTTACACGACGGGATCCCCAGCACCACTTGGACCCTGCAGCTCCTCGCTCAGACAAGCGTCTCCTGCTCACGTGGAAGTCCCATTAAATTCTTGCCTTTCCTGCCCAGGTTTTGGCCAGCTGGGGCCCCCAAAGAGATCCAGTCAAGCAATTTTCTGGAAAAACAGCAGGTGATCGGTTGGGCAAGCCCCACTGCAGGGAGCAGTCCTCCCTGCCTCCCAGCAACGCTGAACTAAACACCGCCACACATGATGCTTTCCAAACCCATGTTTTGTAGAACTGCAGGCAAACATTTGGCATTTTAGCTTTATTCAACGCCAGATCTTCAGGGAAGAGGCAAACATGCATCTTGTTGGAAACAAGTGCACTGTGAACCAGATGAATGGACAGAGCAAGAGCGCAAACTAGGGTGGGCTGACCACCAAGCAGCTCCTCACCTGCTGCAGCTGGAGAGCAGGGAGAAGACCCTCCGAAACCACAAGTAACACTACCTCCAGCACCCCAGCGGCACGTTTCCCACAAGGGGTGTGTTGAACTTCATACCAGTAGATCCGGGAGCCTGGCGCTGATCATATCCTGCAGGTTTGTTTTGTCTTCTGGGGCCACATCTCGTTTGTACTGCCACTTCTCCGGCACAAAGGGCCACTTCATTTCCTTCGCCTCCTCCAGAAGGGTCCTCAAGTCATCGGGAAGCAACGCTGAAAAGGTCAAAGAGCAGGTGAAGACACGGCAGCGGGTGCGAAGACGGAGCAGCCGCCCTGCACAAAGCATCCCGCCCCTCAGACCTCGCCAGGAGCTCTCAGCTCTTGCCACGAGCACCAGCCGAGGCAGGACAGGCTCGCCTGTCATCCATCACCCTTGTCTGCTCTGCCCTGCAGGTAAATGGGAGCCATCAGCCATTAAAATGGTTTTTAGCAGGAAGCAACACCGCCGGGCGGCCAGCTGAGCGTGAAGCGCTGCTTTGGGACAGGCAGGAGGAAACCTGCACCTCTGTGCGAGGAGAGGGCTCGGCAGAGCACAGACAGCCCGTCCCATGCCCAGGGCTGCAGTTCAGGTTTCGCTCGTGACAGTAACAAAAGCCAGCTTGAAAAGCCACATCCAGATTGGGAGATAAATCTGGGCCGTAAATAGCAATTAGACAAAGATCTGGAGGGATGCAGTGAAAAACAGACATATGTTCTTGAGAATAATTATTTAACTGATCATTTGGGAAAAAAGAAGTTGTTGGTCTGAGTTACTCAGTCTGCTCTCGAAGAAGGTTACAGGACACACCTTCCCTGAGCAGAAGAGAGCTCACCGCTATAGCAAGAGGAAATTAAGCCACGCGCCTGGGCACTGACACTAACATTGCATTGCCCACGCGTGCATGGCAGGTCCCAGCTGAAGCTCGCACCGCCCGTACGTGAGGTTCACGCACCGGCTCGGCCACTGCTTGAAGCTTTTTCTTTGAAGCCGACGCAGCTAAGTAATTCAGGCGAGCTGAGGATCCGGCATTTTCAGGTTTGCTGGGGCAGAGGAGGCCAGCTCCTGCGTGCTGGATCACAGGGCAGAGGAGCCGCTTTGCGCCGAGCGTGGTCCAGCCCACGGGCTGTGCTCCCAGCACGAACCATCACCCGGCGCCAGCTGGGCACCGCTCGCGCACCTCAAAACCATCGGCTCCAGCTGGGTCTCCAGCCTGATCTAACTGAGGATGCGGCTGCTGGTGGCAGCACACAGCTGGAGATCTGGGCGCGGATTTGTCCCTTCCTTTCAGCTGCAGCCCACATTTAATTTTCCCTAAAACAGCGGTGAAGCTGCAGCTCCTGTGCACTGTTCTAACCCTAGGCCAGGCAGGCTCTCTGGCCAATAAAAGTGGATTAAAAAGGATTATTGACCAGATGGGGTTAATGGTGATCATCAGCTGCAGATCCAGCCCCTTCTGGCCATTAATCCCCAGAAAAAACACTGCTTAGAGACCATCACTGCTTTAACGAGGTAATGCAACAAAGGTATTACTATATATTTTTTAATCAATCCTTTATGGACGACTGTAGAAAATATGCTACATAAGAATTCTGTTTTGTGCTCATATTGCAGTGCCTTCTCCAATACATTTTTCCTATGAAAAAGTCAGATATCTGATACTTAGAGCCAGTTTTCTAAAAAGTCGCCTTTAAAAACACATCACCTTTTCCAAGGCAAGTTTTCTCACTTGTTGCCGCAGCTCTGGATACGTTTCCCATCACACAGCACAGCACAGCCGCGCTGCCTGGCCGGCCTCAAGTCGTGCCTGGAGAGGCTCGGCCCTCCCCACTGCACGGAAAGGTGGCCGAGGGGCAAGGCTGGAGGGAGAGGAGGCCGTGCCTCCGGCTCCCATCCTCGCACGTCTCGCGGTTCCCTGTCACGACGGCGCTGCAAAACTGCACAGCAGCAGTGGTGCTCACCCCCCCAGGGGGTGCCTGAAGGCGGTCAGGGCAAGCACCGCTATTCCGTTTCCCCGTATGATCCCATAGGACTGACATTCTGGGGGGAATCTAGGGAAACAGAAATGGGATGCTTACACAGACAGCCTTTCTGTCTCCTTCCCTGCTGCCTTCCGTTTTTCCCACTCAAACTCAGGCTTCCTTAAATAACACCAAAACAGGATAAGGTGATAGAGTCAGAAAGTACAAAAACAAGTGGTGGGATGCCGTGGATGTTGGTATTCTCTCTGAAGCATACGGGTATTGCTGTTAGCCTCTTCCTCCTGTTCTCCACGTCAACCTTGGTTAAACCTTAATCCGCCTCCTACTTGATGCACCAAAGAACATCTTTAATATCGAATTTTCACTCTCAGAGGCACCCGCAGCAGTCTCTACTGCTGAGCTGGTTAGAAGAGGAACCCAGAGCAAGGTTTTCAGCAGGATTTGGTGATCTAGGAGCCTTCAGCCACCTTTGGCGTTAGGCGTCTATATAAGCCTAGTTTCAAGCCATGCTCTGATGTCTGGTTGTCACCTCATGGAAATAAATGCAGTTAGTGTGCTAATGATAATAACGTGATGCTGTAAGGCAGGAACACCGTGAGTACACAATACAGCTGGGGAGCAGGCATGAACAATCCTGTAGCTATCAGCTGAAACGCAACTCCCAGAACCAGAGTTTACTCTTGCAATAGATAGCTGTTATCACTGCAAGCAATACAAATTCATTAATTAGGGGAGGTTGAAAAGGAGATGAACCTGCACAGGAGTTGATTCGAATGATTTTTAATCCAAAAACAAATAGAAATGCAGACCCACCCAGCACCCATTCTGCCCCATCATGTGAAGTGAGACAAGGATCCGCTCCTCCTCTCACCCCCATTTATCTGCACTTGGCTGTCAGTCCTTCCTGGCTCTGGACCAGCCCCAGCCAACAGAGGCAGCACCTCGGGAGGGAGGAGAAGCAGCCCCTGCGCTGGGAGCATCCCCGGGGCTACTGGGAACTGTCCCAGGACAGGTGAGGGGTTCTGAGCACCAGCTCGTGGGAACAGGTCCCCGGGGAGGACGGGAGCCTCCCTGCAGGCTCTGATCGCCCATTTCCTCCAGCAGCTCACCTGAAGGGCCGTGGCTAATCGAGCGGTTATAAGGGCGCTGATTCACCTTATCTGGAACTAAACTGATTATTTCTCATATGCTGCGGTATTTAATAGGAAAAAAGGGCTGCAGAGGGTGAAGGGAAAAAGCGCTACCTGATTAGGAGTTCAAGACCCTATTCTGAAGAGAGATAACAAAGCTTAAAAGACTTCGTGATGAGAAAACAAAGTACCCTTTGTCAAAAACAAGAAAGAGAAGAGAAAAATCTTCCAGCATCCATCGTAGAAACCTATACACCACCCTCCAGCGCAGACAGGCTTAGGTGCTTCAGAAAAAGGCGGCTGACCTCCCAGCGAGAACAAGGGCGTGTGTAAAAACATATTTGAAGCAGCCCTGCACTCCCGGGCAAACAAAGGGTTTTAAAGATCAAATTGACATTATGGACAAGTCACTCATGCAAAGCAACACCAAACATTATTGACACTAAACTGGAAAACGGACAGTACTGCAAATGTGTAATACAAAGTAGAACCTGCACATAAATGGCAGTTTTGCAGTTTTTTGCTAATGCCTTTATTTTTCCCCCAGAAATGTCACTTTTTAGAATCCCCTACTTTATTCTTCCGTACTCACTGAAGTTATTTTTCTGTGTGGCAGAAAGTAGTACATAACCTCCCTACCCTGTACAGAAAAGGTGTAATTCACACAAGGCCAGCAATTCAAACATGGCTTTTATCTGGTGAAAAAAAACCTGTGGCAATTAAGTTGTGCAGCCCTCCGAACGTCTGACTCTGGAGAAAAGTGAACCAAGTGTGTTACAACCTTTCATGATCAGTGTGAACTGGATTTCCACTGGAATTAATAATTTTTTTTTTAAAACCACTCTCAAGGCACCACGACAACAGCAAGATAAATGCTAGTTTCTAGCACGTACTGCTAGCACTGAAGCAAATGAAGAGCTCTTCCATTACAGCCCTCAGTAAATCCTGCTTCCCTTCCCAGTTATTTATTCCAGCCATTAGCCGGCATGGATTTTCCTTTCAAGAGGGATACTGCAAGTTTTTTCTTTGGACACCACTTATAGAGGTCACGCACATTTTACAAGATAAAGATTCAGGCAATGAGCTCTTTAATATATTAGGAGAAGCTGACAAACAGAAAGGGCCCTCCCCCAGCCCCTATGAAAGGAGAGGAAATATGTGCCCTTATTCAGAAGTTGCATCCTTTTTCTTTTCTTTTTTTTTTTTTTTAATAACTGAAATTTATGTGCATCAGCAAACCTTCGGGCATTGTTCTTCCCCAACTAAACTGTTCCTTACAGCCTCATGTTTACTGAAGCCTAAAATTAGAACTGACAGCAATTCACCGCAACAAAGTGGGCTGCTTTCCCCTGCCTGCCTGCAGCCCACGTCCCATTCACAGCTCCAAAATCCAGTCGTCTCTTGACTCTCATCTGCCAGGAGAATTAAAACAGGGCAGGGCTGAGGAGCAACCAGCTGCCCTGGTCCTGCTGCCGTCCCGAGGGACCTCACCTTGGTGCCGCCGGTATTCCTGCTCCTCTTCCTCATGGGCATCAGCCTTGGCAGACAGCAGCGTGTCCACAGCGCGCTTGCAGTCCTGCAGCAGCGCGTCCACCGTGCCGTGGTTATTCATGGTGCCCGGTCCCGCTCGGCTGCAAACCGGGCGTCCCTGGGCAAGTGGTGATCGGTTGCTTAAGAGAAGAGGATCCCTTCCGGGCTTAGGTACCTGGTGAGCAAAGGGGGGAAAATGATTAACTACAGCATCATCGGTTGTCTGAACGTCTCACGCAGGGAGAAATAACATGGAGAATACATGAAAATACATGACGGCCTCAGAGGACTTTATTCGGGGAACGTGTGACAAGCTCTGCGAGGCAAACCCCTTCCCAGTGCCAGACAGGAGGACGGGCTTTTTGAGGGTGCTGCCAAAGCCCAGGCGGGCAGGCGACCAGCACTCCGCCTGCAGCTCACGCCGCAGCCCTGCACACTGTGCGCGGGCTGCTGACTGCAAACCCCTTCCAGTAACACCAGTAGCTGCTGGGTGAAGCCCCCAGCAGCAGAGGTCTGCTTCTGCCCAAGGCTGTCTCTCCAGACATTTATCTAGATATTTGGCTTGCTGTGAATTTTCCACTGCAAGCTCTTTCAGGTGCTTATGACATTGCTAACGGTGGTGCAGGAAAAAAACTTTTCATCCCAGGCATCTGGCTCAGTATCTGCCAGAGCAACCCAGCAGCTCTCAGGAATGAAATATGGAGGAAATGCTTTTTCTTTTTTTCTTTCCATAGCAAAACAAACTTGGTTTTGCTTGAAGAACTACTGCCATAGGTTGAAGCAATGTGGTCAGAAACAGCCACTGAAAACACTACTAAAATCGGTGAAGCTGTAAGCCTCTGACTGAAGGGGGAAGGGGAGGGCAAAACCGCACAAATCCGGACACAGTTGGCTCTGCTGATGAGAAACCACTTGCATTTCAGCAGCTAAATTTCTGGACAGTGTTCTCCCTTCCGTTGCAGCTCCGGGGTGGCTGGGTCCCGGGGCTGGTGGCACACAGCCTACGCTGCCAGCGGCACCAACGGAGAGCAAGCTGCCAGCCTGGAAAGCAGAGGGCAGAAGAGACGCACTCATGCAAAAGCAGAGGGAAGGCAGGTGGAGCAGGGCGAGGGATAGCATTCATTAGCACAGAGCCTGGAGGCAGGAGCCGGTCAGCAGGGATGTGGCTGATGCTGCAGATGGATGTCAGAGAAAGAAGAAACTAAACGCGAAGCCGTACAGGGGAGATGGCGGGCAGGAGCACGGAACGCCAGATCTGTCGATGTTTGTGGGATGTCTACCGTGTGAACACATGAACAGCCCAAACAGTGAAAAAGTGCTCAGAAGAACAGCGCTGGTTTCATCGCTGCGTTTGTGACTCTCAGCCGGCCAACTCTGTGTTCAGAAAGCTGTTAAAAGTCAACCCACCAGGAAAAATAACCAAATAAAATATACAGTTCAGGTTAGAGCACTTAGATTAAAGTCTGCACTCGGGTTCAGTTCCCATCCCTCCAACAAAACACTGGGGTGGGATTTTGGCTGTTTGCCCTCCCCTTCATCGCTCTCCACAAGTTCATATTTCTACTTTGCTTTTCTCTGATCACTTCTGTATTATTACATGCCTTCCTGAGAGAGGGGTTTTCAGAAAACGGGTGCACCTGCAGGCATCGAGGCAGTGCATGAACACGACTCCTAAGCAGAGTGAAGTTAACAGAAAGACGCGCTTACAGCATTTACGGCTGAAGGCCCCTCCTAGGACTTCCCCCCCCATCCTGGCACAGGAATCCAGCTGGCAGGCATGGACACTAAGAAACGAAGCAGCCAGAGGCAGGACTGGAGACACAGCTGCGGCGTGGGTCCTCCAGGAGACCGGCAGCCCTGCGATGTACGGACGTCTGAGCGCGGCGATGATGCCCAAAAAGCATGCTCCTGGGACAAGCTGAGCCCTCTCCTCCCACCCTGCTAGGTGTAGAAAAGCTGGGCCAGTTGCTGGTTATGCACCAGGGAAAAGAGAAGCGTCCCCCTCTGCCATAATCGCTGTCACACACCTATGCTAGCGTTGCTTGCTCTGTTAACCACACCGACATCTGCTAATTGATTTATCTGATTACACAGCCCTGCGCGGACGGGTGCACGGCCGTCCCACGAGTACCTCCCAAGTTGGGATGGAGCATCCCTGCCATCTGGCCCCGACTCCGTTCCTTTGTGTAACTGATTTCTCAGAAGTCTCGTTTCCTAGGGAGCCCTCTCCAGTAGCTGCCGTGCAGGCGTACCTCGGACCCACTGTGAAGTGCTCGTCTTCAAGCAGGAGACTGCTTCAACAGCATGCAGAGGTGCATTGGAGAAAACCTGTGTTTGACTGCCACCTCGCAGCCCTAGTAGACGTGTTTATAACCAAATTTTCTACGACGATGCACTAAAGCAAACAAGTGCTGGCACACTTGCCTTTACCAAAAAACACCACAGCACTAAGAGCATCCAAGGCAGCTCACAGACTTGTCCCAGCTTTTCTGCATTGCAGTCGGAGCCCCAAACCAGCCTTAAAGCTAGCTCGTGGAAAGGCTGGAGGGCTGCAGCCTGGGTGATCGCGTCAGGGCTCTACTGTAAGCCAGAGAGCCCTGCAGCTTTGTGAGCCGCACGGCGCGCGAGTCACACAAAGAGCGGACGGGGCTTAGCAAGGAAGCTTAAGTTAATGTAGAAGTACAGCACGTGGCTTGCCAGGATTGTAGGGATTTAACTCACCGGGAAACTGCCAGATCTGTAACAGGGATATACGCAAGTCAGCAAGTGAGACATTTTTCTTCAAATAACTTTTCCCAAAGAAGTAAATAAACAGCAAGGACACTTAGCATAGTAAATACCGATTTACAGCAACAGTGACAACACTGTGATGGAACCATATAGACCAGAGCAATAAACTGCACACTAGCACTCAGAAGGAAGACAGCCTTTTGAGACCCATCACTAGGGACAATGACTTCCATCATAAAATCAGCTTAAAATGCACCGGAGAGCTTTAAACTGCAGCAGCACCCTTTACACAGATGACACTTTGTAAGCTGTGCTTTGTAACAGCTGTAGTGCTGAATCGCAGCTGGGGCACGAAAACAACCAAGCAGGCAGCTTGCGGACTTGTGGCAAATGCAGGACCTGAGACCGAAGCCAAACAGCAGAACTAGCACAGACTTTCTGGAGGCCTTTGGGACCCTTTGGAAGGGTCTCTAGTTAGCTTTCTCATAGCACTGATAAATCGCAACAAGAAGTACTTTAAGGGGATGGAGTTCTGAAATGATAAAAATTAAAAGTAGGTCCAAAAATTACTTGATATGCTGCAAAACCATCTAGACAAAAATGCTTTCTAAGGACACACCAACAAACGCTTTACCTGCCACTTTCAAAACACATAATGAGAACAATTTTACATCAGACTGAGGACTCGAGCATTTTCTGGTGACAGGAAAGCTCCTTTACGCCATCTTTGGGCATAAAGTGGTTTATTGTTTGTTTGTTTGTTTGTTTTTTAAATGGTTGACGCAGATGTTAGACACTTTAAAACAGAAAACATGTAAAAACATTTGTGCCATTTCTGGTGGAGTCCGGATTAAAGTTAACTTCTTGCATCAAATACGATGAATAAAAGTACAAAGGTCTCAGGGAGAGGGATAGTGTATTTCTGCAGTTGCCCTCTAATCGGAGCTGAGATTCAGAACAACAGGGAGAGAGGGAGGGAGGGAGGAAGGAATTGGGTGGGCTACTGAGAAATGATCTCTTTAATAAGAAATGGGCCATACTGTGACATTTCAGAGCCCTTGGGCTAGAAGACCAAAAGATCTGTCAAGAGAAAGGAATTTTAAGTTATACTGTGGATAGGAGGGAGCCTGGGAGTCAATCGGGCCAGTTTAAGACTACAATTAGCTTCAGAGGCTTGAGGAAAAAGATGTAATTGACGCATTCAATACAGCAAGCATAACAAGCATTTGTTTCTCAGACAACATCATTTGGGAAATTTTCCACGGCATTACGGTCCTGAAACACAAATTAGAGTTTGCCAGACCTTTTCTCTCTGAAAATATATTATCCTAATTTTCATTTTATTCAGGCTACCCTCCAGTTCCAGGGAGACTAATGAAGAGGAAGCAAAGACATGATGAGTTCCATGTGGAGGCTATGTTTATGGATTAATCCCAACAGGGAGCAAATAAACCTTATTCCCAGAGCTCTCAGTTGGGACTCGACACAATCAGTCGAGGAACGGGTAGTTATTTATGACTGAGGCTGTTTTGACTTTCAAATAAACATTTTAATTATTTTAAGTGCTATGCTGGAACTTTGAGTTTGAGCCCTGTTTTAATTTTGATGCCAGCTATGCCTTGCTCTCCTCCCTCCTAATCCCAAACCACTCTGGTCATTATGATACCATACAAGTGATCCTGATGTTCATGCCTATAACATTTGAAAGCATTGGCCAAAGCAAAATCCACCAGCCAGACTGGGGAAGAAGAAAGACCACGTGCTGCATATCTGCAGCGAGGAGGTCTGGCTGAGCATCTTCATGCTTGTGCCAGGAAAGAATAGCTTCCTTTAGCAGGAGCACCCCTCAACATGGAGCTAATCTACATGAAAAGAGCATCTTCACAGAGGTGCCAAGTCTGAAACCTGTTTGCACACCCCAATCTATCCTTGGGTGATATTTTTCTATACCTGCCTTCTCGAGCAATGGCTGCCACTGAAAGAGGAACATTTACTTTTCCTTCAGCAGGTAGCAGGGAGCACATACGTCCAGGGCACCCTCAAGTGCTCCCTGTCCTGTGGATTTGTGGGTGAGCTCTCTGCAATCCTCCCTGTTACCTGCGTCCAAAATAACAGACTCAGCTTCATAGTCGGACTTGGCAACTTGAGGGAAAAGAAAAAAAAGAAAAAGAAAACTTGCTTAAGATGATTTAGTATCACAGCTAAAGGTTTCACTAGTTGAATTAGTATCTTCTTCCACAGAATGCAAATTCAGTTTTCTATTTCAATACACATATGCTTGTGCTTTCCTAGAGCATTTACTTTGCTTGTCAGTACTTGGAGGCTTTGCCACATAAGAGAGACAAGACAGTTAAAAAACAACAACAACAAAATCCATTTGCTAGGGGATTTATTTATTTATTTATTTATTTTAATTCTCTGGCTTAAAGATCAGATGTTTTCTTTCAGTAAAGCTGGATATACCAACTGTCATTGGCTGTATTAAAATAAGGAAGAACCTCAATCAAAAAGACTCTCCTAAGGCAAGCTTTCTTGTTAATATGCACCAACATGAAAGGCTTTCTTTTCATCCTATACAACTACAGTGTGTGTAAATTGCAGGGGGCTCATTGGCATAAATCTTGGCTGTGACCTCTGAGGTAAACTGGATTTACATTACTTTCTGACAAGAATTAAATGAAGGCCTTGTGGATATATGAACAGCCTTCTAGACTGCAACAGATGGGCATGAATGTGCTCCCTAGGCAAACTATCAGTGACATCTGTGTCCTCCAAATTCTGGTGGTCTCAGCCAATTAGCAGGCAAAAGGGGGGAAAAAAAAAGGCAGCCTCTGCACAGCTACCCCTGCCAGAGCCGAGCAGAAGTGCTTCTGTTTAGAAATGGGATCAAGAACAGCCTCCAGCAGCAAAGGGATGGTTATCTGCCCGGGCACAACATGGAGGTAGCACGACAGAAAGCGCTGAGGTAATTAGAACGGATATTAATATGGATACAGAACAAATCCCAGTCCCGGCTAAGCCTGCGTAAGACTAGAGTAATGGGCTACCGTGATGGATTTACACTGATATAATGACAGTTTTATCCACACTAAATGCAGAAACGGGTCCAACGCATGCCCAGTGCCTACCACAGCCAAGCCGGGCATTGCAGGAGCCCAGCTCCAGCTCCATACACCTCCAGGAGCCCGCCTCCAGCTCCATACACCTCCCGCACACCCTGGTCCCCCCGCAGCAGCGCCAGCAGAACCCAGCTGTGGAGCCGGTTCATGGTGCCCAACAAAAGCACCTGTTGTTTTGCCCCAGCAATGGCTTCTCAGAGAGTCTCTTCAGGCTCCTTCTCCTCATTGCTGCTATCTCGTGTACTGCTAGGGGATGCAAAAAAAAAAGGGAATAACTGAGTGGCAGATCAATAAATTAAAAAGTTCTGAAAAAAAAAAAGGAAAGGCATAATGAATTTGGTACAGCACATATTTTTAGATCAAAGATGCCTTTGAAGTGACAAACCCTTAATCCATAAACCACTGAAGCACTTCCTTTCTCTCCCAAACTACTTGTTGTCAAATAAAATGGAAGTTAAGGAAATTATCTTTATCTGAAAATGGCCAAAAGAAGCCATCACCTAATGACAGCCTTGTCAAAATGACAATTGGGGAAATTGTTAGGCAGGCGAGGCCTAACGATGGGAGGAATAAGCTTGCTGTTTGCTCTAATCTGGTCAGGCAGGCCCCACACAATTCCAGCCAGCTTGCTGTGTGAAACAGCTAAGTCTTTGTCAGTGCGAGCAGGGGCTGGGAAGACTTCTCTTTCATGAATATGTATCACCACCCCTCCACGTCTACAGGAAAAAAAGCCTTCAAAACTCCGAAATAAAAAAATAAATACATAAAAATAAAAAAAGGCAACAAGCCACCACCACCACCAACAACAAAAAATCCCCAAACAACAAAATCCTAAGTTGTGGAGCCACACAGGGTGAAAAACTACTAAGTAATGAAAGCTCATATTTTGGAAACGGAGCCAGAAGGATCTTCTTCCCCAAGGCTTTCCTCAGACTCCGGAATCCCCAGCACACGGGGAGGAGGCACTCCAAGTCATCACCGCAGCAGCACGGCCCGTCGGGGCGCGCGAGGCCTACCGCTGCATTTTACACGGAGCACTTGCCTGAACATGAACGAGCTGTGCGGGCGCCGAGGCCCAGCCCCGCGCCAACCCTGCTCGCTGAGGCAGCGTCCTATCAGGATACCACATGTCCCGTGAAGCTTACACTTACACAACACTAAAAATAAAGATGAATCCAGGTGTAATAAGCATCACATCGTGCATTAATGCAACAAGAGTGGGCTCCTCTACATGCAACAACGCAACCGAGGCTTTCAGAGGTGGCCTGGTGCTCACTGGAGAACAGTCTTCTGAGAGGTGTCCATGACCCTCTGCAAATACAATCCCTTACAACGTCTCAAGTCAGACAGCTTGAATTGCTGGTCCCCTTGAAGTTTTGGGGCTTTTTAAACATACACACCATATTAATCTTCAAAAATTCAAAAGACTGACATAAAACTGAAGGAGGAGAGCCACATCAAGCCTACTGGGTTGCCAACTGAAGCTAACATACAGACAGAAAATGCCTTAAAAAGAAAAAATGCATGTCAGAAATATTGTGCCTCTGTAGGACTGATGGTGAAACTTATGTAACATGCCATTTAGAGCAACAGAACGGCAGGCAGGGCAAGAATGCAGGATCGAACCAAGACCATGCTTGCTAGAGAAAACTCAAATGAAGATATTTTAATATGCAATGGAGTTTCACTCTGCTGGAGAGCTATGACATTGTTAAAGCATTCACCAGTGTTTACTACTTTCAAATGTTTGTTTTTATCTTTTAAACTTTGCTTGTAAGACTGCAAATCAGATCTTAATTTACTATAGATTGTGGTGATACTACAAACTTCACTTTTTCTCCAAGTAACAAACAATATAAAAGTTTGACTTCCAGCAGAGATATCAGGACACAATGCTCAATTTTGAGGGTTTACAATATTATGCAATGTTTGCTGTAGACATTACCATTTCATTAGCATATTCTACTTTACATGAAATCCAGCAATGAATGCTGTCCCTGATCTAAGGCTAATCCTCTTTAAAGAGCTACAGGCTATATTACATGTGGCCACAGACACAGTTGTGCCGTGGCTGAATCACTTTGAAGCCTATTGAACAGTGTTCCCTTGTGAGACTATACACAGACCCATAAACCAATGCTGCCTGTGCTGTGAAATCCTACAGCTTTTCATCACCGAGACGTTTTGTAAGGGGCAGAACTGCCCTAGTCCCAAGTGAGGGAAGAAATACAAGGCTGCCTTCACCACCTCTCGATGACAATTTACAACAGGAGCATATATGCCTGAGGTAATACAAATACCTCGCTCCTGAACACCATCAAACGGCTCACAGGGATGCTCTGTCTCACAGGCAGGCTTCTGAAGTACAGCAGGTTACCATGGCTCACCCTTAGAGGCTGACAGCCAATATAACCTGGAGTGGGAAGGAGATGGAAGATGCTGAAGTGGGAATATTTACTGAAACATGGCTCCCTGCTGTCTTCTCTTTCTGCATCTATTCTACTTTACTCCCCTTTCTGTGGAAAGGCTCACATTAGTTTCAGCAAGCCTTGGTTCAGGACCATTTTTTGGTCACTTAGTTTTAGGAACCCAGCTAGAAAGCAAGACTGATACCACGCTGATTGACCAGAAACTACAATTAAAGCCTACATCTGAGGAAAACTATATGCTATATATCAGCAAAAACCAGTTTATTTTACTGCTTATCTTTAACTCTTAAAAATAACTTCCTATGTTAAAACACTGCTTTTGCAGGGAGCTGGAAAGGATGGTTGTGTTCAGTCTGCATTGCACACATGACATCTATCATCTCCACTGAAACTGTGTGAAACCAGGCAGAGTGAGCAGATCCAGTCTCTGTGGTAAAACCTCGGCCCCAGTGAAGGCAATGTTTAAGCTCCTTGCTATCAAAAGAGTATCTCATCCAAAATGTTGACATGCAACAAATTTAGAAGTGCCACTATATACCCAGGAGACAATACCACACTGCTCCTCACGGGGTGAATGCAAGGAAGTGTATAGGTGGCATTGAGGAGGCTATTCCAAAACGTGCTGAAGTCATGAAGCTTCTGCTTTCAGACAAATCATTTCACTGGAGTCTAGATCAATTGTCACAGTTTTTATACCCCAATGTATTTGCTTCAGAACAAAAGAAAAGAGAGTTTTAATGCAGAAAATA
Organism: Chauna torquata; assembly: GCA_013399475.1. Classification (NCBI taxonomy): domain Eukaryota; kingdom Metazoa; phylum Chordata; class Aves; order Anseriformes; family Anhimidae; genus Chauna; species Chauna torquata. The sequence continues at coordinate 23,056 of VXAL01002888.1, read as the reverse complement.
GACCTTATCATTGTTAGAATCTTATCAATCCCAATACAGTACTTAAAATACTTGCCACTAGACGAACCATGTATTGTGATGCCTTTGATTAGAGCCGATATCTGGCCACCTTGAGAAAGCACAGCTTTGGATAGTTTCCGCAGTTTAGTTCTTTAGAACAGGAAACAGCAAACAGCACAGAACATCAAGCTGAAATGCAAGGGTTATCATTGAGGGAGAACATGCTTTCCTCAGCTGTAATCTTTGTAGGAAACCTGAACTATTTCAGTTCTTGCAAAGAATGCTATCGGGTCTCTTGACAGCCAGAGTTGGTCCATGGGATTATAAAGGTTAAAAATCCATCACTTCATGGTTATAATGCACTAAGTCTTGTCTTGTTTAGATCTTCAACATGAGATTTGATATGAAAGATGGGCTTCCACATCCTGGCATGCCCTCTATTGCATAGAGCTAAGCCACGGTGCCACACTGTGTGCTGGGCTACCTACAGCAACACAGACTTCTCTTCAGCAAGCCTTTTTAAGGTCCAACCACATTTAGCTTGTGAATCTGACAAGGTGAAAAACTGAGATATCAGGAAGACTTGCTAGGCGATATGTAAGAAGTTCAGAGGTTATCTGCAGGCAGACAAATGTCAGAACCACACATAAACTGCATACTTCTTGGAAGTGATTACTGAAGGAAAAGCTTTATCTGTATGCCAAGTATTTTCTCTTTCTAGTTTGAGTGAGGTTCCACAAAATAACAATTGTGAGATGTATATGCCAGCTGGAAGTGTAGTGACTTACAACCAGGGGATCAAAACTTCAACGAGTAAATCACTTCCAGGTACAAAAGAAGGGAGATGACCACCAAATAACTGAAAGCTGGACTCCCAATTATTAGTGAACAAAGAGAACTCCAGTAGGGCTCACTAACAAAAACCCCACAGCCTTCTGTTTTTAGAAAACACAGGGGACTCTTCTATTCAATGGCTATGAGGAATAAGCACAGTTACAATCAGCAGCTCTGCACAGAATACTCACCCCCAATACGTTTCTAAGTTACGCAAATGATTTTTCATTTCCAGCTCTACTGAAATTCATTAAGACACTCTCCTCTGAGAAACATGGTGTTCCAACACGCCCAAGTCTCCAGTCTTTGTTCCAACTTCAAAAAAACAACAACAAAAAAAAGACAAGAGGGAAGAGCTGACAATTTTTCTTTCATATCAGGGCTTAAAGATGATTTACTTTTAATTTTGAGCAAGAAGCAAGCACCTGCTCTATGGCATTGAACCTCCTTTACCCTCCTTTTTCCACTTCTTGTCCCATGACAGCTGGAGTTACAGGAGCCTCTCTCCCACAGAACAGCATTAACCTTCCTCCAGAGATACAACTGTCAGTAAGAAGGGACACCAAGGGACAAGGAACGTCTCCACCTCTTTCCACAGTGTCCCCACTGTGCTTTTTCTTTCTAGCCCTTGATATCAACCAGTTGTTTGTGAAGAGGGCAGTCAGCCATCCTTTGGTAAAGAAAGGAGGGAAATGCTGACGACCCGTTACTGGGTCGGTTCTCAAGGCTCTTGTGTGATGCTAACAGAGAGATAACTGTTCCACCTCCCAGTCTCTTCCTGGTTTATATCATACTTCCTTGCTGCCCCATGACTGTGTGGTTCCACTTGCCCTGGAAGTCATTTCACAGGTGTCTGGGCTTGAGCAGCAAGGGCAGACTGGGGAGAAAGTGAAAATAAGGGCAGTGGAATGGAGGAAAGTGAGAGAACCCAGACAGAGGGAGAAAGTCTCCACTGACAAAACTAACAAAGGGTAGAGGGAACGACAGAGGAGTAAGAAAAACCATCAGGAGGATGGTGAGATGGGAGGACCACAGACAGAAAGAAGGGCAGGAAGTCAGAAGAGAAATTGAGGTAGCAGAGATGCATGAAAGAAGTGAAGGGGAGAAGACGGGAAAAAACAGGACATACTTGGAAGAAGGACCAAGGGCAGACCACAATGTAGAAAGAGAAAGAAAGAACACGAGAGAACTGGGAGAGTGGTGTAATTAAAGTCCATCTCGTAAAAAATGAGCTCCCTCATACTGACTTTGTTCAGGTCAGATGAGATGGGAAATGGAAGAGCTCTTTTTTCCAGAGCAAAGAAAGAGCAAAGAAGTAAATAAAACATGGAGTGAACTGCACTCCCTTTTTCCTCCGGAATACCTCTTCACTGCATCATGGCTCTTGGAATTCGGATGTAAAAATTCAGTGAAAGCAACTCCTTCTTGTGCATATCTCCTCTCACACTGAGATCCAGCTGAATATCCTGCTTTATACTTGGAATGCACGTCCTTGAGGAGAGACTGTTTCTTTTCTCTTTGAACAGGAGGCACTTGGCTGCTGTAAGGTCACAACAATTAACAGCAGAACCTAGCTATGCGCTGTTGCTTGCTCTGTTACACCGTTCACAAATGAACTCTTCGAAGCTGCCACTGAAACTACTACCATTAACTTGAAGTGCCACAACAGCTTTTGCACTACCAAATGCCACTTTCCGGTGCCTGATCAAACATTGCCACCTACCGGCCCCCCCTGCAGGTCTGTGCCGGGCACTTCGGGGATATTATTACTCCCCAGCACTGCCCATGTGCAAGCTAACACATCCACCCACCTGCATTTCATGGCCGTAAAGCAGCTTCAGCTCCCAGGGCTGTGCCTGTCCTTCCTCCTGCCCGGCTCTGCACAACCCCGGAGTGCGAAGGACGATCTGGGTCACCTCTGTGCTGCCCAGGGAGGCCAACGCGGCACCGCGGAGCTCGTCCGGGCCCACGAGACGCGCGCCCACCACAGCGAGATGAGGTGTTCAGTGCTGGGGAGCGAGCAGACTGCAAGGTGTTCGGAGGTGTGCCAGGGGTGAGCAAATGGGGGGACACGGGGAGGGCTGGGGTGGCAACTCGGATCTTGCAGTCTTCAGGGGCTGCCTGCTAAGCTCGCCACGCAGGATGCACTTCAGAAACGGCACTTGAAACAGAAGCGCATTGCTCGTGTCGCCTCGTGGTGAGAGTTCAACCCTGCAGAATGATGGCATCTCTGCCTATTTGCCTTAAAAGCAAAAAGCAATGCGTTTACATCCACTGCAAGCATTTTCTAAGGCAAAGTTTTACACAGAAGGTCTCACTAGGTTGCAAAACTTTGGCATTCACATGACGGCACCACTGACGAAGCTACTGTACCAGTGAGTGGGAAATCCAGTCGCCAAAAGCAGGCCATCAGCAAAACACAGAGATCATACTTAGCATTTACAAGCCGGTTACCTGTCACACCTAAATCTGTCCTCTCACACGGCTGGCAAACCTACTCTGTAGTTGTGACAACCACACCTGTAAGTCTGGTTGTGGTGGGGCTGGGCAGAACCGCAGTAAAATCTCAGCACCACTGAAATCAGGCCAGACCTGCTGTTGATCCGGCAGGATTAGGACACTTCCATAACGTTAATCTAAGTAGCAGAGAAAAATAGCAGGTGTCAGACTGGTCCAGGCTGTTTCTAGTCTCAGGTCTTGCCTCACATGTGGGTTCGCAGAATGGCTTTTAGGCAGCAAAAGAAACAGAACTATGAAGAGCAGGATTCCTAAATATCCACAAACCATTGCCAATGAATTCCCAGCTCATGACTAGGCCAGGCAAATCATTAACCACTGTGCCACCTGCACAATATGCCAGAACAATCAAAAAAACCCCAAAAGACGAAAACCCCACATTGGGATGCTTTGATGAAGCTTCTTAAAGCTTGTTAAAGCACAGGGAGGAAGCTCAGGGAGGGAGGTTTCATGTTTACTCACTCAGAAAGAATTAGCTGGAACACAGACATCCAAAGGAAGTCCTTTCACTCACCAACCCAGAACACACTTTCTTTGACTCTTACGACCTAACATTTACTGCCCCAAAATAGAAACATATTTGCCTTCAGTGACTCAGATTCTCAAAAAATGATCATGACTGAAAGCAATTTAAGAGTTCCTAGTATTTTTTCATTTTCCAGATTGGCCTGTGTGGGATCTGGAGTTACCTGAAGCCTTAGGGATCAGACCAAAGCTGTTAGAAAAACATCACAACAACCAACCCCAACCCACCTCAGTCTTTCAGTCTACTGTAGTTACTCATTACAAATACTTAATTAGCTCGAACAGCTAGCATTACTAATATGCCACTGATAACAACAGAGAGAAGCCACGCTGGACGCACGTAAACAGGAACCATCAACTTAAAGTAACGAGCAGGGCTTTTCTGAGAACTTCCTTCCCCCTTCTGACTGTCAAGGCAATGAACACAGGTGTCTGAAAAAACAGACACCAGACAGGCTGGAAGGCACCCTGAAAGGAGAGCACGGCTCCAACCCACTTCTATTTCCATATCCAGCGCTGTCATCGCAATCCAGTCCCCGTGCCTCGTCCACCACACCACACTGCCCAGCCCCGCAGGCTTTGCACTTCTATTTGCAGTTTCGCTTTTGACTAAAGTAATTTCAGTAATAAAAAAAAGAAGTTAATGTAACACAGCAATGAACTCTAGTAAACCAAGTAACTATTTTTGCAGGAAATGCTTGAGACTACACCCAAAAAACCCCAGGAACACAGAGTGCCAGGGTTTTTTCTCTTTCAGGGGGAAACCTGGGGTCATTTTGCTGAAGCTGGCAACATTTCAGCCAGAGTTAGACTTACGGAAGAGAGGAGCAGTAAATCCAGTCCCAGTCATCTCCTGTATGAAGTCATGCAGAGCAGTATCAAATTCATAAACTAATTGGAAAGATGTAGTTAACGCGAGGTTAGCTAATGCCAGAAAAAAATAAAAACCAGGAAGAGTACTGACATACCTCAATAGCTACAAGTATTGAAATAACCTTACCAGGAAAGCTCTCTCACAGCACCGAGGCCTTGTAAATGGGCTGTATCCGGAAACAAAGGGCTGACAGGAATTACAAGCAGCACATGCAATGCATTGCACAACTCTGTGTTTTCCAGAAGGCGGCCAAGTTCTGGTGTGCAGGCACACACACGTCCAGCCTGCCTGCTGCAGCCCAGGCTCTCTGGTAAGTGAGCGGCTTCAGGGAATCGCTTCTTCTCTGCTTCTCAACAGGGCTCCGTGCAAAGCCGAGTCCGAGCCCTTCCGTCGGGTGTGCAGGGAGCAAGGCATACGCAGCAGAGCTATTGTACAGATAACAGCTATTATAGGAGAGCAGTCGCAAAAGAACTTATCAAACTCCAGGTGATTTACCTGTTTATTGAGCAAATAAAAGGAGCTTGCAAATGAAATACAGTTTATATGAACTAACACAGGTATTTCACTGCCTATGCCAAAGCTTACAGTACTTATCGAGGCACAACACCTTTTTAGTTGCAAGTACAGGTGAGGGGCACACGGTAGCGCAGGACTGAGACCGAGACGAATCCTTTTTCTCTGCGCTCTGCCTCTTGTTCTATGTGTGGGAGTAATCCTGCTTAACAGGGAAAGTGGAGCAGCCGAACGGGAGAGAACGGCTCGTTTTTCCTCCTGGATGGCAGGGCTGCCTCAGGATTTCTAGTAAAATGAAAGTTTGTAGCTCAACTTAGATCAGCAGCCAAGGAAAAGTGAATGTTATTTTCCTTCAAAGGCAGTGCAATGAAGCTGAACCACCGTTGCTTAAAGCATAGGAAATAACTGAATACTTTTAAATGCTCAATTTTAAAACGTTATCAGCGAACTATTATGTTGAATGCATGCCTTGTAATTACTAAATTTTGTTAGTGTTCGAAGTGTTAATTGGGGAGGGGGGTGTGAAACAAACTATTTTAATTTTTCTGAAAGCTGAACCTGCAAACTCTGAAGCATATACTTCTCGTCAGCAGTGTGACTACTCGTTTGAAACAAAATACTCAGGAACGTGCGATTTTTAGATGTCCACGCAAGACCCCAGCCGAAGCTGAGCTCCGTCCGCTTTTTGGAAAAATAACGTGAGAAGCCACCAGCGTGCGAAGAGCAGAGTCTGACTGTTCTCAAGGCGAGACGCCGTCCCACCTCCGCCCGCGGCCACCGCCAGCACCNCCGGGAGCAGGGCCCGGGGCGCCCCGCGGCGGGCAGGTGAGGAGGGGCTGGGCCCCGGCCGCGGCCTCGGGTGGCGGGGGAAAGAAGGGGAGAGGGAAGGGGGCCTCCCGCTGCCGGCGGAGCTAATGAAGCCCGGCGCCGTTCCCGCTTTTAATCGCTGTCACGCAGCGCTGTGGATGCGTTTGAACGGAGGCGAGCGGTTAGGCTCGGGCGTCAGCTGTTTGGGTTTTCCTCTTGGGTATCTTCTGGCGCAGGTGGCTGTGCGGGCATCTGAACTCTCCTTGCAGTAGCTGCGATCAGCGTCGTGAGCACCTGGCTGCGTTTCGTGGCTGAAAGGCTGCAGGGCAGCACGGCGCTCGGGCACCGCCAGCGAGCAGCGGTTTGAGCGTACTCTCTTGAAACTACAGCACAAGTTGCTTTAACAAGACTAAGGCTGCAAGCGCCGAGCACTCCAAAGTTGGGAGCTGTCAGAGGTACGTTTGCCTAGGAAGTGTTTGCTTTCTGTGTGCACCTGTGCAATGTACATGAGTTAGCTGATTATGGCTTGTTGTCCGCATTAGAGACCCAGCACGCAGGACAAACCTGGCTGGGGACAAACAGAGGTTGTACAGTAAGCTGCTGCCTGCTGGCCTTCCGCATCCTCCCTTGCCGGTGGTGGATGATATGCTAGCAACTGCAGCCTGGCATTTCTGGAAGATGGGAGGGATAGCTGTGCTTAGGTAGCGTCCTTAAAAACTTCATTCCGCACCACCCCTGCCCCAAGGTTGGTGGTCACTTAAAATGAAAGGTGAATAACAAAATGGGTGTTTTACTCTCTTCCTCGGTATGCAGGCTGAAACCTTATGTTCTAGTCTGCAGAAGTGAATAGGCAGAGTGCTCTGAACTCTAATTTGAAGGTAGAGAGCTATAGCTCTTGACTGCGTCATTAAACACCCAAGTCAGAGCACCTATGGTTCTCAAGTTAGGTAATCTTGTTCTTAATTCTCGGAGACATTTTTAGAAACAGAGGAGTGACACTAAAAATGATGCACACTGAAAGAGATGATCTTGGGAGAAGGGAAAGAGGTAAAATCACGATTGTTTGACTCAAGTGAAGATAACAGACAATAGCACAACAGTGGGCTACCTTACAGTTGCAGGAGAAATCTTGATTTTAACTATGGAAAGTTTCCTTCACCGGGTAGTATTCTCCAAAATCTTACTAGATTGTATGGGACAGCAGTAAAGAGAAACTCTTTCAGTATTAATTTGGCATCAAACTCAGCTCAAGACTTGAGACAGAACACTACTTCTGTAGACTGATTGGTGAATTCAATGAAATGCGGTTTTCCCCGTTAGCCAAAGCTGACCTCATGTAACATCTCATATCCTCTTACTGGTGTGAAACAGGCAAGTGCAGAAGAAGCGCTGAAGGAGACGGTCCATCCTCTGGCTCACAGAGCTGCGCCCAGCTACCTAGGGCTGAGGCATACTACTGCACTGAGGGGTGGACAGTGATGCCACTGAAGTGTGTGTCCTGCAGATGACAAAGGACTAACCTGCCACCAGGGTGTCTGTTTATACTTTTGTCAGATGCATGGATCATACCTTCTAGTTGGTTGTAAAGCGAGCTCTGAGATCTACTTGAAATTTTATATTTCACTAATCATCCAAGCTTGGTAGAAGTGCTCTTGTAGCCTACTTAGAGCTACACTTCTGTGTCAGAACTGTTGCTGTTATTGTGCCAAAGCTTTAGGAAGAGATTTCTGGGCTTCCCATAGAGAGCAGCGCACTGATACACAACACATTGTGCTTGGAGCTTATTTACAGTGATATAGTTTAGCCTTAGAAACAAGAAGTCAGAATTCTTAGCTATGGTGATGATTCAGCTACCCATAAAACAACAGGTTAAATCATAAGCTTTATTCAGCATGATTCAGTGAATAAACCTGGTGAGATATCTCAGAATTGGTGTGTGACATGTTGGGAACTTGCCGAGATCTAGGAAAAACGTTGCAAACATCTGCACTGTACAATTCCAGTTAAAAGGCTGCTCACGAATAATGAATGCAGTTTAATAACATGTTTCTCTGGCGAGCAACTGAGAACTCATTCTCAGGTTCCTGCTTTAAATACATAGTCTTTTCTTTCTTCACTAAGTTTCAGTGCAGGAAAATACCAGGCTTCCATGCACAGAGGACCAGATCGTGATGTTTCCTGAGGTGTCTCATAGATTTATATTTGGATGCACTGTGGTAACTGAGACTTCAGAACAGAATTTAGTTCCTAAGCAAGCATCTCTGTGCTGCATTTCAAAAGCTTTTCCAAAAAACAAACAGACAAAAAAAAACCACAACAAAACTTATTTGTTAGATCTAGTGCCTAATTAGGTACTTCTGCACTAAAGAGCTGGAATTTTCTAGTAGGCAACAGGGAAATTCCTAGAACTGGTGACAGTTCCTCCTTTCAGTCTCTGACTTTGCAGCTTTTGCATTCATTTTACATACTGCCACATCAGTCATTTCTAAACATTGTATGTATCTGGTTTCATACAAGAGGTAAACTCTGACTAAAGAGCCAAAATAGTGCTTCATATGCATTTGAAATATTCCTGCCTACACTCAGGCTGCATTTGTTAAAATTATTTGCTTGACATCTTCTAGTCAAAAGGAATACACTGTAAAACAGTGCGCACAGGCCCAGATAGTACTACGTAATGCTCCATTTTAAGTCCATAGAGCCAATCTTACTGTCACTGCAAAGCGACATATTTCTTCCAAAGATAAATCTACCTGTGAGATCCTCATGATCAACTAGTTGGTGGCAATTTACAGTCACGTGTGTTCTTCAGAGTTCTGAAGTGCTACGCAGCCGTCGCAACAGGCAGGAGATTGACTGCTGGGAAGGGTTTAGCACAGAGCAGTCTGGCACTTAGCTGCGGTCCCCTACTGAGTCTTTGGCAGAGTGGTGGGAGATGATGGTTGTCGTGGTCTGGAAGTGCTTAACTCCCACTTCTTTGTTCCAGTAGTTTCTTTACATTTACTGCAAGCTGATTTGCTATGAATTACGTACAGTCACTACGCAATAGCATATGAAGTACTTCAGTGCCAGAAGACTTTTTTTTTTTGTGGTGCTATGGTGATTTCATGCTTTGATTTTACTTCTTTCTTGTTCTGAGGACTGATTTCATCATGACCTCTTTTGAAGAAGCTGAAACTGAAGAAACAGCAACGTGCCTCCACATGACGTTTTACCATCCTTGCCAAGAAGACAAGATGGTGTTTCGTTGCTTGAATTTCTGTAAGCGAGAACAGGTCAGGGCAGATGAAATGGCCAACTTTGGCCGCGATTCTAATGTCTGCCATTATAACTTGGTGGATACTCGTGTTTCTCGGATTCAGTTTTCATTGCAGTTCTACAGAAAACTTAACAGCTCAGAATTTTGTTTTGAGATAAAGAACATGAGCAAGAAAACAAAGCTGTTTGTGGACCAAACAGAACTGGGTTACTTAAACAAAATTGACTTGCCGTGGAAGTGCATCGTTTGTTTTGGAGATTACCAGATTTTAGTGGAGATTCAAGAAGGGGAGTCCATGGATTACTTTGAGACTCACTTGCACTTGACGAAAGTGCCAATCTTACAAGAAAGATGCCTGCCATCGCTGCAACCCATACCTGAGAATGTCATTTTCCCTTCCTTGTTTCCTTCCCAAGGCAAAAGCCCCATAGAGATTGATGAAAATGAGTCATGCTAGCAGGGAGAAGGAGGTTGGATGAGATTTTGAAGATGTGAAACCTGCACTACTTCAGCAGCTGAAGACTATCATCTCAGCCCACTGTTTTTGATGGTTCTCACTGCTGTACATCAGTCCTCTTACTGTTTTCAGTATAGAAGTATCAAGACATACTTTGTTGAACACAAACAGATTCCTGCCACTGTCTTTACCAAGGCATACGTGCTCCCTGCTCACCACTGCTTGCCACATAAACATGAGAGACAGAGGGCCACTCAAGTCCATGGTAGCAGATTCAATTCAAGAACGGTGACCACATGCCTTGAAGGTATATTTAACAAGCATTAATATAGAGCATGCAGAACAATGTTTTAGCCTCAGCATTAGTTAGCTAAGGAGGGATGTAATGTCTCACTGCATTTGTTATACTTTGGTCTGCTTTTGACATTAAATTCTGAACAGTATTTTCAAGCCTAGGTTGTAACTTCCCACATTTTGCAGCTTAGAAACACTTTGTCAGCCTAGTATTTTTAAGTTAATGTGTTTACTAACTTTGCACAGAGATCTTTCTTCTATTTTTAAAATGGATTAAAATGTTTTTTTCAGATAAACTGTTTTTGCTGGTGAATGTAAATAAACATGCAGTGTCAGTGATAATGTTATGTAAAGATCCAGCTACATTTTGTAATAAAGCATTTGGCTGTTCAGTAAGGTTTTTTTGTCTTCTACAGCTATAATCTAAAAACACTTCTGTGAATAAAATGACTTCTAGGAAAATCCAGAGCAGGAATTTTAACTGGCAATATTCTGGGCTTTCTAAAAGTGGTGCTACTCCAAGATAAGAATCGACTAAAATGCTTTCAGCAAGTCTTCTCCCTATTCTCTCCCTCCCTGTCCACCCCACTCTCTTACAGTTTTGTTTTCAGTTTTTTTCTCATGTTGTTTTAGTTAAGTTTTTGTTAGGGGCTCAGCATTTCATTAGCACTTCTTTTTTGTCAAATATTTTGGATTGTTTCAAAGACACACTGGAAAGGCTCAGAACAGAGCATACGTAAGAGTTACCCATCTTATCCTCAAGCATTAGCATCTGCTCAATAACTTAATTATCCTAAACGTTCAGTAGATCACTCTCCTGCGCTATACACTTCCATCTACACCACTGTACAGCACTGAAGAGCTTAGAGTTTACCTCTGCAATATACCGCTATTGACTCCACACCCATCTGTCTGAGGAATCCTAGGATAGGGTTTCATTTAAGGTGTTTCCTTTTAACTTCCTAAACATTAAGAGTGCACTTCAACATTAATCATTACAATACAAGAAAACCAGGTTTATAACAGGATGGAACAATTGAATTATGCAACGTAACCTGAGACTAAGGGAAACAACCGCAAGCGAGAGAAAGTCTCATCCTTGCCAAAAATACCGTGTTCCCATATCGTCTGCCCTTTGAACTAGCCTCTGATACTTACCTGTTAGTAAGCAACTTTGGGCTAGCCATGCAATGCAAAATTCAGCTGCCACCTCAGCACCAACGCCTCTATCACACGCCTAGCCCCTCAGCCTAACCAAACCAACCTGAGCAGGAATCACCATGTCACCAGACATGGTGCTACTGGTTGCAGATTTCCAGTAGCTGTTGGCTGCTTGGATTTTATATGCTTTTGACCTGAGTCTTCCTACTCTTTTAGACAGAGTGGCAAATAGCCTGCAAATGCAAGCTGTCTGGAAAAAGAGCAAGGTGAAAACATAGTCTGAAGGAAGTTCTTTTGCATATAAAAGCTTTTATGTGAAATCAACTTCTCATCTAAAATGCATGGGATTTCTTAAACTCACTAATTTGGCTCACATCTGAGGGAAGAGGAAGTGTTTTGCATTCCCAGTAAACAGCTCTCTTCCTATGAGTGCTCTTAAATGATTTCAGATGACATGCAAGTTCTTGTGTTGTACTGCTTGGACTTCAAAAACCAGGTTGTTAACACTACCACTAAGCAGTATCGTTACACAATTTCTATTCATTGGCCCTGTCACACAGGACATTAGCCTATGGCACTGCTCATATTCATTACTTACATTTTCTGTGCTGTTATCTATGGAAAAAATGACAACCCCAAACACAACTTTTCAAGTGCAATATATAAACAGAAATGTCTACAACCTACTTACCTCAAAAAAAATCTTCTCTCTGTTCCACAGAGTTCACAGTGCTGCATCTCAGTACATTTTGTATTCATGCTGTACAGAGGGGCTCTATGGCAAGCCATAGATCTGGAGTGGCACTGTCCATAGGCACATCACCGGGAACCAGGAGAAATTATTGACCTGGGAAATGGGAAATAAATAAACAAACAAATAAATAATGGTTTCCAAACCTCAAGTCATTTCTACAACTATATTTACCTGGGGTAAGAATCAACCCCAAAATATGCATAAAAATGAATTTTCTCCTAGAATGATCCTATCACCGATTTGAACAGCAGAAGTTACAGTTTGAATGAGGAGAACAGTATCAGTATCAAGTGACTAAAAATTAATCCAAAACTCACTTTGCAGATGTCCCGGTTGAAGAAGTTACTACTGAGCACAGCAATACGTTGAGAGAGAGAGAGTACAGCGTTAAGGAGGAACTCCTATTACTTCTACAATGTGAAAATGTAACAGGCAGATACATTACCAAGTGCAGGTCAGGGCACAGCACGACCCAGTTGCTCGCAGCCATCCTTCTGCTGTGTCCCCAAGCGTGCAGCAGCTGGCTGCGGTTTCACGGAGAGCAGCTGATAGCCATGAGTGCACGAGCAGACATGCAGAGGCTGAGATGTGAGCTTGGAGAAAGTTCTAGGGAAGCCAGAAGCTGGCACTGGAAGGGGGTGGTGGTGGTCAGTTCTGAGGCAGTTTGTCCAAGGACCCATTTTTGACATGTGGGGCAAAACTGAATTGCTCTCAATGGTTCCATCATCTCTTTGCAGCTTTTAAAACTGCTCGCTCTGTTCTGGAACTCAGAGATCACATAACAGCATGAGATGAGCTGCCCAGGTACCAATTTTGTAGCACTTATCCTCCTACAGCTCGGTTTATCTCATGATAAGCTACACCATCTTACTGACTTTGCCACTGCTAAGAGCCCTTTAGGCCCAACTAAAAGCTCACTGGAAATGCTCCCAGGGATTTCAAAGGTCTCTAGACTAGGCATTTAATGGCAATAGTGAAAATTTAAATAGTTGGCTTTAAGGTCCTCTGGCATATGTCTTGAGAGACCTTCACTACAGTCATTCCAAATTTGTATCATCACTGAAAACAGTCTCAAACCTAATACTTACGTACCTGTAAAATATAAAGACACGCTAAAAGTAAAAAATAAAAGTTAGGGTAATCATCACAGAGGCGCCTTCTTGAGCTACACTGTCAAAAACCAGCAGTCTCCCACAGCACTGATGATCACAGAAAAATAATGAAAAGGCTTAGTTCTATTATGATCCCCCCCAAAGCTGTAAGGATATTGTCATTTTCAATAAAACAAACACAAAACAAAGTACTGTAGATAAATTACAGTCACCAATTTTATCACAGATATCAACCAATAAAATATTGGAAGGGACCTACTGTGTTCCAGCCACACACATATCTGGTGAATGCCCCTACCACATATTAGTTAATGTGTGTCTGCTAACAGTAGAAAACATCAGTGGCACGTTTTTGATAAATCTGGACACCTTTCTAGAAATGTCAAGACCTTAGGAACACTGTTACATCAAGCTGTTATTAAATGTAATTTCACATCTAAAACGAAAATCAAAAAACCCCAAACCAAAGCCAGGCAGGCATAATGAGAATGGATTTTGACAGAACAAAATTACTTATCTTGGATACATGTTACTATCACAACTTCTACACTCTGTATTATACAGCAGAATATTTGCATGCTGTTTCAATGAACTTTCAAACCTCACTGTCATTAAACGTAGCCAAACTCTTTCAGATAAAATAAATGCTCAGTGAAGGAGACTCAGCTGCACAGTTTAGCAAGCGCCTGGGTTACTTCGAATAATTGCCTGTAACCTAGGAGCAGATGCAATCTTCATTTTTAAATCCAGGATTATTGCATATGCTTCAGTAATGTGCCAAAGTCAACAACTTAAAGTCTATTAAAGTGACTGCAAAAAAACAAAACAAAACATAGAGCATTTTGCATGAATGATACGGTGGGAGCAGACAATGGCAACATACAAGATGAAAAAATGTTAGCTAGGAAACAAGCAGCTACGCTTCAATAAATCAGCAGTAATTTCCATAGAGGTCCCAGTATAAAATAAAGACATTTCATAGGAAAGTAACAACTCATTAGCAAAACAAAAAGCAGTGTATGAAAAAATAAACATTTTAAAAATGAGCAGGTTTGGAACATGATACATATCCAACAGACACTAAGAAAATAGCTGGCTATGACTTTTTGAATGAAAAATATTTAAGATCCATTTTCACAATACACAGGCTCGTGGTTTGCAGAAGTTAGCAAAACTTGCTTTCAACAGTGCAGTATACTCTGACCATTTGTGAGAGCTTTCACCATAATGTAGCCAGGGTCTACACCATCTTCTAAAATGAAATAAAGTAAAACAATGACAGTGAAAATGCCCATTTTCATTTAGGAAAGGCAGCCAGGTAACTTGTTCTTCAGCAAATACTCTCTCCAAAGCCTGATCCTTCAATTTACAATGATTCTTCCAACATTCTTTACAAATAACTTAGCTGGCCATCACGTAATTCCTCCATTTTGAGCAAAAAGTCCTGACCTAACCTACCATTAAATTGACTGCACGAGTGTCAGTTTTATCCCATTGACTTGAATCAAACTTACTGTTGACACGTTGTCAATTCATGGAAAGACCGCCTCTGGACAAAAGATCTTAGTCATTCCTAGATTATGAATAAAATTTACTTGTAGTTCAAATTAATGGGATTCCAAGTAGACTTCATAATCTGAATATTAATGGAGTTACTCAGCTGTTTACAAAAACATGGATGGGAGGTGGAACACATTTGGCAGGATTTTTAATTTAAAAAACAAAACAAAAAACCCACAACAGTCTGGGTGTGCCTAGGAGGCTACATAAGCTGCCAACTGAAGTCACACAGAAACAATACGACTTCCCCTTTGCAGAATTCAGCTGGTACCCTGTAGACACTCATTTTGTGTCTTCCAGATGATCAGTATGAATTCTCTCTCTAATCTACCTCCTTGATCACCACATATACACCCCCACCCCCACCCAGAAGCTGCCATTAATCATATATTGCTAACTTACCTGGAGGAAACATTACATGCGCTGAGGCAGCTAGTATTCTTTGCAATTTTTTTGTAATTTTTCACTTTGGTCAGCTATTCCAGTGTTCACAATTATGGAATACTAGAAGACAATGCTTTGAAAAACTAACTTGATGCTTAATCAAGTAACTCTGAATAGACTGTCCAGATAATCAGGTCAAATGATTCCACATTTGATAATAGCACAACTTTAGCATAGAAATATATGTAAGTGGTAGATGAACAACTTAATAAAACTCTTCCCTGGTAGTAAAAATAATAATTTCCAAGTAAAAATTAATTTTCCATATACAGACACAACCAGCAAAGTTAACTAAAACAATGTACTAGCCAAGACACATATGAGGACAGGGAAGCTGCTATGCATTACACAAGCAAGTTTATCCTTTGAAGCATCACGGTGCAGCTGCTTCTAATAGAAGAAGGGCTCCATGCTCCAAGTTCCTCACGTCCTCTCTTATTGCAACTTGTTAGAGTTCCTTTCCAAAGCAGCAGGTCTCAAAGAAGGGACGTTATGGAATTCAGTAGTTAAAGACACAGCTAATTATTTGTTAAAACCTTCCTTAGTTACCTCATGCATAGGTAATTTTAGAAGTGAAATGGACTCCTTCCTGATGCAGAGCTAATTTTGGGTAACATTTAACAATTCACCTTCACATACTGCTTTCCCTGTGTACGAAATGGTGGTCAAAAAACAGCAACAGAGAAAACATTGCAAAATGTAAGACTGAAAATTTTAATTAGTTTTAAGTTTGTACAGAAAGATGTATTTTACAGTACTGTTGTGTTGTTTCACATAAGCTGTTTACATCATCTTTCAATTTCTTAAGTTTCCACAAATAATGACCATAGTTTCTTAAATCACTCAGTGTGATTCACTTAACTTTGAAAAGCAGAATGCTATTAACCATGACTACAGAACATGCACACCACAGTACAGACCTTTGGTTGGAGTTACAGCTTTTTTTTCCTTTTTTTTTTTTTCTCCCCCCTTTTCTTTTTTTTGCCAAATGCTTGCTCATTCTACAAGCAGGACTGTCAGCTATAGTTCCTTGAAGCATGGTCAGGACAAGTCAATCTCATGTTCACTGATCAGGAAAAGTAGTGACCATTGCAGGGTAAGGTACAGTTTCGGCAGGTTAAAAAAGTGTTATTTACATGTTGAGAAAGTTGCCTTCATTTCAACAGGAATATATTATACGAATAAATATCAGAAGTTACACAGTAGTAGCTTACACCAAACCAAAAATATACATTTGATGTGTACAAATTTTTAAAGCATATTACAGGCATTGTAAATGTAGATAATTACATTAAAATATTTTCAGTGACAGTTACAATTTAAATTAAGAATGGAATGTTATCAACAAAAGACTTATCTGTCTGTTAGTGTTGATATATATGTACATATTTAATCCAAGTGTGTAGTATTTTAAGTAACCAAGAGGAGGACCACATTGTAGTGGCTCTAACATTATATATGAGCTTGGACAATCTAAAACAGTTACGCAACTTCTACCAACAAATTCAGTTCTTCCAATGATGCAGCTTTTACTACTTAACACAGTGTGCTGCTTTTATTCCACAATGGTGAAGTAAAACCCCATCCCCTTTTTTCCAGGGAAAAAACAAGACAGCTAGACAGAACAACAGTAAAATAGTATGGCTTTACTGAAACGTTGGGGAAAGCTTGAGATTTACAATTGATTTGCATGTTCTTTTCAGTGAGCTTTTTTTTTTTTAAAAGCATAACTTACATTAAAAACAAGGGAGAGATCACACAATGCATTACAACAGATCTGCAGTAACTGAACATCTGCTTAAATTTCACCTCCATGTTAGTAGTATTAACCATCCAGTTTAGAGGCACAGGAAAGCCAGAGCACTTAAATACACTATTTTGTAACTTGAAAGAAGATATATATTTTTTAAACACAGATATAGAAATTCAGTCTCCCAGTTTGCTCAGAGAACGTTGCTTTTCAATAATTGTTCTTATCAAGCTGAATTACAAGTTGTCCACAACTTAAAGAATTTAAAAAACCATGTAGTAACAGATGTTGATCTGCTGGGGGCAGGTGGGAAATCAGAACTTTGGTCCTCCCAGTTCTCCACTAGATGATGGTTAAAATTTTTGGTTTAAAACAACGAATTCTGATAGTTTTTTCTCTATCTAGGCACACACTGACTATGCCTAGCATATTATACAAGATAATATCTTACTAACCTGATGATTTATACAATGTTTATTGAGGTTCATTGTGCTTGCCATAAAATAATAAAAAATAAAGGAAATGGAAAGAGGACAACACAAGGCTAGAGAATATAAGACAGACAGGAAAAACTGCAATTCACCATGTGTGAAATTTGTTTTTACAGCTGGCTAATTACACCCTCTAAATATCTGAAGAACAAGTCAGAGATCACATATTGGAAATAAAGACAGATTTTAAAAATTATTTCTCTATATTCAAGTATTAGATAAATTACATAAGATTATTTCTCAGATAAATGTTAGGCCAATGATTAATTTTCAAAACAAATCAGTAGAAACATCATCCAGAAAAAAAAGACTAGTTAAAATACAGATATGTCAAGCTATGAAGCTTAAATTAGTGCAGATAATTTTATGTTAATCCAGATATGCAGAAATATACACAGTGGAATCACCCCAGTTTTCACAAAAGTTTAGAAGGTAGATGATAAAATTGCACTTAATTCTGAATTAATTCAGATAGCAAGTCATTCCCATTCCTTGCTGATCAATTTATAAGAAAAAGAAGGGAACAGTGTTATAAAAGAGCATTATGCTTTTGTACATTCTATTTCTCTTTTAAACATTTGGTCACAAATGAGGGCCACAGTTCCATTATCTGTCCTGCTGATCGGAATCAGATATCCTTACATCTGATGCAGACAAATCTAATACAGGATTTACAAATCCAGCATATTCTGAATTGCCATTATCATCCATTTCAGCGCTAACAAAGTCATTCTCCCACTCCAAACCATTAGAATCATCAGAGGCTGAAGCTGGATTACTTCCTGTCTTCTTGCTATTAAATTTAAGTGCTGCCCGGAGTATATCTTCTTCTGTTTTTGAGCGTTCTCTCACTGGAATCATTCTGTTCATGCCTGCAATTTAAGACATGTTTATGAGAAGGACATAACTGAGGGAAGCATCTTTCTGTGGGTGTTAAAACATCAGAAGAAACAACAAGAATCATTCAGAGATCCAGACTGTGGTAATTGTATGCCTGAGCATCATAGGTTCCCCCTCACACCCCGGTGTTGTTACTCACATTAAGTCAATAGTTTGCAGCCAGCTTTGGCCCAAATACAACTAGTGATGTTGTTTTACAGAGTTCTGAGGAAGCCAGTAACACTGTGAAACAACTCTGTAACAGTATTTATTTCTCCTACATATGAAGCCTGCTGCCTTCTGTTATGGGCACATAAATATTACATGATTTTTGGTACTATGCCATTTTCAGAAAAGCCAAATGTCTAGGAAATCCTGTAATACTCCTATACTTTATTGACAAACAGATGAGACAGGAAACATTTTAAACAAACTAAAATTTATATAGATATTGGGTGCATTTGCAC
>VXAL01002885.1:0-39586 GCA_013399475.1 Chauna torquata | reverse complement strand
GTGATTCTGTGATTCTGTGCCTTAAAGGCAAAATAGGCATGAATTCAGGAATGTAAGATTAAACGTTTCAAACAGCCCTTGCTGTGCAACAGCGTAAAACAAGAAACAGCCATTACTGAAAATATCTTGGGTTTCCATCTGGTATCTAATTCATGTTTTCCTGAGATGAGAAGGCCACATCCCTTTTTTAAGGGATGGTGTGTAAATGGACAGAAAGCGAGCAGCTGATGTGAGCCTTGTCGTTTTATGACAAAGCCCTAGGGTTCACGGTTGTAAAGTAGTGGCATACATGACACAAAATCCTACATTAGTCAAATAATAAATTTGAAGGAGTAATGGACATGGATTTCTCTTCCAGGATTTCACTGTTAGATGTTCTCAGCCCAGAAACAGAGATATCTATTATTCAAGAAGACCTTCCATTGCATTTGGATTCAGTCCAACTAAAAGTTTTCTTTATTAATGGAGAGGGCCAAGAGCTGGTTAGGATGACCAAGAAATAACTTCTAAGTCTAGTGCTCTTGTAGGAACCCGCTTATGTAGACTTGCCTGTTTTATGTTTAATGCCTTGTAAAGGACCAATGATGTGTAGAGCAACACGCTTAATTGAATGAGGAATATTAAAGGGATATAATAATACAAAGGTAATTCAAAACCTCTTGTGACAGTCATAACAAGAATCCCACTGTTCTGTCTCGGTGTATTTCAGAGTGCCCTAGGGTAGCCTTTTTTCCTAGGAGGAAAGCTGAGTTATGAGTTCTCCTATTATATCTAATTGTAAGCAGAGTTTGCTATACCAGAAAACTACCCTCAAGGACCTTTATCTGTTAACACTGGATGCTTACCCGTGAGGATGTGTGACCTTGCTGCCAGTTCATGTACTCAGTGGTTCTCTTTTGATTTTAGGTCTGCTACTCTCCTGAGTTAATAGCTGGATCTGTGGAGTTTAACAGTATAGATATGTAAGAAGTACAGACTGACTGGGCAATAAAAATATAACCCCTTGAAATTTCAAAACCCTGTTTTCAAAGGCCAGGTGGGAAGGGTTAAATATGCTTGTAAATGTACTTGTTGTGAGGCTTCTTGTTGCATGGCTAGTGGCAGGCAGTCCATTTCTATGGATAAAGGCCAGCACGGCTCTGTTCTTTCTTTGGAAACTGCTGGAATGCCTGGGCTCCCAGCCGGCATTAGACAAACATAACGCTGAACCAGCTGTGTCCGTATGTTCAGATATTCAATGTGTGCATGGAAACTTTCAAACCTTCAGCTCACAGGTGCTACCGAGGACCATTCAGCATATTTCTAAGCAAGAATTGCTTATCAGAGAGGATATGAAAGTGAGCAAATATCAAATATGTGAGTGTAGAAAATGGCCACAATCTTTACAGAGTTGAGGAGGTTCTTCCTCCCTCCTTTGTCTTTCTCAGATTCCTGCCTCCTCTTTGTACTCTTTGTACTCTTTGTATGAAGGAAAGGTTTTTTTTTTTGTTTTTTTGTTTTTTGTTTTTGAAAGCTTTGCAGTTCACCTTGCAACAACTAGCTGCTCCTGTTTCTTCCTTCTCACCCTGAGTCCTTCGTGCACTTGCGGGCCCTATGACTCTTCAGCCAACTTGTTCCTGCGTAGCACCCTGTGAGATGTGGATTTGTGGGTGCTCCAAGTCCCATACTTGTTATCATGGTCAGTGTCCTTGTATGCGTGGTTTTGCCTACAGCACCAGCAAGCAGGACAAAATAAGAACTCCTGAGACCAACCTGAGTGGGAGCTCTTGATGCTGAAGGAGGTGACGGTGGGTTCAGGGAAGGTATCTGCAAGATGGTACATTTCTGACTTCACTGCGAATGAATTACTGGAATCTGGGAAACAAAAATCCTCAAGGTGACTCCTTTGCACAGAGTAATTGGAGATGTTGAGGTGTTGTGCTGAGCAGACTGAAATGAGAGGAACAGAGCTGGGGCCGGGAGCTGCATGGTTTATTTGCACATATTCATGGATGTACGATAGTCATCACTCTACATCCTAAGCATTATAATGGAGAGAGGGTGAAGAGTTCCCCTTCTCCTCCTTCGAAACCACAGTTTCTGCCAGGGCAGGTGATCCCTCTTCTCCTCCTTCATTAGCCAGCCCTTAGAGTCCTGCCTACTGCCTTACCTAGAGGTGTGGGGATCACCTGTGCTCACTCCCAGGCATTTGTTAGGTTATAATTTTGTTGTAAAATCTAACCGCAATGAGCACAAAGACCCAGCAAGGATCAGAGTGACAATACCAGGTGGCAATACCAGATGGAGCAACTGGTAACCTCAGCAGTGCCAATAGAGACCCAGACCTGCACCCTGTGACCATCGGAGGAGAGTGATCAGCTGCTGGCCTGTGATGAGCCCCACCAAGGAGTCAAGGGGACAACGGCCTCCCCAGAGGCCCTGCGGATTGAAGGGGGTCAGTGCCTACAGGGGTGTGGGAGTCGGGGGGCTGCGCAGGGAAAAGCATTTGGGGACTTTATACAACTTCTTACAAGGTGTTTTAAGGGGTCTGTGGCAATGTTAAAGGCTCATAATGGGATGTTAAGGGCAAGGATCAAAGACAGGGAAGGGGAGGGATCAAGGTGGATCAGGGAGGGACAAATATGAGGAAATAGAGGGAAATGGAGATAAAAGCGGCTAGTCCAAGCTGGCTGGTCAGTATGCTTGGCTGGCTGAGCTCTGCACCTGGTCACCACAGCCTATCTCACAATCTAACTAAATATTGTTGTGTAATAATGTAAATAATTACTATTAATAACAGTTATTATTACATTCATTCTATTCATCTTCTGTGTGGGCACACCCTGTGTTCTGGGCTCATGTGAGAGACCACCAGCAAACTTCAAGCCAGGTTAAGCTGGTAGTAATATGAGAGTGCCGAGTGCCAGCTGCTGGAGCAGGACCACAAACATCAGAGGTTCGAGGGTCCAGATGCCAGCAGGCATCTGAGGCCAGCTCTAGGACAGACTGCATATCTAATCCCAGCTACCAGAGAGACCCATTTTCCATGTGTGAGTACATATTTCACCAGCGGACCTCAGTCCTGATCAGCTGAAGGGGAACAGTACCTGCCATCCATGCTGTTCATGTGTGGGCACTCACTGCGTGTGTTCATGTGTCTACATGGGTGGTGGTAGAGGCACTGCCCTCTGTGTGCACGTGCACACACTAGTAACACGTCCTCAGCCTTGTTGCAGGCTGGACCTGGGAGCAGGGAGCTTGCATCTGCTGGACAGGGGTGGGAGGAAACCCCCTGGGTGCTGTAGCCACAGGATCTGGCCACCCTTGACAAAACATGGCTGAGAAAAATGTACACTGCTCCTTGTGCAAGGACAGATTCAAGGTTTAATGGATCACTTTGTAGATGCTGGAGTGGGGCAGGGGGTCGGGCTCGTTGGCAGCAGAAGAATTTCATGTCATTAAGAGCTGGGTTGTCCCACTTTCCTCGGAGTTCCTCCACCTCTGTCTGGAGCCCACAGATGCTCCCAGAGGTGCATTTGCTGCTCCATGGGCTGAAGTGACCCCTCGAAACTGCTTCGCCTTCCAGCTGTGTCCCATTGGAGCAGGCAGACCTCATGTTGCTGGCTGCTGTGTCATCACGCAGCTTCTGTCTCCCATATGCGGTGATAGGGAAACCAGCTTGTTGCTGGGGCAAAACTGAGCCTTAGTCCAGCTTCCCCACCTGCCAGAGAAGAAAACAACTCCCTGAGGCTTGTTCAACCTTTGCTATGCTGCAATGAACACTGCAACTCTCCTGGTATCCTGGTTGTTCTAGGGCAGGGGATCTGCAGAGGGATGGTGGGTTCTTATGAGCATGTTTCACTTCCCCATCACCCCATAGCTGCCCAGCCACCTTCAAGCCTGGGTTGCTCTGTTACTTCAGGACCCCTTGGGGAGTTCAGCTGCTTGCTTTGTCCATACTACTTAACGTCATTGTCCTTTTCCAAGTAAGAATTTGAGGAAAAGAAGAAATTACAGGTTTAAGATCGGGATTTTTTTTCACTTTCCACCCATCTTTTAAAGTGCTGTTCCTTTCCCTAGGACTGGATCTACACCTGAAGACCCTCACACTTTGTGGCTAAGGGGACCTCACCCACCTCTTCAAGCAGGGTTGGGAGCCACCTTTGCAGGGGCTGTGGGTGCTTACGGAGAAACCATTGCAATAGTTTTCCTTCATGATCCCCAGAAGCTGCTACCCTGAAGGAGCATAAGAAAGTGAAGACTACTCACTGCCCCATGGAGGACTCAATGACTGTGCCATCTGTGCAGTGCAAGCAGATGCCGTTCAGAGCCATGTCATCACCAAACAGCCATAATCCTTGGCAGGGCTCCACCTTAGAAGAGGGGATGAAAATGGAAGTGTCACCAGTGATCAGCACCATCTCCTAGTTAAAAGAAGAGATGAAACAAGCCCTGGGAGGGGTGATAGGAGGCTCTGGGGACACAACCAGACACAACACTGCCTAGCAAGGAGGCTGTGAGGCAGCTCCATGGCCTTTCCCAGGGAGCTCCTTTTGCTGCTGCCCACCTCCACTCTTGCTCCAAACTGCAGAGCAGAGGCTTTGGACACAGGAACACTCGGTGGCTGCTGCCCCAGATCATGCCCACCCTCTCACCATGTACAGTGACACCAAAAACTGGAGCTGGTAATTGGATGTTGTCCCAGCCCATTGGGAAGGGGCTGTGCAGTACAGATCCTAGGTCTTTTCTTATCTGCGGACTCCTCTGTTAAGAAATCACTTGCTGGCAGGGAGCCTGGAGAGCTGCTGTACACTAGAGATTTCTTGCTGGTAAGCGTGCATTAGCGATACAGGTACAATGCAAACTGCTGTGATGGAACAAATTGTCATGACCAGCTGTACTGGCACCAGAATGAAGGAATGTAATTTCACAACAGGACTTTTTCCAGCCCCGAAAAAGGAGAGAACTCCTACCTTAAATTCAAATCCTATAGTGTAGCCACTGGGGCAAAACTGTTCCTGGCCCCACACACCCCAGTGTCCTCTGTTGGGCACAGTGAGGATGGAGTCATACTGCCGTACGTCTGTGCCCTGAAGGCAGCAGGAGCCCAGCAGGCAGAAGATGGAAGGGAGGAGCAGCTGCATAGTGGGAGACCTGCTCAGCATCTCACTGCATGGAGGTGATGGCACAGGGCAACTTTCGAGCCAGGAGAGTGGGTAGGAGTCCTTGGGGAGCGTCAACAAACCCCATAGAGAACACTGGTTGTTGCTATGTACTGTTTCTGTTGACCGCCTGTCACTTGGTGGTAGGGTCACCCTTGCCAGGCAGAAGGGATGTCACCAGTGCGCACTGGTTGGTGGCACTGCAGGGCTTTTGGAAACTTGTGGCTGTGTTGGAAGAGAAGACGTCAGAGCTGGGACTGCTCCCCAAGGGGGTGCTGAGGTTTGAGGAAGGTTCTTGCAATGTCATGAGCAGTGAGTTGGAGACAGAGAGGTGAGGAGGAGTGATGGGCTGGGAAGGGAAGAAACCTCTGAACGGGCTAAGGCAAAACAGAGATGGAGGGGTCTTAGGGACCTTTGCCCTGAGGAAGTAAGTCTTCGCTTGTGTCCTCTCCCTCATTTTCCTTCTCTCCTCTCTGTCCCACTGGGGTTGAGGAAAGTGTCTGCACTGGAAGCCAGCAAATTTTGCTCTGGGACATACGTTAGGCATAGGTGACTACATAAAGAATGGAACCCCCCATCGCAGGGCAAGTACTTCAGCTGCCAACCATCTTCACGGCCTCTGCTGAACTCACTCCAGTTTATTCATGTCTTTCTTGTACTCAGGGCAAGCAAGCAAATCTGTACACAATCTCATCATCCCATGGACTCCATGCTCCTTGTGTAGGCACAGCTCCCAGCTGCTCTGGTATACTTTTAAAAGGTGTGAGCATACAGAGAGGGTGAGAGCTTCCAGTAGAAAAACTTGTGCTTCTACTGTTGTTCCACTCTCAGACATAAATTTTTGTTGCATGCCTTGTTTGTTCAGAAGGACTAGATAGAGAAGAAACCTCTGCAGATATCAGTATTCACAGGTACCCTCTGAGGAGTTGCAGAGTAGGAGGAGAATCTGCTCACAGACCCATGGAAGAGTCAGTGACCATACTAGCTGGGAGAGTTGTCCTGTGAGGTTAATACCAGCAGTATATCCTACCCCATAAACACAGCCAACACAGGGAGAAATAATTATTCCAACCTTTGATTGCTGAAGAATGGAATAGACTGCTTCTTATGATAGTGAACTTTTGTTGTTGAAGGAAGAAATGTGGCTTTCAATTGAAATTCTCTGGTATTCTCCCTTGGATAAAATTTTAAAGATACTCATTCACAACACCCCTTGGGAGACAATGAGAATGAAGATGTATTTTTGCATCTTTGCATCACAAAGGCATCAGGAGCCCAGTAGGAAGAAAATAATAGGGATGAAGGGTTGTATGGTCAGGGTCCTGTTCTGGAGAAAGGATAGCTCATGGATACTTGGCTGCTCCCTGCAAGAAAAGAATATGTAAGCTTGAGGAGTTGGCTGGATTTCCTCATAAGAGTGAGAGCAACCACAGCAAGAACAATGGGTCATTACCAGGTAGCATATCCAGTAGTGAGCTGTGAATCAGTGATATGATCAACCCTGTTCATTAACAATCATGGCTATAAGGTGGGGCTTTCAGAATACATGGAAAGTGTTGGCTTTTGGGTAAAGCAGTGGCAGAAGGACCTAGGATGGTAAGGAGAAGCAGCGAAGAGGAGCTAGGTTGAGGAGGAGGCCCTGAACTGGCTGAGGCCAAAAAGGGAGAGATGTTTTACAGCTTGTCATAATAGCCACAGAGCTGAATCTTGCTCCTTTTGAGTCCCGCTCATTGATAGAGTCTGTTTTCATTGTTTTCCACTTGCACACAACTTTTCTTGTTTCCTGTCTGACAGTGAGTCTGAGCTTCAACCTTGACAGTCCTGTCACCACAGGTAGGAACTAGAATCATAGAATCAGAGAATATCCTGAGTTGGAAGGGACCCACAAGGATCATCAAGTCCAACTCCTCGCTCCACACAGGACCACCCAAAATTGGGTGATACTGGCTGGGAAAAGACCCTGCCTAGTGTCTTTGATGATTTTTTCTTGCTCCCTTTTGGCTGCCTGGGGAGAAGGTGGCCAGAGGCAGTGGCATGGGTCAGTGATTCTGTGGTATTCCAGCAGGAAGAGGTGAAAACAATTCACACCATTAATTATCTCTGCCAATGGAAGAAAGCGGACATCATATGCATTTCTTTAACTTCAGAGGGGAGAGCTAGAAAATAAACAAGGAACTAACCTCAGTTTCGTGTTTCCCTCTCGTTTCTCACTGTTTTTTAACCCTTCCAGAGTGATGAGCCTCCTTCTAGAGCTGAAGACACTTTTTTTGTCTACACACAACCTGTAAGGCGTAGACTGGAAGGGAAGGGAAATCAGCAGTTGCATTTGTTATGCTGGGATGCAGGAGGACAATGCCACTGAATTATTTGCATAAATCTGCTCATACACTGAACTTCTCCGGGCATCCAGTGATGTCTCCCACATCCCTGTTAATGAACATTTCCTCATCTGGGCAAGCTCCTTCACTTTAACCCCTGCTTCTTTTTATCTTTCTTTAACACTCATTCCTCCACTTAGGTAGGGACAGTACCAGCCTGTGAGCCCAGGATGGGAGGATTTTTCATTATGTTAGATTGGAAAGCTAGAGTTTGAATTTCTTGGTGAGAAGGGGACTGGAATCCTCCAGCTCTCTCCTTCCTCCATCACCTGCTTGTTCCCACACCCTTCACCTTGTTTTGGAAAAGGTGCCTGAGAATAATTTAAATACTATTCCCTATGGTGAACTCAGCTTTGGTATTACATATATAAAAACACTATGCAATTACTCTGAAAAATATGTAAGAAATTCTTTGCAGGTGCTGAGCCCAGCTCTTCTTTGAAGAGAGAAAATAAGCAAATTTGACTACAGAATTTTTCCTGGGTAAAAAAACCTTGACTGGACATGACCCTGAGAAACTCAATTTTACTTTGACATTGGCCCTTTGAGCAAGAGGCTTGGGTGCTGTGAAACAGCCATGTCTGCTATGATGTTCTCCAGGACTGAACTGGTATAAAACTGAGTATACTGCGGTGTTACTGACATAAGCATGAAGGCAAAACTCTTCTCTAGACTTGTCCTCTGAGTTAGTTCTAAACACATGTCCTTCCTGATTTATTCTCCTCCTTCCAGTTTACAAATGCTGAGTCTCTTTTCTACTTTCATCAGTTTCCAGACGCGATCTCATCTCTTCTCTTTTCTAAGCCACAGAGATTTATCCTTTTGAGCTCTTCCTTTGCACCTCCTTATGATATTTTCTGTATTGTCTGGGAACTTGGGACATTTGAAGAGTTAAACCCCCATGAATGTTGTCTGCAAAGTCTCTAAATTCTTTAATAACGTGCCTCCTGGCTCAAATCTGAGTTGCAGGTGTTCTTTAATCTAATATACACCAAGGACCTGTTTGCTGATTGCAAACCAAGGAGAAGAAGGGAAGAAATTAAAAAAACAAAACAAAACAAAACAAAAAACCAACAATGAAAATATCCTGAGCACAAAGGAATTCTCCTTGTGAGACTGGATATTGAAAGTACAAAGGCAGAAGAGAGATCATGGAAAAGAAAAGGTCTTAACCATCAATGCTAATACTTTGGTATAGCCACAGGAGGAAAAATGCTTAATCCATTCATTACCCCATCAGCCTCCATGGGCACAGTAGGACAGAATTGTGATGCTGGGCTCCTTTGTCCTGGTCATGGCAGGAAAATAGTGGGCAAGGCAGAGGGCAGCTGCAGTAGGGTTCAGTGATGAGCATTCATTTTGAGCATCCTTGAACAGCAGTTGCTGGGTACCTACCAGATTTGGAAATGTGGGAACTGCTATTCCAGCAGCACAGGGTGATCCAACCTTTGTAACCACTGCTGCTATCTCCTGTGTCCTCTGAGAGTATCTGGCAGGGCGAGGGGAGTCACTACTCAGTACAACAGGAAGGTGTAAGGAAATTTGCCATGTGTGCTGAGAAAGAGCTTGGACAGCTGGGCATCTGCCTGAAGTTCGTTGATAGACGTGGACATTAGACTGAGTGTAAAATAGGTCCTTAGCTGACCAAGTGAAGGTACAGCCAGAGAGCTTTTCTCTTTTCACCGTCCCACCTGCAGAACTGAAGGCTGTTTCCTATTGACCCTTGACATCAGCAGTATGTGGGCTCCCCCAGGCTCTCTGACAAGCTGTGCCCCAGCCACTGCAGGCACCAACCTCTTCCGCCTACAGGTCCTCTCTGGGACACGCTGGCATATGGGGGGTGATCTTGACTCTGGCTGTGTTACTTGCCAGTGGCGTAAGGATATGTGTTTCTGACTTGCTACTGGCTAGGATCTCTAAGATGAAGGAGATGACATACTTTCTGTGTTATTTTTTGTACTCAGATCGGAACCAGGTAATAACCTGAGTTTAGCTTTGTTTCCTCATATCTCTTGCCACCTCGTCTTGTTTATTAATAGGCTTTTTGTATTCTGTTCTTGTCATGAATACTCTTGCCCTGACGAAATCCAATCTCCGCAGAAAAGCTTCATGAAGAATGAACAAGGTGGCTTCTGGAGAGTCATTAACAGGGAAACATCAGGCCAGGTCATTATTAATGGTTGTCTATAAAATAAATAATAAGCTTATTAACTTTTCAGACTACAGCAGACTGGAAGAGGCTTCAGGAGCTTTGGAGGACACAGCTTGAGCTTGACAACTGGTCTTGTCAAATTGGAGAACTAGTCTGAGGACAGTAGGATACAGCTCTGCAGGGACAAGTGTGAGCTTCCCCCTTATACAGAAAAAAACAGCTGCATGGGGAAAAATGCCTGTCTTAACATCACTCTGTGGAGGAGGATCTGGGGGTCATGACGGATCAAAGGCTAAGCACGAGTGAACGGTGGCAGGTTGTCCCTACGGTGAGATCTATGAACCAAATTACAGCCTGCAAGACAAATGGAGTGACTTTTCTTCTGAGAGCCTGCAAGTCCTCAGCAGGGATGCTCTGCTCAGCTCAGGGCACTGAACTTCCAGAAGGATGTGGCCCTGCCGGACTGAGTTCAATGGAAAGCAACACAAATTGTCAGAGATCTGGAAAACATGACCTGTGAGGAACGAGCATGAGAGCTGGGAGCACATAACTAAGAGATGGGAGGACTGGGCAAAAGGAGTCATGGGAAGAGCAGTTCAACTGGGAGTCTGCAGCTGGTGCTGCAGTGGGCGGGCGTGAGGAGGGCAGTGTAGAGAGCACGAAGGAGAAAAAGTAGCCCAGCTTTTCCTGTCTCCGTGCTCATCGGGCTGCCTCCATGCCAGGTGGAACCAGGCTGGGTGGCAGCTGTAAGGGGCCAAGGTGCGCTGCGAGGAGTCAGCAAGAGGGCTGGTCTGGTGGCTGTATGGGAACCTCTGTCCAAGGGGAGATGTAAGGAGTATGTTGGGGAGGTATGCATTGTTTCAGGGCCTAAAAACCATGGCACAGTATCGGTGGTGCCACCTTGGGTCTGTAGGGAACGAGAGGACCGCCAGGTCTGCACACCCGGCATTGAGAACAGGTCACTGCCAACGCAGGGGAGCAGGATAAGAGCCTGCAACGGTGCAAAACACTGCTGCGAAGAGGAAGAGAGTGACCTCTGTGTGGCTGAGACAAAGCGTAACGGATGGGCATTGCAGCAGGCTGAGAGACTGGACATCAGGGTGCACTTGATAAGACTAGTTAAACCTATGGAGTTTGGGAGATCTCCATCACTGGAGGTTTTTTAGCTGCACTTGGGACTGATGGGGACCCTGACAGGAATAGCACGAGGGAAGAGCCTCATCGGGAGCAGTGCAGTTACCATGGCAGACCCTATCTGCTGTCAGTCCTCACCGCTCAGGACTTTGAGTTTTGCAGCAAGAGGCTTTTTGCTGAAGCATTGCTGGAAGTGAGTGGATGGACTGAAGTGGGAGGGAGATGCCACTTCTCCCCCTTGGCCACCCACCATCATGTCAAACTCCTCTGTAAGCTCACTGGGGGACAGCTTTCCCTGGGGCCTTGCCTGGCTTTTTGCTGGGGCCCCAGCACTGCTGCATTCAGGGAGAGCAAAGCCTCAGTCAGGTACCGCGAGGAGGGGAGGAGAAATGGAAGGTGACAGGCGTTTGCAGGAGCTTCCCACCAGCAAATGGGTGAAGGCTGCTGCCAAAAGCATCATCACAATGTGATTATTGTCTTTGTATTTTTCAGGGTAAAATTAGGAAAAAACTGAGAATATGAGCAAAAGCTGTTGGACTGCTGGGATCTAACTGTTTACACTAACTATTGACGGAGAATGTAAGTAACCAAGACTGTATATCATTACAGCATATGCTGTATTTATTAGATTAAGTATATTTAAAAAAAACACCTCTTGGATCACCTATTATTGCACGGAGTGTGTTTTACTTGGATCCTATGCCTGTACTGAATTTCCCAGCTCCTGTACCACCAGCCAGAAGAGTGGAAGTACTAAATAATGTCAAAAGTTTCTTAATACAAGCTGGACTAGCTTTGCAGATAGGAAACTGTTGGACATCAAATTCCTGCTGCCTGGGGAGTCCTTCTTCTGACCAGTAATGTGAGCCTAGCAAAGGGTAAATATCCCCCAAGCAGCACTGAAGAAAACAAACATGGACATAAATCCTACTTAGCACTGACATGCAAGAAATAGCATACAGCCAATTTTCTAGGGCTACTCGGCCCTTCCCTCTTGCTACGGCATTGTTTGCCAAGCTGAGCAAGCCTGTGTGGGCCTGCCCGAGCCCTGCCACAGGCCGGGGTTGGGTTGGGATTAGGAAACACCCTCTCAGATTGGCAGCCAGCTCTTTTCTAAAGTAGGGGTGGGAGGTGAAAGGACATTTTTGGGTCAAACAGGGGAAAGGATAGAGAGTAGAAATAGTGCTTTCCTTGGGTTGAGTTTCTCTACTGAGACCTGCAATAATTATTTAGGAGAAGAAGCAGGACTCGTATTTGCTTGTGGATCTTGAAAAAATGTTAACTTCTGTGCAACTTTTGTGGGACTGGAAAGCCTCCCCGCTTTGGGTCCCAGGTGGTGCAGCAGTGAAAACCCAATGTGGGAGCAGGGGCAGCAAGTTTCTGACACATCAGCAGCAGCCAGTGTCCCTGCAGTGTCTGGCTTGCTCATCACCACTGCTGTCCTCTGCAGAGGTATTTTGTGGTCAGGATCTTGTGAGGTAAGTACCAAGTCGTAACAAGCCTCCTGGTAAATCCTCCTGCTGCCCCTGTCTGCAAGAGATTACTTGTACATTTTGTGAGGCTGTTCCAGACCCAGAGAACTAATGGGGAGAAGCTTCTTCAGACCTTGTAGGGCAGAACAAGGGGTCTGATAGTACTTCGACCATTGCAGGATAGGTGGCCACCCACTGCTACCTGCACAGGAACTGGTTGCAGGACATGTCAGGCAGAAGTAAAATAAGCCATTATGAAGAGCCATGATGGGCAAAATGACGGTGGACCCAGCCTGCTTGCCTGGTCCTGGAAACCACAGGGAGCACTGTGGTTATTGCAAAGAGCGGGATGGCTGGATGGTGGCTATTCCTGGGGGAGATCTATCTGCCATCATGGCCTCCACCTACCCCGTCTCCTCTAGTAGCAACTGTAGAACTACTCTGCCTCAGGCCTGTCCCACCCTGGCACCTCTTTCCCAGCAGCAGTCTGGGGGGAAATGACAATTACTGCAGGGACAAGAAGCATGGCCACAGTCAATGCTTCCTATCACCCATCTGCCCTGGCACCAACAAGAACAGCAAACCTGATGGGCTCTTCATCCCCATTCTTCCTCCTAGTCTTCACAGAGTAAACACAAAAACACACTAACTACATCCTCCTCTTTTGAGTCCCAAGGTTGGATTTTGCTACACTACCAAGGAGATTTGAGCCAGTATTAATTTTTTTGTAGACATATGTTAATTTCTTGAAAAAGTATAAGAACTAAGGATTGTTGTTATTAATAATAATAATAATAAACTCCAGGTTTATTATTACAACCTGCCTAGGAAGGATGCATCCAACACCTGGGGTAAGATTTCCAAAGTTAAGCTCTTCGATGTCTCAGATCAAACACCACATCATTTGAAGCCTGGCTATGGCACTGCTTGTCCTTTTTTTTCTTTTCTTTCCTTTCTTTCTTTCCCCCTTCTCCCATTTTTTCCTATTCCTGACATATCTGAAGTTGGCATTTTTAGGGGCAGACTGAATTCTGTGTTATCTCCAAGTGAAACTGAATGCCATGAAACAAGTGTAGTAGTTTTCATATATGCTGCACAGGGTACTCTATGATTATCCCTGAAGGCTCAGACTTTCCTCTGCCGTCCCATGGGGAGCTGCATTGTGGCTGTCCTGAGATGGTCTCAGCCAGCTGCTGCCTCCTGGCTGAGGTGCTCTGTGAAGCCTCTTCAGCCTTTGTTTTCCCTGAGGTCTGTCCAACTCCAGGAGCATTGACAACTCTGCAATGAAAGCCATGTTCTGCCCTGTTGTGACAATAACCTTCTCCATGGATAAATCCCGGTGCTGTACACGAATTCTCTCAGGCAGGAGGTGAAAACAGAGAGGAGTGGCAGCACCGTTGTGCAATCACCACTTGCACCAGGGGCACAGAACTGCACCAGGTACATTTTCCCATTTTTCTCTCTCTTGCAGTCCTGTAGCACCCTCCCCAAGGGCTTTTCTTGTCTGAAGGACTTCAAACTGAAGATGATTCTCCACATAGTTTCAGTAAAGATCCGCAAAGCAGACTGTTTCCTGCATATTTCTTTCTCATCCAATCTATAAAGCTGAGGTCCTGGACCTCTCACGGAAAAACATGAGAGGGTGGCCTTGCCCTGGTCTCCCCTTACAGCGGCTCATCGTCCCCAGGCTCCAGCAGTACACTAATTTCTTGCAGCAACACAGAAATCATAACAGCTCCAGGCAGCATGGGAGGGGAGAGCCCACACTTGATTTGCATTAATTTACGCACTAAGACTTCCCTTTGTCTGAGGAGCTTTTCACTAATAGATCCCTCATTGGCAGGAGCCACAGTCTAATTACATGATAAAATTGTGCAGATGTGGCCATAGAAGAGATACACGCTGACAGTATTTTTCCACAGTGGCTTGTCCCAGTTTGGGGAGAAAAACAAACTGTCTTCCTTTTTTTGGGCTGCACAACTGCATCTCATGTAGGCATAAGGTAAAAATGAAGAAGACCTCAGCCTCACTGGTGAAGCTATTCTGGCCAAGATTTTTGGACCTGTATTTCAAGAAATACATTGGCTTTGTTCTTCTATGTCTGGTCATGGGTGATGAAAGGGCAAAAGGATCAAAGCACTGAAGAAATCCCCCAAAGTCAGTGTTACTCAAATGAAGTGCGTAGATGCCATTTGTAATGTCAGAATCACCTCAAAGACCAGGTGCGATCCTACTTTGGGGGGCAGGGTACATAGTAAAGATGGAGAGAACAGAGAATTTGAGAGGCTGACAGCTAGGGCATTTGTGTGGGAAGTTAAGAGGGTTCATGCCTTCATGGATAGGGTTGCCTATTTTTGTGAAGGATTTTCTGGAGAAACATCCATAATTTTCCAGGAAATGGAAAAAATCCACATTCTTTTTTTTCTTAATTACTGAATTAGTTACTGAATTATCCCCCCACATGCAGGGGGAAGTCCTGGTAGGAGATAATTTTTGGCGTAAGATCTGGGAAGCCATGACTTGCTGCTGTCACTGCAGATGGTAATACCTATGGAAAAATCCTGTTTTGGAATCAAGAGGGGTTCTCAGAGGGGGTTAATGACCTGTGGGTCACTGGAAGAGGACACATTGGAAGAGAACACTTCTACCTTCTGTGCAAATCCAATGATGTATCCATTAAAGTGATAGTGGAGATTCCCCTGGCTGTCCTGAAAAACTCCCCATTAGGTACAGGGAGAACAAAAAAGAGTGCTCTGGAACAGCAGGCGCTAAAGGAGATCTCTGCTTCACCACAGGGCAAACCTGGGACTTTGTGCTGAGCAACAAAATGAGCAGGAAGGAGGACCATGGGACCAGGTGGGACACTGAGTTTAGGGGTGAGAAGAAAGATGGAGAGAATTGTTTTCCATTAGCAGCCTGCAGTCTATAACCTTTTGTGCTGAAATTTTCCATTTGCAGTTGCAGTGCTTGATTCAATGCAAAAGTTTTTCTGGAAAGTTTTCTGGAAGGGTGATAATGAGGTTTGAGGGAGATGGACAGAGGAAAGTTCATACTAAAAATGGTAACTTACTTCTGTAGCCGCAATCCCCACTCAGATGGTGGAGGTCTGTGCAGTGCATTTGCGTATTTCAGTTCTACTGATGCCACTGCGTGCATTGCTTGAGGGCTTTAGCTCCTTTTTAAAATTATTTAGGCAATCACACACTCTAAGCGATAAATAGGAAACTCAAGAACTAGTGTAACATGAACAACTAATTATTCGTTTAATTCAGTATTTTTATGTGATTAATTTAATATTGAAGACAAGGAGGACTTGGCAGAGTGATGCAGGAAGATGTTTTTTGAAGGGACCAAGGGCAGCAAGGCTGGGACATGAAGACCCGCTCCAAAAGGGTCTGGTACATGGGAGTTTTAGCTGAGTGCAAAGAAAAGGAGGAACCACAGCATAGCAAGTAGCTGAGAAAGAGACATTCTTCACTGCCCTTGGTTGTTCTGTGTTCTCTAAACCAAAGCATTCTCCTTTTTCCCTGAAATAAGAAACCAAGCAAGAACCCAAAAGAGTAGCTGACAAGCCAGGTGTGTTTTCTCAGGCATGATCACACAGTGGTGGCTGGGGACACCCAGACCTGCCCTTATCTGCAGCCTGCATGAACCTAAAGGAGTGAAGAGAGTCACTGAGAAAGGGCCAGGAGCTGGAGGTGATGCCATAAAAAGAAAAAAGGTGTCTGCTTTCTTCTCTCTCCCTGCTGTTCCCCAGACCTTTTCACCATCATCTATAAGGCTGCTCCTGCATGGTGGCAAGGGCCCACAGACCGAGATGTAGGCACTCTCCCTTGACTCCCCTTTGTCCCTGCACTGAACGTGAGGGGCTCCCCCATGTCTAACATCAGTATATAAGTAGGGGTGAGCAGTGGGGGAAGAAATGGAGACAGCAGTGTCAAAGTTTCAAGGATGTATGAAGAGCAGGATGACTGGTTAGTGCACATAGGCAGTCTCTTTCAGGTCAGAGCAGGCAGATAAATAAGCAGAGGTGGGCACCAACACAGTGAGTCTTTCATCAGAAGAAACTCTTGGGGATGTCTGAAAATCTGCATGTGGCAGCAAATGGAAAAAAAGTGGTCTTCCTGTAGTGTTGCTGTAGGAGACCTGCTGTGGGCTACTCCCTTTTTAAATCACTAGTTCACCATTAATGCTTCATTGACAGCTAGAGTGTCAGGTTTTTGTGGGGAACTAAACAAACTTGCACTTGTTGGAGCATTTAATCCTTTTTAATACATGCATATAGCTTTATATATGTGTACAAAGACAAGATGTCAGGCACATGCACCTAGCCTCTCTGTGAGAGAATCTCAGGGCAGGTGATTTTCACTCATACCTACATGGAAATTTTAATTCTTTTCAGAGACTGGCAGTTCCCATCAGTGTGGGACATGTCACGGCTCTACAGTGACTCCAGACCAGAGGGGATTCGGAAGTCTGTGCCTGTAGGCTTCAGCCAGGAGGAGAGTGATATAAACCAGCACTTGGTCAGTGCAACTTACAGTAGATAGGGATGTGGGTAAGTGACTTCTTTAAAGGAGATCATCTGAGACTTACAGAAGCAGTAGAGGAGTCAGTCAGGAGGCTGTGGAGGGGAGGAGGAACAGCTGTCCTGACCAGGTTGCCTGGTGATTTCAGTTGGTTGTAGTTTTGCCAAACCATAGAGGTTTATGGTGAAACTTGTCTTGTGTTCTTGTCTGTAGAATTTCAGGTTCAGGCACTTCTGAGAAGGAGGCTAGGGAAAAATGTATCATTCTGCTCTGTTTTAAAAAGTCAACAATTCAGCAACATGTGTTGGCTCAATGCAAAGTTTGACAGAATATCCATCATCTGTATTCCCTCTCCACATCTCATCTTCCCTAATTAGTGCGAACATTGAATATAAGCAAAAAATGCACTTTGCACCTATCCAGGTGAGCCTTGGCAGCAATTGCACTAAATGGACTCGTTATTCATCTCAGCTGGGTATAGTTCACCCGTAAGCTGAGAAGAGTTACTGCTGCAACAGCAGCTGTGGCCTGATGCACACCCTCAGCTATCTTGGTGCTGGGCAGAAAGCAGAGATGCAGCCCCCCTTTTCCTAAGGCACTACCTGTGTTGTTCACAGACAGTATAGGGTCAGAAGATCCCAGATCAAATGTAGAGGGACCAGAAACCAGATATGGTGAAAGAGGGAAAAATGGGCAGAAATGGTCTGGTACTGGAAGTTGCTGATAAGGTAAGGTGAGGAAATGATGACTTGCTGATGAGGTGAGGGATGAGGAAATGCCATTGCGTTTCCTAAGATCCAGGTTTCCTTAATGTCCGACACTCCTTAATGTCCACAGCTCTTCTTCCTCCCTCCTGAGCAACCCTCCCAGTGGCTGGCTGCAAGTGAGCACCCCAGATTAGGAGACATTTGGCAGCTATGGTGAGCCACTGGGAGAGAAGCTTCCTCTTGTGACTGAACACTTTTTTCCTACTGGGCCAGCTGGCATCACCTTCTCCAGGTGGGCTTGCATGAATGCACGTGGCTGGGGGTGGAGGTGGGAGAGAGTCCTGTGGCTGCCAGGGCTTTGCAGCTGGGTGGAACGGCTCCCATGTCTTCTCCCTTTAGCTGTGCTGGCCTCCCCTTGCTTCTGTCCATGTTAATGGTCATTATCTAGGTGCAAGGTATGTTCCCTACTCACTCTACCCCTTGGGACTTTCCTGTTCCCCGCAGCTCCTCTTTTCCTGTCCTTCCTAAGGCTTTGGGCAAGGGCCAAAGCAGGACCTGTTGCAAGGGGGGCTGGATCTTGGTGCCAAGCACGCTGAGCTGGGGTCTGGATGTGGTCAGTCCGGGATGACTGGGCAGCATGATAGGTTATGGGGACTGGAGCCTGAGCTCCTGCTGAGCGTGAATTCTGCCTTGGGCACCTCTGTCATGCCCCCTCGGTGGTTCTTGGTAGATCACTTCAGTCATTCATAGACGGTTTGGTAATCTTTGGTTATTTTCTGAGTTGTTTGCTCTGAGACATTAAGGTTCCAACTGTAGAATGTAGTTTTCTACAAGCAGTGGAAAATTGGCACTCGGAGTGAATGGGTTCTTTTGTCTTTAATCAGTGCACCTTGGTGCCTGGACTATTACATGGAGCAATGCCACTCCCTCATTTCACAAGAGAGACTGATGTTTGTGGAGCCCTTGGATACCTCAGCGANAAAAAAAAAAAAACCAACCAACTAATAACTGGACCTTTCCAGATCAGGGTTTTAACATAGTGTAAATAATAGATCATGCTCCAAACAGCTACTGTTGTTTGCAGGTGGTGACCAGCTCTTGCTCTTGTCGGTTATGACAGAGGTGAGGCAATATGTGGAGGTTTGGATCAATGCATTTGCAGGAAGCAAAGCAAAGCAGCTAGCAGGTTCAAAATCTATTTACAAATATCTATTCATAACTTGGGAACAACTGCTTTCACGTTTTTACTGAGAAGTGCACACAGATATAGAAAATCTTGGGCTAATCTTGGTACCTTAACAGCATTTCCCTTATAGTCATCTGTTCCTACTAGAGAACCCACAGCAACTCATCAGCAATGTTGCTCATCGTGCTTGATTTATCTTCTGGTTAGTTCAGAGCGTTCCACATGGTGTGAGCCTAAATCCCCAAGAAAAGCCATCAGATCCAGACTTTTGTGGTTCTCATCATTTGGTGACAAGCAAGAATGAGGCAGTGTCAGGATCAGGGCTGCCTCACAGGTCAGCGGTCTGCTGGTCAGTGGTGAGAGCTTTTGGGACACAGCTTGAAGACTGCTAATTGAAGGGCGGAGCTTTTAAGGTGCTGCAAGCTCTGGCTGAAGTACAGCAAAGCCCTTTAGCACTTGCTGAACTTTAAGAATGTAAATGAAATCCAGAAGATTAATCCTGTGCTTAAAGGCTTTGCTGGATCACTATACCTTGTGGCATCAATTCCAGAGGTATGTGGCTAACTATAGATGACAGAGTCTCTTTCACAGTAAATTCTCTGGATTAGCATGACTGCCTGTGGAGAGCTCTTGGTAGAGAGAAGACTTTTGCTTGACATGTCCCATCAGTGCAAATGCTCTGGCTGCAGTGGCTGGTGGTAATTCCCAATGGTACGTGATGACCATTTCTGCTATGCTCTAGGGTGGAAAGGGACTGCAGTTCCACATATGGGTTTCCTGTAAGAACATGGGCTCTCTCCCATGAGTATTCATCTTAGGGTGATGGGTTCAAAACACTGTCAGCACACATGGTATAGTAGAGATTGTCACATAGCCTGGCTCTGGGAGTAGGCTAGGGTGCAATCTCCTCTTTTTTTGAGCATGCATCTCAGAGTAGTGGCTAAAGTATTTTCAACCAACACCTGAATTGTCTTAAGAGATGCAAATTTTTGCTATAAGTAAACAGGTCTTCGCAGATATTAAACACTTTCAGACATTTTGATGTTAAGGACGTGCCTTCTTTCTTTTCATCCTCCCCTTCACCAGTGCTCAGGATCTGCTAACGGAGTCCCATTTTAAAAGTAAAGACATACTTTGATTGATCTGGTATTTATCAAAATAATCTAAAAATATTCCATTTTCTTTTCAGAGCTTTGTACACATTTTCCCTTTCTGTTTCCTTTTCCTCCTTCATCCCTACCTCTGAGCCCTCAGCAGACCTCAGTCTGCTCTGTTTGGCTTGGTTTAACTGAGCTAGCAGACACAGCCACCGCATCACTGCACGCATGGCTGAAATCTGGCCACAGCACACACTGCCTTTTTCTACAGGGCCGGTAAAGGGCTAGGAAAGGAACTGGGGAGGATGGTGAGTGTCCACCAGCACTAACTTGGGGAAGGTGACGTCAGTGATGAGCAGTTGCATGGTTCCAGCTCTCTATTTCACTGTGGCTGCAGGGGAAGCTGGGATTGAAGTG
The DNA here is from genome assembly GCA_013399475.1 of Chauna torquata. NCBI lineage: Eukaryota > Metazoa > Chordata > Aves > Anseriformes > Anhimidae > Chauna > Chauna torquata. Next base: position 19,373 of record VXAL01002885.1, on the reverse strand, counting down.
CCCAGGGATTATTTCCCTGCTGGCACTGCTGTTAGCACCAGGCAGCTTTCCATCGCCAAGTAGTGAGGACCAGCTTGCCTCCATAGTGCCGATCAACCTGCATCTCGATGCAGAGTATCCTGTAGCTGGTGGCAGCCTGTCCCCATCAAGGGAATCACTTGGCTTACTGGAGAAGAAAGGCCAGGTATGCACAGCATGTATGCACTGTATGCAGCCAGGTGAGTAGGACCCTGGTACAGAGCACGCCCCTGAAAGGGGGCACTTTGGCCACATTAGATAGGGCACAGCACTGCTCTTCGGGGGACTGAGCAGCCTTGTGGCTGAGGTTACGGCCAGTCCTGAGAACTTTTCCCAATGTTTGCAGAATAAGTTGCTGGAGTTTTCTTATGTGAAGTGATCTTTAGTTGAAGATGTAACCATAGATCTGCAGTGGGTGTAAATTGACATTTGGTCTCTGGCTGTCAGTAAAGCTGCACTACAGGAGGGCCTGACTCTTTTATTTTTGTTAATTAGCAATTTGAATCAATGGTAAAAAATGTCAAGACTAATCCAATTGTAGAAACATATATCGAGCCATGTTCCACAGGAGACTGTTCTGGGTCTGGAATTATTCGATATTTTTATTAATGACTTGCGTGATAGAATAGAGAGTTTGCTTATTAAATTCATAGATGACACCAGCCTGGGGGATGCTGACAATATTAGAAGATGGGGATAGAATTCAAAATTAGCATAGGTGCAGAGTATTACACTGATGTGAGAGTAGTTACCTTCCAAGAGAGAGAATGGCTGGTGAGGCAGCAGTTCTACAGGAAAGAAGGTGCCGATTCCACCCTTACTATCTAACCAGGCATTTTAACTAATAGCCAAGTAGAAAGTTTCCACCTTTCCAAGACCATGCAGCAATGGCAAGTCTATGGAAATGCTGTTCAAAACAGGTGTGGCCAACTGGAGTCCAGAAGAGATCAGCAAAAATGATGAGAGGTCACAAAAATTATGAGAGAAAATGTAAAGCAGGATAACCAAAGAAACTGGGCCTTCTTAGTCTAGGGAAGAAATGACTGGGAAACACAGAGCACATCTCAAACAGCAACACCACGATAATCTGATGCTGTGCTCTTGCAGCTGTATACACAGGTCTCCACTGGGAATGATTAGCTCATCTGCTTGAAGTCTTTTGCTTCTCCATTTTACACTCATCTGCAATTTCTCCCAACGTTTCTGTTCCAGTATGTTTCTGCTGGGACAAGAATGCCTTGCCAGGAACAAATCCAGGCCCAGAAGTCTAGTTTTGCTGATGAATCTTGCACCCCTTTGTATTATCTCAGGTCTGGGCCATCTACCCGTTGTCTTATTAAAATTCCTAGAAATACGTACACTCGCTGAGAGCTGGCTGAAGGGTTAGGAAGGAAGGAATCAAAACTGGATAAAACCTCAACTCAAATAAGTTGTTAAGAATGAGAATAATCATGAGGGGGAGATGGTAAAATCACACATGGGGATTAAACCTTCAGAAAGAGTGAAGTGTCAGAGCCCAAAGAGACAATGTCTTGGTTTCTGTTGTCACCTGATGGCGTCCTGTGCCATGAGAAAAGACAGACACAATTGTCTGCTATGGCCTTATCTTCAGGTCCAAGCTGTGCTCCTTGCAGCTTCCCTCCACCTCCTTCCAGCAGACCCGGGCTGCAGCCAAATAGCACCTCCCTCTATACCATGGTGCTGTAGGACAATCCTGCCTGTGCAGATGCTACTGCTTCTTTAGCTGCTGTTCCTTACTTGTGAACTTCCTTTTCTGATGATTGTGGCCCCTAACACAGCCTTGAGGAAAGGAAGTGAATATCTCAGTGCAAAGAGTGTAAACAACCAGGCGGCATGAGCAAAACAATTTCTTGTTTACTGGCCGTGGTCTCTGCTTTCTTTCTGATCAACAGGTTTATTTAGGATGTTTGATTTTCTTGCTGACCATCCTATGCAGGTAGAAATCACAGTGAGATCTCAATGACAAGTGGACCTTTTATTTGTTTTCAGTTCTTGTGTGGGCATGGCAGACAGCTAGTAATACTGAATTTAATCTAGTATGAAGGAAAAGGGTAGAGAGCCTCTGAACAGGAAAAAACAGTGGTCTTAAATTTCAGCTAAAATCAGGAGAACTGTTCCAACAATAAGGACAGCTGAGCACGATATTGTATTGCCTAAGAGATCTGTGGTGTGTTTATCATTGAAAGTTTTTAAGCACAGGTTGGACAAATATCTTTCAGCCTTTGGGAACACTTAGGTGTGGACTGATCCTGCCCTAGAGCTGCCCGCATGGACAAGCTGTCCTGTTACGTTTCTTCAGGTTCTCTGTCTCTTGGGTTCATTTATAGAGAGAATTGTTCTGTGGCATTTTCTGGCAAAAACAAGAAGCAGTAATGGCCTCCTGGTTCCCAGACAGGAACTGAGAAGCAAAAGAAATTGAGGGAGCCCACTACAAAGAAATTAGGCTTTCAAAAGAATACATTAGGATAATATTAGTTATTGGAAATCAAAATTACAATGAGAAAATAAAGAATAAGCCTATATGAACAAGACAAGCATAATTCATATATGAAGAAAGGTTAGTTCTACTGATAACGCAGAAATAAGAAATGTAAGAAACTGTAAAGATTTTAATTTCAGTGTTAAAAAATACTAATGGGTGCTCAGTCTAGTCAGTTAGATAACTGAATTGCCGAAGTTTCTGAGGAAAATTTGTTTATGAAAATTGGGGGTAATAGACAGGTGGGAAACTGCCTGAAAACAAGTTCACAGCAAGAGGAGCACCACCTCAGAGTGAACCTCTTTTTATATCCCGTCGCTGATGCAAAACTCTCTCCTCCTACATCTGAGAAATAGCTATACTTAGTCTGTTGTTCACTGTAAAGCTTTCTGTGTTCATATATCTAGAAAATCCTGTCTCTTGTCCCACTTTTGAAGTCTCTTGCATGTTTCCTGTTATTCTTGCTTGCATTTTTCCTGCTCTTCTATTTTCTATTAATCTGAGTCAATTTAATGAATAAGAAATAGAGGACCAGACAGCACATTGTTTGATTACTCATGTTCTCTTAAACATTGGCCTATACTACTGAAGAAGAACTCTAATTCAGCACTACTGTTTTTAGCCTACTAAAGCCTAAAAAGGGACTGAGGTTATAAGACTAGTCCAGATGGAGGTCCTGCCTCTCTGTAGTCAGTAGAGACGAATGGGTATTTTTAGGGAGAGATTCACGTGAAGGAAGTCTGCTTCTCACTATTGCCATCATATTGTCTTTTAGTGGCCATAAGGGGAACCCATGGTAATTATTTCAGATGGAGACATCTGCACTGTAGATATCTATGTTCAGTCAGAATTCCACTTCTTGTTTCTGAATAACACCACCCTTTGCTTATTTCTATTTTTATAGACAAAATAGATTTGGTATTGTTTTATTATATAGGTGTGATTTCTGGGTTTGTTGATGTGTTGTTTCCATGAGACCATGTGCTCTTTTGCAGGAATGTGTTTCCCTGTGAAGTGTCTCATCTTCATCCCCAGCTGGAGGTGAGGGAGCTTTGATAGGGTGTGTGATTTACGCCTGATTTATACCTAATTGTGGTGGCTGCTTTGGATATTGGAGCTGCTGAGGGACATGGCTACTGAGAGCTGGTTGCTGGCAACCAGTACCTTGGTAAGAGAGTGAGAGGAGTATGAAAAGGCCTGGAGCACACAGAAACACACAGTCATTCAGCAGAAACCACCCCTCCATAGTCACAGATTTCTATTTTTGGTGGATGCTCTCTACCTCCACTCCTTCCCTGAGTTCATGGGCACTTACTACCTTCACCCCTCTCTACAGCTCACTCAAAATGCATCACTGAGGTTGTCCGCGTGGCCATCTGTCCTGCCTTCATGTTCCTTTTGACATCTCTTTTCCAGTTTCCTGCAGGCTTTATTCATCTGCAGAGAAAATGAACTCAGCAGAAGTTGCTTTTGCATCCCAGAGGGCCTGCTGGCAGCTCAACAGGTGATCTACGAGCAGATGTAGACCCTGGGTCTCAATCTAAGACACAAATTCTTTCCTATTAGCGCACAGAAAAGATTTCATGTTCATGTTTTTCAGAGAAAACTGTTTTTTTACTTCCACAGACAGGAATGGAGGATTTCTTGCTTGCATCTGACTGGCTGATTCATGTGTGCTTCTGAATTATGGACATCAGTGTGCATTGCTTGTCCTTTGTTCCTCTTGGCAAACTACCATGTTAGACCCCTCCCTGCTTCTAGAAACTTCTGGTGTGAGCTGGATCTTCCAAAAATAAACAAAAGGGGGGGGTGGGGAGCAAAAATGCCCAAGACAGTGGGTAACATGCATGGCTGAAAGTTATAATGCAATGCTCATTTCTACTTCTAAGTCATGTTGCTAAAAGAAACTTCAACATTTTTCTAGATTAGTATGTTCTTTTACAGGGAATCCTACCAAGGACATAGCAGAGGGCATGACAGAAACAGAATTTCCCTGCCTGCCAGAGAAGTAAGATTAATGACTAGGTTTTAAAAATATACAATTTTAGAGAATTAAAAATCGGAAAGGAATCAATCATCTCACACTTGGCACCCCAGATTACTAGGTAGTTTCATTGGTTATGAATGGGGAAGATGATACTTCCCAGGCCCCAGAGTGAAAGTGCTAGTCCAGGGCTTGAGTTTTTTTAAGGGCCTCTGAAGTGTGTGTAGGAGTCATTTCTCATGGCTGAATCCCTCTCCTACCTCACCTGCTCCCCATGCACATCATGGGCTCCTGGTGCCCCAGGACTCCTTCTGTTTCTGGCAAGAGACAGGCATCTCCTGATGGGAGCAGAGAAGGTGCTGGGGCCAGGCTGTGGGTCAGCAGCAGTGCTGCCAGAGGTGAAGCAGCCAGGGGAGATGGTTTTTGGCAAGCAAAGGAGAAATGAATGTGGGAATCTTGCTTTTTCTTTGTGGTATTACTACCAGGTCCCAGCTGTTTCTGAGTCCTCCTGCTCCTTTCCGTTCATGTGCAGCCAAGGGCAGGTCCAAGTGTCCCTGGCTGCCACTGTGTGACCCTGCCTGAGCAAACACACCTGGCTCACCAGCCATGGTTGCATGGTCCCTGTGAGGAAAACCTACTGTCCTCTGGGCTTTTACAGCCCCCTTGGAGAAGCAAGGTGAAAGTCCTGGTTTAAGAAGGAAAACAGGCTGTGCCTCTGACCACTCGTGGTGTTTTTTTTTGGTTCCTTGCACCAAAAGCTTGTCCAGAATCCCATCACCTCCATTTACAGATAGTGTCACCCACACAGAAGCATGCACAAGCAGAAGAGGGGTACAGAGCAAAGGGTGGGAAAGTCAACATCACCTCTTAGTGGGACAGGTATAGAGGGCACAGAGCAGAGATTGAAAGAGAAGTCTAGAAGAGGGAAACTCTTTGTCTTCCAATAATTCAAGGTTTGACACCCTATCCTGCTATAAAATCCTGAGCCTCAGGGAACATTCTTGAAACATATTCTCCTCTTTGCCTCTTGAACAGAGAAACAGCTCCTGCCAAGCCTGGCTGAAGGCACCAGGGAGCATTGGTTATCTGTGTGTGAAGAGAGCCTCTCAAAACCAGGGTTTCAAATTCACCTTGCTTTGTGCCATCCTCAGAGACTGTGCACTCAAGTTCAGTATCACCCTTCTGGAAAAACAGCCTTACACCTCCACTCCCAATGGCACTTATTTTACAGTCTCCCTGAGAATCGCTGTGGGCATCCCAGCATGTCTGACTTCAGTTGAACTTGTTGCAAAGCACAAGGTTTTTTAATGAGATAAAAGTGATAGTGGAAAAAAAATTGCATTGAAACCATAAATAACCTACATATACATCTAGCTTACCAGGAATCCTGTTCAGCAGAAGGTGCTGGGAGACACAGGAAATGAATTCACTTGTACTTTCTTCCAGACCAGGTTCCCTCTGTTACTTTCAATAGTTTGAGCTGTCTTGCCAGACATCCCGAAATAAGCAAAATGGTTATGATGGTTTCACTCAGAAGGCAAACATCCCTGTGGCCAAGTATCCACATAGCCAGCAGTGAGAATCAACTTTAAGCCTCTGCCAAGTTGCTACACTAGCACCATGAGCACAGCAAGGACAGCATAGGTCTCGCTATAGCTCTTCAGCGATGGTGAGTACCTCTGCAACCACAGCGTCTGCTGCCTGTTGGCTGCCGAACTGTCTGTGCTCCCAAGAAAGCTCCTCATCGGCACTAGAAGCAGGTCAGCAAGAGCTGTGTCACTGCCTGGGTAGCAGCTATTGTTCCTACAGTGTTTGTTGATAGACTGATGGGGAAACCCAAGCTGACTCGGCAGGGTATAAATTTCCCTGTCCATATACCAGCCCTCATTCAGCAGATGCAGAATGGAAGAGATGAAGCTCCTCATGCCAGCAATCCTCATCCTGCTCTTCTCTTTCTGCACCCTGGATGCAGGGGCACGTGAATACACCTCTGTCATCACTGTGCCCAACGGAGCCCACTGGGGCAACTGGGGCAGGCGGCAATTTTGCCACTATGGCTATGCCAATGGATTTGCGCTGAAGGTAAAATCCTCCCTATTTTCCACTGTCTCCTGTCTCTGCACACTGGTCCTGAAGTCTCTACCTCCCAGGAGGGGGATCTTCAGACTCTAAGGACTTTTTGAAGAGCTTTTCCTCCTCCTGACTGCGATACACTGCACATAAATTTCTGAGCCTTTGGGAAAATTTAGCCTAGAAAGTTTAGCCACCATAGTTATTCCAGCAAGGAAAAATATTTTTGTTGTTGTTTTTAATTATTTTATTGTTTTTTAGAACAAGAGGTCTCATATCAGATACTGCAAAACTGCCAGAACTGTTTTGCTGTCAAATTGGGTAAAGGTGTGCCGGCAGATTCATGGTCTGCATGTGACTGACGTTGCTGGGGGAAGCCACATCTGTGCCAAAATCAGGAGTCAGGGACAGTGGCAACCCTCTCCAGCATGTCTCATGGAACTGAGTCTCTGCCTTGCTTGTTGGGTCAGAAAGAGCCAAAAAACACAACGAAGAACATGTTGCAAGTGTTATGCAGGTACACAACTGTTTCCCAGTGTGACGGACATCTTTTCCTGCATGCTTCCCAAGATATTTTCTCTTTTTCAATACAGAAAGAAGTTGGGACTGTTTATGATGTGCACTTAAAGGACTTTTCCTGGGTCTTCACCTTGCCTTTACCTCTGTCCCTGTGTGTCTTCTATTGCAGGTTGAGCCCTCCCAGTATGGAAAAGATGACACAGCTCTGAATGGCATACGGCTGCGTTGTCAAGATAACTCAATCATTGAGTCCTTGGTGGGGAAGTAAGTAACACTGGTTTCTCCCTCATTTGTCGTGCACCAGCTCACAAAATATCCATAGGTGTCACCATTTGCAGGGGTCTCTTCCCTCGCTTGCTTTGTCTGCACAGAGCTGGCATGTATAAACTAAAAGAGGTGTCTGATTTTTTTTCATTAATTTTCAGGGCAGTTAAAAATGGATACTTCACATCACTGCCTTCGGTTTGCTCTTGAAATTTCTGCAGAGCACTACGAACAACTGAACTGTAGCCCCAGTGCTAGAGTCCCTCTTGGAAATCTGCAACATATGGGGCAAATGTGAGGAAAGGGATTTTCAACCATATATTTAGAAACAGTTTGGGTGAAGTACTGGCCCTGCTGAAGTGAACAGCACTGAACCTCAGGATAGCAGAGACCGTGCTCTCTCTGCTGTCTAATGTGTGCTTATGAGATAGGTCAGGGATTTGTCATAAAACACGTGCTCACACTGTTCTTAGAGTTTCCACCAGAACTGTAACTATCCAGCCTGGGATTTTCTGGTATTTTTCTGATGAGATACCAATGAAGAGAAAAGTATGCCCTTGGAAGAGAGGGAAAACAAAGATAAAGTAAGGAGCTGCAGCCTGCAGCAGGAGGTTGTGCTTGTCAATGCTGTGAGCTAGGAGCCATTAAGCTAGAAGGCAGCATGGCAAGCAGAAGGGGCGCTTCCCAGTGGCTTGCAGAGCCCAGATGTTCCTCTGTCTGCTTTTTTGGCAGGTGGGGTACCTGGACCAACTTCCAGGTTTGCCCTAGAGGCTACTTGATCTCCTTTTCACTGAGAACAGAGAAGTCTCAAGGGAAAGGTGACGACACAGCAGCCAACAACATCCTGTTCAGATGCTCAGATGCAGCTGTGCTAGTGGGTGATGGGCTATCTTGGGGAAGATTTGGCCCGTGGAGCAGAAGCTGCAAAATATGTGGTCTCCAGACAAAGGTAGAGCCTCCACAGGGGCTTCGGGATGATACAGCACTCAACAATGTAAAGTTCTTCTGCTGTAAGTGAGCACTTGCCCCACCTTCATCACTGCTCCACACATCCTACGTCAAATGAGACATCATCACAGCTTGGCTCTATCTTTATACTGGGAAATGTCTGTGACTTTTTGACTAAATATAACTTTGTGAACATGGATTGCCTCCGTATCTGCAGGGAATGGGTGAGAGACAGAACCATGAAGGAAGCAACAAGAAGGAAAGACAAAGGAAGAGCCAGTCCAAGCAGAGAATGAGATGCAGAGGAGATATCATCTTAGAGACTTAGCTTCTTGCCTTTTGTCTCTTGTGGCTTAGCTTATGCTTGAGTCTTGCCATACCACCTTAGATGGTGCTTAGATGATGCCTTAGGTCATGGTGCCTTTTATAGCTACCACTACTTTAGCATAACTTCTCAGTTACCCAATTGTATTGTACTTAATACAATCATCACGTCATGTAACTGCTAGTGTATCACTGTGAAAATACCCAATCTCCGACAGTTGCTTAGAACTGAGGAATAGATTTCTCACCTTCTTTTGCTCTGACTTGAGAGTTTCTTTCAGGTTTGCTCTGGCAGTTTGTCCCTTTTTTTGAAACAATATTTGACCTCTTGACATGACAGACAGTGAAGAATGGATATTAGTTTGGGTGAGCTTAAGCTTTCTGACCAAAGTCAAAATGACCAATGAGAGCTAAACTAGGAGGAATGGAAATTTGGGTGGGCTCATAAACAGCATCAAATATTTGTCTTTAATTGCCCCAAGAGCTGTACACATTTTTTATAAGTAGTCTTCCAGCTCATACCTGAGGTCTTGCCTTAGGGAATGTGGTTAGAAAGTGTACGTACACTGAGTGTTCCTGTAAGTGTGGTTCTGGTGCCAGCTGTGGGGGTTGTAGCTCCCTAAACCTCTCTTGTTGCTGCTTTGGATTGTGTTCCACTGGCTCACCTAGCTGTTAATGCAAAACTCAGTTTCATGAGACTTTTTGTTTGTTTGTTTGTTGCCTTCAGGCTTCATATTCTAAACAGAATTAGGGAGAATCCAAATTAAAAATAAGCTCAATGTCATTCATTCTTTTTTTTTTTATCCTGCAAATTTGAGCATAAAAGTTTGGAGTTGTTGCCTTGTCCTGATACGCTAGATGTAAAAAATGTACTCTTGGTTTTGGGAAAAATCACGCCTGGAGTTCACTCTCATGCCCTATGTCTGAGTCACTCGGCCTCTCTGACAAGAGTTCAAGAAGACTTATTGTCTCTCTGAGTACCTTTTAGGAAGTGTAGCTGTTGCTATTCCATCAAAGCAACGCATTATGCATCTTTTTGTACTTCAGACAAGGTAGGGGCATGGTGCTGTTGTGCTCTAGGTGACTGGCTGAGTGGTGGAGTTGTGTCCAAGAGTACAGCCATGTGGAGCAGCATGGAGCTGATGGATGGAGGTTCCTTCTGCCAGTTCACATCCTGTGCTTAGCACATACACAACAGCCATTGTCACTCTCACCCTTCATCTCTGCTAAATTTTCTTCCTGTCTCTTACATCAAAAAATATTCAAACAATAACTGTATTTTCTTATAAGAGCAATGGAATATAGCAAGTTAAAGAACAGAACAAGCCTAATACTTACTTTTGTTAAGAGAGTTTTGATAACAAAGTCAGGGGACTACTCTGGAGTAGATCACTGGTCTGTCTAAGTCTGTACTGTCTGTGGTTGCTGTGCTCCGTATCTAATGTCTGCTGCAATAAAAAGTTTCTCTGTCTCAGGGAAGTGATGAGTATGAATTTTATTGGTGAAAACAATGACAACCACAGCACACTCACTGGAGGTTAGTTGTTTGGTAATGTTTTCCAATGCTGGCCTTTGGAGCCCATAGCAATTTTTCATAGTGTTTGTGTCATTTCACCTTCCAGTTCCCATTTTTGACAACATAAGAATTTTCCAAGTGGTAGGTAACAAATGGGGAAGCCAGCCATACAGAACTCAGGTTTGATTGCAACCAGGCAGAGAATAATACATTTTTCTTGGCTGTCTGTATGGTACAGGGTGTCGGGTCCCATCATCTGCTTCCTGAGGCACTGCTGGAGTAAATAACTGGATCTCCATTGACATCATTCAAAATTACTTCAACTGAAGCACTTCCCAAAGCCTTAGTGACACAAGAAGAAATCTTTAGAAGTTTTTTTGGATTTTAATTATTTCATTACAAACAAACAAAGAAAACAAAAACAAAACAAAAAAACCCTTTCCATTCTGACCCTCTGGTTCAAATTTGCATAGCTCTGATTTATTTAATCTGAGGACCTGATTTATTTCTTAACATCTTAAGATGTTTTTTATAACTTGATATTTTTAGGTGATCCTTTAACTGCTTTCTCTCCTCCACTTGACTGCAGACATTTTAAGCACACGATTCTTTTTTTAGCTAAATGCTTATTTTGCAAAACCAGCCCAGTCAGCATTTGAAATACAAGGGATTCATAGCTTCAGGGAAACATTTTGTAACTTCCACCTCCATTTGGGATTTGCTGAAAAAACTCTTATTTGTCATATATTCAGCTCTCTGTAAACATCCAAATCCCTTAGCTCTAGTACTTAGTAGCAAAAAAAAAAAAAAAAAAACCAACCAAAGTAGCAACCTTATTCTAGCAAGCTGAACTAAATTAAACTAAATCTAAATCCTGATGCTATCACTGTTAGTGGGAGTTTCAGATTGACTTGCCCCTTTATTTAAAGACACACATAAACACAGCTTCCAAAATTACAGTGTTTTCAAATGCCATGAATGGACATGGCATTTTTTGCTTCTACTTTTTTGTCTTCTGTTTTCTTATGAGATAGGGAGCGTTTCAGCTTGCAAACTGACCATCCAGTATAACTAGCGAGGTGAGATTTGAGGACAGAAAAATAAAAATAGCTGCACTCATCTAAACAAAACAGGCTTAATTCAGTGAAGGTGAACAGGAGTTATGGTGACATTGGTATTGACTTAACTATTGACAATGTGTGGGAACAGCACAAAGCTGCACCAGGGGAGGTTCAGATTGGACATTAGGAAAAATTTTCACATTAGGAAAAGTTTCTTTTTTGTGAGAGTGGTCAAACACTGGAACAGGCTTCCTAGCGAGGTGGTGAATACCCCATGCCTGTCAGTGGTCAAGAGGCATTTGGACAATGTCCTTGTTAATATGCTTTAACTGCCTGAAGTGGTCAGGCAGTTGGCCTAGATGATCTTTGAAGATCTCTTCCAACTGAACTATTCTATTCTGTTTTCTATATCATCTTCCTGAATCTTGGGAATCTGTTTGCTCAGGCATTGGTAGCTCCACATACTTCACAGAAATCTTAGAGGGCTGGCTACTGGTGTCCTTCCACCAGAGTGAGTAAGGACAAGTAAAAATTGTCATGTATTTTATATTATGGTATCCTGTGATCAGTGTCACCAGCAAATGCAGCAACATGAGATTTCAAGCGCTTTTTCTCAGTATGTGAGTAAATTGTGTGTTATGGAAAGATAAGCTTTGTGAATCTAAGTTGTGCGTGCAGCCATATTCCCAAATAAGCAGTTTTGTGTGGGGAAAGAGGTTTGGTAGTTTCTCTGTTCCCCTGGTAGAGTTGGTTTCTAAAATAGTTAATCCTTGGAATGGCCATTACTGCTGAGCTGAAGTGCCTGAAAGAAATAATTTCTTTTCTTTTAAGTGATTTGTTGAAGAACTGGTGCCTGTTTTCTTATGTGTACGTATGTGTATATGTATATAATTGAAACAACTTGAACTTCAGATTTCACATTTCTTCTCAGGAAGGTAGGCCAAGCTAGAAGGCTCTGAACATAGAATCACAGAATCACAGAATCACAAGGTTGGAAAGGACCTTCAAGATCAGCTAGTCCAACCGTCATCCTATCACCAATACTACCCACTAAGCTACTAAACCATATCTTGTAGCACCTTGTCCAGGCACCTCTTAAAAACCGCAAGGGTCGGTGACTCCACCACCTCCCTGGTCAGGCCGTTCCAGTGCCTGACCACTCTCTGAGAGAAAAAGGTTTTCCTGATATCTAATCTAAATCTCCCCAGGCGCAACTTGTGGCCATTTCCTCGAGTCCTATCATTAGTTATGTGGAAGAAGAGGCCGACCCCCTCCTCGCCACAACCTCCCTTCAGGAAGTTGTAGAGTGCAATGAGGTCTCCCCTGAGCCCCCTCTTCTCCACACTAAACAATCCCAGCTCCCTCAGCTGCTCCTCATAAGGCTTGTGTTCCATACCCCTCACCAGTTTTGTTGCCCTTCTCTGGACACGTTCCAGAGTGTCGATGTCTTTCTTGTAGTGAGGGGCCCAAAACTGAACACAGTACTCGAGGTGCGGCCTCACCAAAGCTGAGTACAGGGGGATGATCACCTTCCTGCTGCTGCTGGCCACACTGTTTCTAATACAGGCCAGGATGCCATTGGCCTTCTTGGCCACCTGAGCACACTGCCGGCTCATGTTCAGCCTTGCATCGATCAACACTCCCAGGTCCCTTTCCTCATCGCTGTCTTCTAGCCACTCAGCCCCAAGCCTATAGCGTTGCATCTGCTTCTTCTCTGCAAAAGAATGATTCAGTTAAATTTTGAGGTTGTACTGGGGGAAGAATTATTCACACCATCAGTTAAACTGACCTTCTATGCTTCCCTATTATGCCTGATGTAATATAGCTTCATATTGGAGTGTGAATAGACACTCCAAATGAGAACTGTTCCAAGAAATGTTTGGAAAACAGAGCACTGCCTCCTCTTCATGTACTTTCTCGTGTATTTATCAGCAACATCAAAAATCAAATAGGGATGTTTTTGTCATCTGAAAACTGGTGGAATGCTTTCAGCCAGGCCTCCTCTGATGGTCCACTTGCATAACATAGACCATCTAAACAAAAGATCGAGTGGGACTGCAATTTAGAAGCTCGAATTGAGCAGGTCTCAGCTATTTACTGCACTAGCTCAAGAGGCATTTGGGGTACAGGAATTAAACTCTTTCAACTGAAATGAAGGACTAAAAGCATTAGCAAAGTGCACTGGAACTGATGTGGCTGAAACTGTGCATAGCTGAAAATTGAGTAGCTACAGCTGCGTTACTTTCAAAAGTCATTGTGTATCCCTGGCACATCTAGGAGTCAGGAACATGTTGCCAAAGAACTGCCAGCCAGTTCCTGTGGGATGACAATGGGGCCAGTGGCAAGACCAAGGAACAAGAAGGCATTATCTCTACTCCTACTGATAATGTGGTGATTAGTGGCTGGAGTTTGAGCAGGTGTGGGGAAGGCAGAGAGGAATTTTCCACATATCCATGCACATGTGGCACAGATCCCAGGGAGACCAGCAGAAGCAGCAGGTCTGGAGCTTTCCAGAAGCGATTTTTAAAAGCCAATTCTATTGAAAGAGACTGAGTCATGTCCAGAACAAACCTGCTATCAGTGGTGTTTGTTTGAACAAAGCTTTGAGACTGCTTCTAGAAATTTGGCCTTAGAAATCTTAGCCGTTATGGCTGTATTGTTCCCTCCTCATGAGGAAAATAAATATTCCCTCCATCACACAGGTATTCTGAAGCTTGAGTTACTAGGTCTTGCAAGATGCAGAAAAAACAGCTGAAGATGCATTAGCTACATACAATTTTAGATGCTATACATGATAGATGTGTGCACCTTACAACTCATGCTCAATCTGTCATCATTACCTCTGCTAGCCCTTAAAGCCAACCCTGACTAACTAACATGACTATCAGTGAGGAAACAATTGAAAACATCTAGTTTGGAATTTTCATTTGGAAACTTTGCTACAGAATGCGAGCATTGGAGAATGTTAATCTGTTGGTTCTGAAGAGAAAGACAGCAGGGCCTTGTAGAAGATGGGATTCATGAAAGGTTGGATTCTGGCTTCCATCCTTCCCCACAGCACTGAGCCTTTGGGTATGCCCTTGTGCTTTGGGACTGCATATCTACGGCACCGTGCTTGAACCCAAAGTTTTTGACTGAGAAGTTGTTGCATGGTTTGTACCCACCTGCTTTGTCTCCATCTCTGCAGAAATGGAGCATACCCAGGGCATACGAGGCTCTAGCAAATGGTGTTAGAAACTGTTGTCCTGGCAGAAAGAGGGGACAGAAAGTACTCCCCTGTCTCAGTGATAGCTGGGGAGACTGAATGAGCCAAGATGTCCCAGGGAAAGTCCTGTCTGGCAGTTCAGAAGGAGAATTAACAGCAAAGCAGTGACACCAGATGTATAAAAAATGTATTTCTTTTAGGCAGATAAAGTGGAAACTTTCATAGAGACTTTCTATTTTGGTTCAGATTTCCTGCACTTTCCATGTCCCACCAGAGCAAAACTTTGTAGACCTAAATCACCTCATAGCACCTTACAACCTAGGCTGACTCTATATAGCTTGCTAAGGTTTGATGGCTACTGCAACAATTCAACTAGTTTGACGAAATTTGCCTGCATTAACAATTGGGCCTTTTCAGCAAGGAGTAAAAACTGTTTTGTTTTCATCACTCAAAACCAGTTCAATGGCATCAATGCAGTATAGGTTGGTGCATTTCTTAATGAGCATCAACCATTGCAGCGGACAAAATTGGCCTCTTCAGCATCTTGTGTAGCAGAGAAAACAAGCAAAGATGCTGCTGTGTTGTAAGAATACTTGCATGACCTTAATTAAATCTGTAGAAAATAACATTTTCAGAAGGAAGAGGACAGTATGGGAAGTTAAGTTCCTGCTCAAGTCTTCGCAGGATGGAAGGACCTGGACAGGTCTGAGGTATCCCCTTGGTGTTTCTGCTGATCCAACCCCTATTTCTCAGGGTTGTGGGGGGCATTCAGCATCTGTTTTGTGAATGACTTAGAAATGTAGTGACAAAAATGGATGTCAATAGCTTTGTTAAAATCCATAAAGAGGCCACTCATACCCTAAAGGACAAGGTGTCTTCATGCTATCCAAAAATATTTTAACCCATTGCACTTTTCCCAAGTAGTAAGAGTAGGTTAAAAAATTAAACTCCTGATCTGATGTTGTGTACAGAATGTCTTTCTATCCTTGCTCCTCCCTCCATTCATTTTTTTCATCTCAGTGCACTTTTTGTGTTGAGATAACCAGGAGGAACTAAAAAAGCTACTTTCCTTCTCAGCTTTTGCCACTATTTTGCTTATCAAATACAGCCAGCTCTATTATTTCTAGTTCATTGCAATGAAATCCACTACATGGCTGGGAGTGCTGTCAATGGGAAAACGTGAAATATATTCCAGAAGTTGATTTGAACATCTTTTCTGAGGAGAAAACATAAAAATAAATTCTGATTCCTGCCTGTGTTTGTGATTCGCTGCAACAGCCCTTTCTGTGCGCTCACTGGGAAGAGCAGTGTCAGGGGACAAAGCTCTTAATTTCAAAGGAGACTTTCATCTCCGAAAAGTAGCAACTAAGTGAAGAAGATACCACTGCTATCTCTACGTGTTTGCAAACAAACAGCTAGGAGCACTTCAGTATTTTATGAAAAAACATAACCGCGTTTCTCCTCAGGGTCACACTGGAGTAAGTGAAGTTACTTGTAGATAAAATAGGTGAGAAGTAAGAGAGACATGAATTTAGGAGATCACTACTGCATGATCTACCTGATGAAAAATTTATTTTCAAGTCTAGCAAAATGACTGCAACTTTCCATGTGAGATTATAACACCTATGACACAATGGTAAGCGGTTATCCAGCAGTACCTGCTGACTCTCACCCCTATTAGAGGTGTGAGAAACCCACTGGTGTGTGGCTAGGCTTTCAAACCCAGCTGGAAGTTTATCACTGAGGTATCTCAGAGGTGGCTTCCCTTGAATGAGATTCAGTATCACACCCTTGCTTGTTAAACAGGCTATTATATAACAGTTATGGTTTCCATAGAAACATAACTAAATCTTTCCTCCAGTATAATCCCAAAGGCTTTCACAGACCTGGAAAATATGCTGTAAGTAGTCAAATCATTTTTTATGCTGACACGAAGAATGCCACAGTTGTCACCCAGTGAAGTTTCTCACAGGGGCAAAATGAGTTTAAATCCCACATTGCAGAATTGCCTTGCAACATTCAGATATTTTCTGGTATCCCATTTCCCTGCAAGCTCAGTTTTATAAACCTCTCATGAAAACTTACAGAACTACATTAAGTTATAGATGGGAAAGACCTCATTATTCATTTATCTTCCCAAAGCACGTTGGTGAGTGCAAAATAAATGAGAACAGAAACAATATCTATAGTGATGATCTCTTTCCCAGGTCTATGCTGCTTCCAGTTGCACATTTTCTGTGTTCTTCATGTCTAGGTTTCAGATGTTCCCCTTAATTTTTGGGCCTCCCATCATGTAACAGGGAGGACATTCTGCAAAATGATGGATTTGTCAGGCAAAAAGATTTCCTCTGCCATTCAGTCTATGCTATCCTCTTGTGTCTCCCAGTATCCCAGTTCTCTTAGCACCCCATTTACTTTTCTAGGTCTCGATTGGAGATATTTATTGACATTCTTCTATGACAGAGATGGGGCTGATCTGTAATGACTATTCAGTAGTTTGTGGGCTTTTTGATGCTTTCAACTGAAACAGAGGACAAGCAGTAAAGTTGAAACTGGACCCTGACTGTTAGCTCCTCCTCATCTGCATTTTGAAATATTTTTTTCTTTTTTTTTCTTTCTTTTTTTTTTTTTTGGTGGATGTATAATATGAAAGTCATAGATAATATAACTGAGGTTTTCGACCCTTTGTGGTCCGCCTGCTTGTCATTTCAGTGCCCGCCTGCTTGTCATTTCAGTGCTGAGGTGTGCTGATTTCATGCCAGCTGAACAGACAACAGACAGAAAAACAAGAATGCTCGAGGCTTTACTGTCTTTGTGCTCCCCTAGCTGGTTTGTAATCTCTGTGCTATCAGGCTATTGGGAGAGGTCCTTTATATACTGTTTCACATCTATTTTCCTCACAGTTTAGTTTTCTGACTCCCACTTCCCATCACTACAAAGTTAAAGAAAGTTCAGAGGACTGATACTGGCAGGGTAACTGAAAACTTTTTACACCATTTCTTCTCACCATTACAGCCCCCAAACACTAGTGATCTCATCAAAATAAATCTGAGTTCATTCTGAGGGCAAGACTTGCTGAGTTACTGTTGCTAGATGCGTTACCAAGATTTTCTGCATTTTGAAGCTGATTTAGCAGGGCCGTTTGTCTGAACCTTGAGATCCTGAGCCATTTGTCTTGAAGCCTTCCTGCTCTCCTTGTACTTCTGTATGTTTTTTATTGAGTCCCTCCCTGCATATTCAGTGACTAATCTATCAAAAGAATATTTCAAATGCAGGGTTCATACCCAACAGAGTTTTTACAGAAGGCCTGCATATACATAATAACAAGAAATGTTGAGTTTGATGCTGTCTGCAGCAAGAAGCACGTAGCAAGATTCCTTGCTCAGGCAAATCCCATCCTATGGGGAAAACCTGGGTTAAAAATAGGTAAAGTCCACCACATAAAAAAAAATAAAAAAGAAAAAAAGAAGAAAGAAAGAAAGAAAGAAAGAAAGAAAGAAAGAAAGAAAGAAAGAAAGAAAGAGAAAGAAAGAAAGAAAGAAAGAAAGAAAGAAAGAAAGAAAGAAAGAAAGAAAGAAAGAAAGAAAGAAAGAAAGAAAGAAAGAAAGAAAGAAAGAAAGAAAGAAAGAAAGAAAGAAAGAAAGAAAGAAAGAAAGAAAGGTAAGTACTGTGTGTAAGAATAAGGGACTTCACAAAACAGCTCTAGCCATGCAGTGGGACCCCTGATCTGCCTCCCAGCTCCCTGCAGTAAAGATGCTGCGTTGGTCCTAGCTGCTGTGGTGGACTGCTGATCCATGTTGCACCAGAAGGAGCTCTGGGAATACCATCTCTCTAGGTTTGTGCTCTCAGACCAGAGAATGTGCTCACTGGAGACTGCATCTCCCCTTCACTCTCCCATTTGGATGCTCATGGGAGGCTCCTGGAGGGAAGAATCCCCATATTGTGAGACTTGATTGGGGGAACAAAAATTAGGTGTTTGTGCACTGCTTTAAAAGTCCATTCATACTCATCTGGGTTGTGCTTATCATAGGACAGGCACTCCTGTCAGGCAGAGACTTTATGGCAATATTGAGGTACCTTCTGTCAGCTCTAGGTCTGCTAGGAATTTAGGATTCTTTCTTTGGTGAAGCTAGCTACAATTCTCCCAAACCCCTAAGTATAATGAGCCTTTCTAGTCACCTCCAGCACACCGAGAGCTACTTGCTGATTGTCTCTGTCAAGTGTTTCTTCGGCATAGGTAGACCTGTGGTCATATTCAGAGCCAGTGGTGACACAAGTGGATAGGAGGATGTGGTGCAGGCCGAAGCAGAAGTGCCCCATGCTGTAGAGAGCAGAAAGGGATGTGTGTGCGATGGAGGAGCCGGCCCTTGCCCCGCAAGGGCAGGAGCATAGTTTGAGGAGGTTATGGTAATAAATAAGGCAAATACAAAATGGAGAGGAGGAGGGAAGGAGCTGCATTTCTGTAGAAGCCACTTTCATCTAAGTGTATTTTAAATCCCTCTCTCTTGCACTAAGGGACAGATGCTATTTCCTCACCTCACCATGGTGTGGTGATGCAGTGAGGTGCTGTTTGGTCCAGTTGGTTCCTGAGACTGCTGGTACTGGGAAAGCCAAAGGGAAGGAGTTTCCAAACCCTTCTGGTGTCTACCTTGGTAGGTACTGCGGACAAATCATCATCTCTGAGCATAGATTCCTTCTCCATTTTCATGGACCACGCTCCTGATCCACTGATCACTCCTGTGTTATAAAGTGTCATCCCCATTGCTCTCCAATTTCATTCAAGGAAGTCATCCTTTCATTTTTAGTCAAATACTTTGATTTCTGATATCCCAAGGAAGTCACTTCTGCCACAGCCCTTCTGCTGCTGCACAGACTTCAGGCTTTCCTTTTTGTGTTCGGGTTGCAGATGGTGCCTCTTGGCTTTGTCTCTAGTTCAGCTGCTGTGGTGGTTTCAGCCTGATGGG
>VXAL01002853.1:47246-81730 GCA_013399475.1 Chauna torquata | reverse complement strand
TGCTTTGGGGTGTAGGTGCTCCCGTGTGGATTCATCCAAAGGTCACAGTCCCTCTGACTCGAGTTCAGTCTGGAGTTCCAGCCTGTCCAGTACAGCAACACAGGAACAGCAGCGATGCCCTGGCTGTCGGCCGGCCCAGGCAGACGGCCATAGCTGTTATCAGAATGTTCCCAGGCACAGCAAAACAAGATGATAAGGAATAGAGCAAACGGCAGAAGCAAAAGCAGCCACTAACAAGCACTGGACTCTAACATACAGTAAGGCAAGTAAGCCCCATGGAAAGCACAGGAGCCTGCCAATTAGCAGCTAAACAGCTAAAACATCTACAAATTTTCTTCTTTCTACAAAGAAAATTAACTCTGTCCCAGCCAAAACCATGACAGTCAGCAGTCTCCTGTGGAAGAAATAGATACCTCTACATATCTGACTTGTTTTAACTGTGTGCCTCTAGATGAACATCATAGCCATCTAGACAGCTTCCAGGCAGGAGACAAACTTGGATGTAAAAGTCTACTCTGTGAATGTTTAATTTTGGTCTAACAAATCCCATCCTAAGATCCTTTATGTTACCAAGTTCAGCTGCACTTTAAAATATCAAGAGGCCAGGAAGTGATTAAAAAAACCCTGAGGTCTGCTTTCACAGTTTTAGCATTTAATATACCTAATCTTCTGCAGTTTCACAGTTCTGTCTGAATACATTCTCTTCCTCCAAGACAGTCCAAACAATGTCTCCTGCCTACCTTCTTCCCCCTACACATTTAGATAATTTAATATTGTGCTGCTTGGTCTCATCACTTGAGCACCACTTTGCCCTTAGCTTTATATAAGTATACAGAAATTTTTAGGCAAGGTCACTGTCAGATCCTACATAATCTCTTCTGTATAAATCCAAGTGAGAGCAATAATTGATGCTTCAAAAGGAGACCTGATTTTTCCTCCTTTCCTCTGCCCTTCTTCTCCTTCCAGTCTGACTGTGTCTTGCCAGGTTTTCAATTTTGTTGAAAATGATTATGTTGACTTAGCCCTCCTCAGCCCTGTGGAAACTGATACCTGTCCTGAAGATACTGAGTTGGCTGCTATGCCCGTCAGCTTTTCTGCAATACAATTTGATGCGTTATTTTACTCAACAGCTTCTCTCTTTATCCTCTCCACGTGGGAGGCAGTATTCCTTTGTACTGTACCTACTCCCAGGCACAGAGAAAGGGAGCAGGCACAAAATTTTCAAATACCTCAAACCAAAATCATATAGGGTAGATCTAGTAGTATCTCTTTTGACAGTATAAATCGTACAAAAATATGGCTAATTTGGCTCTTCCCATAAAAGCAGATTGCAAAATGTGTCACCTGTACAATATGAAATTGAGCAAAATTCAATGGTTTTTTTTTTTTCGTGGAGAAAACCATTTTTTTTACGAAAGAACAAATTAAATACTGATATAATTTTGTTGCAATAGGAATATTTCATGATGTATCTGAAGACACGCACTGGTCACCATTTCTTAATGCAAGTATTCACTACATCAGAAGGAATTATCCTCAGCCTTGGGAAGAGGTAAGAAAATTTCTTTACCTTTTGAATTTGCTTTCAGCTGTTCTGTTTGCCTCCGCTTGTTGCTGCCTTCTTCATCTTCAGTTGTTGTTACAACTTCATTCTTTGGGAAGTGTAGAAAAAATACATAATGTTTTTAGATAAAATTTCTGCTGACATAGGAAAACTTGAAATCCCGTTTTCATTTTTACCAGACAAAAAAGTTACAGTTTCCATATAAAATCTATTTGTTATCTCCAATGTGTTCTGGTGCTTATGATATATTTCATAGGTCCAAATTTTCAAATGTGATTGGTGGTTTTGTGTCCTTGCATTATTGTCAGATCTGGTTGAATGTTTGCCATTTGAAAACCAGGCTTGGTTTAGAATTCACGCTTGTGAAATCTTGGACTTATTCCTAATTTGCTCTTGTTTACAGTATATGATCTACTTAGGAGGAGAGGAAGAACAGATTGTCAAAAGTGAGAATGATTTTAAAGGTCATATTGTTTTCTTTTCCTTACTGGAGAATTTACCATTCTCTCTGCTCAGGAGAATCATACAGTTGGAGCAGCATTTGAGAGCATGCAGTCTTTAAAACATAGTGAATAAAATGAGTAACTTCATGCCTGGGCTTTAATCAGGTGCCTTTACAGTGAACAGCACCTGCACAGGAATATCTTTCTCTCCTCCATGTGTCTTTGCTTGGTACTCAAGGCGGCGGAGGGGTTTCACTCCTTGGAAGTGGAAGAGTTTGTCTGCAGTCCCAAAAAACCACATTTAACTTGAAGTAGACGAGTAGTCCTGACATCAGCCATGTAATTCTATGGCCTTGGACTGTATGAAGTACTTAAATCTAGTCAAGTCACACAAACAATTCTTCAGTGTCAAGGAATGAATGCTCAATGCCTTGTTGTGCTAAGATGTTGGATTGTAAGAGATTCTCCATTATATCCTTGTATAATGCACTAACATAAAATGCTCAGCTCTTCCTAAAGACAGGAGTAAAATTATTGATGTTACTACATGTGTATTGTTGTGTAGGCTACAGAGAAGCTGGTTGCTTTCCTGTTTGGAATTGCCTCACATATGGTGGCAGACGTTAGCTGGCATAGCCTGGGCATCAACCAAGGATTTCTAAAAGCCATGGGAGAAGTAAGCTTGGATTATTTTATTAATGTGACTGGAATTATTGGCTGATAGCTTAGCTTTGGAGTTTGGTGTGGAGAGAAGACAAAAGCTGCAGCCCTGATTCAGGAAAATTTTCAGAGAGATGTAATGTCACAAACTGTGTAAGAACAAAGTAGGTCAGGTTTGGGACCTGCAAACTTTAGAGCTGCTTGGACAATTTGATTCTGCTCTCATATTTGTATGGAAGGATGAGTAAAATGAACGGAAAGTTCTTTTCTTTCTTTCTTTCTTTCTTTCTTTCTTTCTTTCTTTCTCCAGATTGATTTTCATGGTTCATATTCAGAAGCTCACAGTGTTGGCGACTTTGGTAATGTTTCTGTTTGGTGACCATACATCCTTCTGCTGCGATAACTAGTCTGCTTCAAAACCACAGTTGGCGATTCTAGCTCTTACCCTGTGCAATGGAGGAGCCAAAAATGAGTTGTATGGACACTGTTTTCTCACTCTCTCCCATAGCTTGCAAAACCCTGCTATCCCTGTCTGTGTGTTCCATGTTTCAGGAGATGCAATAGGGTGTATATGCCTGTACTGAAAGCCAAAAACAGGGTGAAGGATGCTGCAGGTTAAATGGAGTCACTGCTCTGATTTTAAATTTGACACCATTTTTCTTCTTCCCTGGAAGTACAAAATATTCAGTACACTTTCAGGTGAACCATTTATATATTCTAAATGACAAAGGTTGTACAGCTAGATACCAAATAAAAATAGATAGCACAGTCATAGATAGATCCATTCACACTGTTATGCATGTTAGATACTTACGTGTTTGGTTTGTTGAGGGTTTGTTTTTTTTTTCCATTCCTCAATCTGCAGGAGGAGATGTACTAAGTCAGTTTGAACTGGACTTCAGTTATCTCGCATCAAATTGGTAAGAGAATGAGCTTCAGTAGAGGTTAACTTCTTTAATGATTATTTCTGCTTATTTTGTATTGTCACTATGTTTTAATAAAATGCTGTCCTTCTATATTTTTCTTTCAAAACCCTTGCAACTAGTGGAATTTTCCTCAGTTCGGTATTCCTCATATGCATATTTACTGTTCCTTGACATAAAAATCAGGGAGGACAGAAGAAAAAATAGTTTTACATGTAGGAACACAGCAAGAAAGATTGATTTATCTCCAAAGGAAATTATAAGTAATTATAGATAAAATAATAAATGGAAGAAAGTTTGCTGGAATGTCCTAGCAATTATTTAAATAACTCAGTGATAATTTATCACTTAGATTTCTGTTTTAATTTTTGGACATTGAGGATGTTTATGGCTATAGATGCTGGGGAATTCAGACAGGTTTTAAAAGCATAAAAAGAAGCAGCAGTTTTGGAGATATACATGATTTTTTTCTTGCAGTTTTTAACTGAAATAAAAAATTTATATGCCTTTTTTTCTGCTGGTAGGCAGGTCATTTGAGTCTTGTTTTGTCTAAATAGGAAGTAGCTCATCTAGGTGTAGAAGACAGTCAGTTAACTCATCAACTTCATCAGCTCTGACACATCACTGAGAAATGTTGAGATAGGAAGAATGAGCCATGTCTGTTTGGCTAGGAGTAGATTTGGATGGGAATAGGTTTGGCAACAGAGGAGAGTTGGAGGACACCCTCCAAGATTATGTGATTCCAAGCCAGGAAACCGGTGGAGGGAGTGTGGAAACTCACCAGCAGTAGCCACAGGGAAATGGTTCTACGGGTTTGTGGCTTTGAACCCAGACAGCGGGAGAGTGTTTATGCAGAGTGTAACTGTATGTGCAATCTTGGTCTTTCTGGCATTTATAAATCTTAATAACCTTTTAAAGTCTTTTGAAATACAGAATATTTTAAAGCAGGCTATTCTTATTACACAAGCTGAATTATCTTTTACCAGGTGATGTGGAAAAACTCTTGTTACAATACCTGTCTTGTTTTTAGGTATGTACCTGTCAAAGACCTAGCCTCTATCTATAAAGAATTTTATGGAAGAGAGATCATAACTGAAGGCACAATTACTGACTGTACTTACCTGCTGTTTCTTGAGCTGTAAGTTGGATAGCTTTGTGTGGGTTATCATAAGTGAAACATATGTAGGAAAATTATGATAAACCTGTTTGAAATGCTAGCTCAGAAATTTATACATTGAGGCCAGTAATACAAACTTCCTACTAGACCCCCAAAATCATAAGATACCTGATTTTTTCGAAAGGCTGGAATACAAATTTGGACTGCTTAAATGACTGTTAAAATCATTATTACACTGTAGCATCTGTTTTAGCTATTTAACACATTTATGCATTTAACACATTTATGCCTCTTTATTTGAGAACAGCCATGTTGTCGAGTACTGTTGCATTGTGGCATGTTAGCAATATAATTTTCATGTACTGATGGAGTAGTATACGTACCTAAATAGACAGTTACTTACACTTTATGTAGATCCTTTCAAATCCAAGAATAATACATGGAGATAAGAACTATGAGATTTTTGATATCTGGCAGTGTATGCTTTTGAAGATCCTAAACGTCCTTGCTGTATTCTTTATTTCAGTTAATTACTGATAGTCAAGCAGTATTTAAAAACACTGTGAATCCCTCCAAGTTAAAGACTGCAGTAAAGTTAAGATCATTACTACTCACATTACAGCTTTTAAAAATATGTTAACAAACAACAAGGAAATATAATGACTTGTATTGCATTTACCGTACTCAGGAGTACAGAAGCCTTGAAAAGAACCTTTTAAATAATGAAATATTATTAAATAAAACTTGTTTATTTCTAAAGAATTGTTATTTATTTTTTCAGACATGGAGAAAGGCTTGCTGTTGCCAAGGTTGGTTTTTTTTTTGTTTGTTTGTTTGTTTGTTTGTTATGTTTTGTTTTTGTTTTTTGTTTTGTTTTGTTTAATAAAAATGAACATACAACATGAAGGCAATGTAATCCATCTCACTAAGTATGTTGCTTGTCTCTTAGCTTTTTCCAACATATGCTAGTAAATCTCCGTTTCTAGTGGAGAAGTTCCATGAGTATTTCCTTGGAGGAGTGGATGACATGGCATTCTGGACAAACAATATTTTTGAGCTGACAAGCCAAATGCTAGAGAATGGAACCAGGTATAATTGTGTTTCCTGCAATATGAAATGTGGTGTTCAAGTTCAACCCATTTGATTCTTCTGAAGGCAAGTCCTTTCCTAGAATAGGTGCTGAACTTTAAATCCTCATGTGGACAAAAGGATTTCTGTTGCTGTCTTTTAACCAGGTGCACAGGAGTACATAGTTTTCAAGTTTGCATTTGCAACATGTTCACATTCCTTTCCCCAGGCAAAGCTCTGGCATGCCCAGCTGATACTCAACAGGGAAATTTGGGGAAATTCTTTAAGACATACCCAAGGGCATGCTCAAATGCTGCATAGCCAGGCTCTGAGGTTCTTCCTGGACTGGTGATCTGAGCTGTGCCTGCACCATGTGGCTGCTCTCATCAGCCAGTAAAGATGGCCCTTCCTAGGGGAGGTCAGATACTGCCTTCAGACACTGCAGGCAGATAGGATTAGAAACAGTAAGAATATATGTTCTAGTGTTGGAAGTTCAGTTTTGTACTCAGAGTATAACTTTTATTGAAGTTCTGGCCCTGTACTGCATTGGTACAAGTCTAACTTTACTGTAAATAACTATAAGACCAACAGTGGGAATTAATCCATCCATTTATATGGATAATGTCACCACAGATATTTTGGGAAATAATGTTTGAAATATGATACAGCATAATCTGTTGTGTTCTTTGTTCCAAAATGTCACTTTCATTAAAAGATCATTAGAATTAATTAATTCTATTCTATTAATAACATTAATAGAGTTAGCAGGGCATGCTCAAGTAAGTTTTATTTCAGAGTTATGTAAAGACATGCAGGATTCATATAGAACCTAAGTAATTAATCAAGGCCATTAAAATAAATATCAAAAGACTTTATAAGGATTATAATGCTGCCCTGAATTTGATTAAGCAGGGCTTCTTGAGAGAGCTGATGCCTTCTAACAGAGGAATCAGCAAGAATAAATGCTGATTATTTTTAGTTTCATTTCCATTGCAAAAAAATGTTCAAAACATATTCTGAATATTTCTTTAGTGGCTGCTTCCTGCCTGAGAACCCTCTGTTTATAAACTGCTCAAGGGAGCACAAGGACAGCTACATGTAAGTATAGCTCTGAAGGTTCAAAGACTTACTACTGGTGAAAGGAGAGTCTTCCACTAATGTGGATGGTGAGCTATTGGAAATTAGAGAGCTTCTGTTTGTTCTTTTCCTGTATGAATTCAAGATTGTCTTCACTTGAATAAACAAGCTTCATACAGGGGAACTGTGTAGAACCTGGGACAGACTTTTACCTTCCAGGCTAAGGACAGGAATACTTACCTCGCGTTTGAAGTAGTACCTAGCAGTACTCTTACCACATCTGATTTCTTTTTGGATTTACATACAGCAATACGGAACTCAGCTGTTCAGAGCACAAGGAGTGTGTGTATTCCTCTGGCAAACATCTTCCATGACTATTTTCTTCCCTTTGAAAATGCACCTCTGTTGCTGATACTGGTGAATTTAATTTTCATTGAACTAGAACTGCAGAGAGTTCTATTAAGCTTGTGTGGGGATGGTAGACTGTTCACAAGGGTTACTTTCCTCCACTTGAAGACTACAATTTAAGGAGTGTACTTGTTTGCCAAAATTGTTTTAGTGCATAATAATAAAACCTTAAGACTAATCTAAACTCTTTAATCCTGAATTTTGTTTAGGTAACAGAAATTCAGAATTTTCTTAGCTTCCCTGTGATAAACATTAATGGTTCAATTTACAGCTTCTATTTCAGTCAGATTGAGACAGTTGAATGGTCAGAGATTCACAGGGAGAGAATGATGGGGAAGGAAATTAAGAACAAAAAGAAGTGATAAAAATCACATTGTCAGAGACAGCAGTGTATGCTTGTAAATAGCCATGCTGAGAAAAAGAGAAGGCATGAGAGTGGAGACATTACCTTTAAAGTCTTTTATTTTATTATAAATATCTTCATTCTCATTTAAAAATACGAAATAATGCCTGTGTGTAGATGAAAAGAGCAGCAGTGACTCAAGCTAAACTGGTAAATGGGATTGTGAAATTGAATGTTTTGAGGAAGACTTACAGGTTGAGAACCTAATTACCTTTATTTTATTTCCTTATAGTGAGAAATTAGTTTTTATCGTTAGCTGAGAAAAGAGTTATTGCCCTCAGATACTCTGTCTTCAACTAACACTTCACCGAAGTCAGTGGGGTTGGAAGGACCATAAATTGGAGCAGAATTCTGACTAGTGGATAGATGGTAATAGACTTACGTGTTGGGAAAGAATAATTCTAGGGAAATACAGGAAGTATCTGAAATGAGTGGAAACGACTGATAGAATGTTAGTATACCAACAAATTAGCTTTTTCTTTTGGGGAGAAAGAAGAAAAATGAATTAATAATTTAAGTATGTGAAGTCAAGAAACAGGCATATAGCTTGGGTAATTTTATGTTCAGAAGGTTAAATTTCTTTTTTATTGCCCATTTTTCAGTGCCTCGAGCGTAGTGCTGATGAGTGGAATGTGCCAGATAAATGCTGATGATGAAGTTAAAATTTATAAATGTCTGGATACTTAGCCAGTGTTGGCTACACATAAAACCCATGACTTTACTTGATCTTAACTGCTATCTCTTGAGAACTCCCTTTATGTATTGGAGAAATAGCCATCTCATTGCGTGCAATATGATTGCCTCTCCTAGCTTTGTCATAAAGTACTCACGTCATTAATTCGGTTGCATTAATTGTTATTACTGCTTTCTTTATTTTAACAGAAACAAGCAATCAAAAAATGAACATCACAAGAATACAACTTCTTTGCTTCCAAAAACGCTTCAAATGAATATAAAGTATACAGAGAGAGGAGTTCGCTTCAATATACAATCTTGGGCAACAGTAAGTGAGAAGTGACATATGTCAGGTAAAATTCAGCTCTTTATAAAATTGTTATAATTTCTGCCTGAGATTCTGCGTGATGGGGCAGGGTCTCTAGATTTAAACAGCCTCTGACTTCATGGAGATTCTGGCAGCCATTGTTAAACTGTATATAATGTGTATAGTAAGTACATCATAAATACTAGATTTTTTACACCTTCCTCATTTTGTAGTGAAGTTACAGTGCCAAAAATGACAAAATATATCTTTAGTATTTACATTTTATGGAATCATATGGTCACTGTTTGGGGTTAAGAAATCAACAACAAAGAATAGCAGTGAACAGTTAGGAATACTCCATTTGGTGCATACAGATTTTTGTCTCTATCTGAAATGGTGCTTATGACCTGAGTCAGTGTCCGCTTAGATCAACGTGATGATTTCTACTGACGGTGGCTTGGTTCTTGAGGTGGTCTGTGCTGTTCTAGAGTTTTCAGCCTGTGTTTTAAGAATTCTTGTGTCTCTTTATTATTTTTATTTCAGAATTCCCTCCAATTCATAAACCGTGCTTTTGCAAAAAATGTCTGGAGAGTGTTAGCAGCTACACATCAAAAATCCTCTAAGTACATCTCCGAGCCAGCAGCTTCGTATTTTCTTACTTCACCATATGCTAGACTTGGATGGTTGGTACTTTTTTTATCTCACAGCGGCATCGTAATTTCTGAAAAGTTTGCATACCCACCAAAACACTAATCATTATTCTTTGTCTACTCTTTAAAGGTGACAGTCCAAATCAATTAGTGGTACAAATCTGAGTGCCTTACATTGACTAGCCAGAAGTATGAGTTAACACATAGGACCATTTTTTCTTTCTGATGTTAGCATAAGCCTCTTTGTGTCAGTACTGAATAAAACTGTCAAGACCAAAAATTCCATTCAGATGTAAACCTCTAGTCAAATAAGCTCTTTCTTTGAAAGGATTATCTTGTCATTTTATTTTTTCCTTCTCTTCTTTGTGAAGGAGCTCAACACTCTGCGTGTGATCAAGCTCAGAATGGAAAGAAGCAAAATCAGGACCATCATCAGCTCTAGTTCTGAACAGTCTAGGAACATTGTTACCCTTTTTTGGTTATTGGTTGATCATTACACCAAATTAGTTGTCTGTCCTGAACTGATCCAATGATGGTTGGATCAATGGTGCTTAACTGAGTGTTCTTGGAAACTCCTGAAGATTAGAAGGGAGTTCAAAGATGCCACAGAAAGAGGCATGTTTCCTCTCCTTTCCACAGAGGTTCTAACTTCACCTGCAGCAGAGAAGAGGAATGAAATAAATTTGCGTTGCTACTCATGTTGCTTTATTTCTTCTGACTCAAAAATTGAAGACTTAATTCTTGAGGTTACTTCACACCAGCCAAATGAATGGTAGTTAGTTCTTTTGTCTCCACGTTCCCTCTCTAAACACCATGTTACTGAGACCTGTGATTCATTGGCTTATCTACTGTTATGTCCATTGATTAAATCAGAGTTTCAGTTAAAATTACAGTGAATTTCATCTTTTGTATTCTGTGTTATATACAAGCAACCCTTTTTCATGATCCTTGTTCTGATTGCTCTCAGGTGCCTTGTATCAGTAAGTGAAAAAGCAGTCCATACAAATCTCAGGTGCATTAATGGAAGATGAACCTCTGTTTTTGTTTAATCCGAGAAACAAAAATCAGTTACATAATAGGAAAAATGCTGTGTAGATTCTTACAAAAATAGGTGGGGAAAGACGCATCTTGGTTTACCTGAAAGTAAAACTATTTATTTTCTAATAATGCAGTGTTAGTCTAGCAGCTAATGCTATGGTTTTGTTGACTCCCTTGGTGTACAGGGCGATGATCTCAGCTGACCTAAACCAGGATGGATATGAAGATCTGGT
Organism: Chauna torquata; assembly: GCA_013399475.1. Classification (NCBI taxonomy): domain Eukaryota; kingdom Metazoa; phylum Chordata; class Aves; order Anseriformes; family Anhimidae; genus Chauna; species Chauna torquata. The sequence goes on along the minus strand of VXAL01002853.1, from coordinate 71,164 downwards.
GGCTGGAGCACCGGGATACAGCACACTGGGCCGTGTTCAGATAGGACGGGTGTATATAGTCTACGGCAATCACTCAGGTTTGCTGCCAGAGGACATGGATCTAGATGGGAAAGCAGATGAAGTACTGGAGGGTCATCAGGTAAGGGGTCAAGTCAGATATTTGACACTTTTTTTTTCTTTTTTGACTGAATATGTGGTAAATTTTGACTGAGCAACAGTGTCATTGATATGTATGAGGATTATTCCTGAAATGCCCCTCCTGGTGAAAGGATATATTATGCATTTCAAGAAATGTAAATGTTACTTAGGTCACAGGAACAATTAAAGCAATGTTGATCTGTAGGTTCAATTTTTTTACTCTGCCAGATAAATGGGTGTTAGAACACAATAGGCCCTTGATTACGAGTGAGATAGAGTCTGTGAAAGTCACACTATAGCTTGTTTGGTTCCCTGCATATAAGCAAATATTGTGACTTTCCCTTCATTTTTCATCTAAAAGTATTAATTCAATATAAGTTTCAATTCCTTCAAAGCTGCATTTTTTCATGAATTGATAACTTCTCACAAAACCGTTGTTTATCTTCACTAAGAGTATAAGTTATATAAGAAAATAGAGAAAACTATGATTTGGCAGGCTGATGACTGTCTTGTAACTTCTAAAGAAGCAGAATCAAATGATCTTTTTGAGTAATAAAGTTGATATTCTGTAGAAAATGTAGTTCTTCAAACAGAAGAGAATAAAGAGGTGAGATAAGTTTCCATGTAATCTGTTTCTGTGATTATAAACGGTGGAGTAATAGCTGATGACTTCTTACAGAGTGTTTTAGTACTAGCAGCAAATATTGTAAGCATAACATCAGTGGTACACTAGGCTCAGAAGTGTAAATACCACAGCAGTGCCTTATTGTATTCAATCACCTTATGTTCTAACACCCCCGTATCCTGAAAGAGAACAGTCCACTCCCAGTTAGTGTATTAGTTTGTGTCGTCGGATCAGACGGCCGAAGTCATGACATACACCAATGTCGTCGGATTAGACGGCCGAGTCATGACATACACCAATATGGTTAAATCATGCTCATTTTATTACCCGAATAGCGACATTCTTATAGTTTTCGTAGCATGCGGAAGCAGCGCTGTAATTGGTGGCACAGCCGGTGCATGCGGCCAGCACGCGCTAATTCTACTATGCTGATTGGATCTGCATTACCCAGCACACGTGATGCAAAGCATTCTGATATTGGTACTTAGTTTCTTCTTCTGCTTTCTTCCCATACTGGAGGAGCTGGTTTTGCAAATTGCAACAGTGCCTTAATCCCTGTTTTTTACCCTCCAAGGTCAGTTCAATAACATTCCCACGGAACCTCCCCGCATTCCTCCCTGTAGCTTGGGTTGCTCATTTTCAGCACATCATGGCCTCCCTGCTGTTTCAAAAAATCCTCAACAAGTATGATGGTTTTATTTGGGAGAACATTGATGCCAAGAAAATCTTAAGAATTGTTGGGATGGATTTTTATCACCTGTTTCCAGTTCTTCCTTGTACTGTGATTGCAAGTGTGTTATATTTTGATGGTTTTGTCTTTAAAATATCTGTTATTTTCATGAGACCAATCCCTCCTCTTCTAGCCGTCAGGCAGATTTGGTTCTGCTTTGGCAGTCCTGGACTTTAATGAGGATGGAGTGCCAGATCTGGCAATTGGAGCACCTTCTGTGGGATCTCAGTTTCTCACTTACAAAGTAAGTCATATGCGTGCCTCTTTTTTTTTTTTTAACTCAAACAGAACATTATTATTGATACTTAATGTTTTTTAGAACAGTGAAATGAGAGAATTTCTGTTGTTGCTCAAGGTGACATTGTAATATAAACACAAAGGTTTATAATCTTTGTGGGTAGTTTGACTAGATCAATGAAAGTTATATCTCCCTTTTGGTGGCCTTTTTGCACAAATCAGATTGCAGTTTTGCAGCACTGATGTGCTGGAAACGTAAGGAGCCATTCATGAAATCGGAATGTACCTTTTTTTTTTTTTAGGAACAAGTAGTCTGGAAGGGACCTCATGTCAGTGAGCCTTGTCATCTGCTGTTGCAGGTCAACAAATGATATCCAAAATGTGATACGAACACAGACATGCTAAAGTAATCAAATTACAGAGGTTTAATGACTTGCAGCCTACCAGTTGAGCCCCTGTGACGGTCCCTGAGTGTTTTCAGCCCATCTGAATTGAGAGGCAAAATGCATTATGTTAAACCACTTCCATTAAGTTTAAAACTCTTCGGAATTTCAGATACTAACATAGCTGCCTAAGTAGGAATTTAAATGCTTCTGTGTAGACCCACTAGCATGGAAAATTGCACTGCATCCCATTGTATTAAGTAATTGTTAGCAAAATTACAGCCACATGAACATGCATATAATGAATGTAATATACAGTATACTGTCCTTGCTCCTAAACTACAGTATGATGAAAATGTACCTCTCTGTACTTACCTAGTTTGTTGCCTGGTTATAGTAGTGTCCATTACAGCATGGGTATTTTTAGGTTTGAGGTGGAAAAGACAAATTTATGAGAAGGCTCTGATAGGAAAAATGTGGTTGTATTAATAGTTCTTGCAGAATTGTTTCACTCCGTGGGCTTTGTCTTGGGTTTCATGCTTGGTGCTGACGTGCAAATCCTCTCATGTTGTATTTGCTTTTCCTGCTGTTTAGGGTGCTGCGTATGTCTATTTTGGAACTAAGGGAAGAGGCTTGGCATCTCAACCAAACGTTACCATAACTTGTCAGGTATATTGATCAGGGTAAGACAGGGCTGCACAAGCAGGAGGTGAGGTAAAGGGGAGAGGGGCCTGCGGGCTTAAAGAAGTAGTGTTAAAATCAAACTTCTAATTGCAAGGGAATATAGACATGTAATTGGGGATGGTGCAAGCAGGTGTTTGCCTAGGTTGGTTGTATGTGGGAAAGACATCTGTGCTCCAGTGCAGGGGAGGGAGCAGAGTGGGGAGGAGGGTGAACAAAAGAAAGGCAGGGAGTGGGAGGGTGATTTGATCAAAAGCAGACAAAGTTAGCTCTTTAGAAATAAAGCACTCTATTTTGTTACAGAATTGGTGGTTTAAGTTCCATTTCAGGCTTAAACTAACTGTTTATTACAGTATTCCTACTGTAATCTTGGGTGGTCCCTACTGGCAGCTGACATTGATGGGGATGGAAATGCTGATCTGGTTGTTGGCTCTCCATATGCACCTGGTAGAGGGCAGCAGAGAGGATTTGTGGCTGCATTTTACTCTCATTTCAACAGGACTGACCAAGGTAGTATTTATTGAGTAAATTAATCCTCATATATTACATGACTGTTCATTTGTTCATAATTAATCATGAGATAATTTATGTTGGTGTATCAGCCACTCCTCCCAGTTTTGTGTCATCTGTAAACTTGCTGGGGGTACACTCTACCCCATCATCCAGATCATTCATGAAGACGCTAAACAGGACTGGATGCAGTATTGACCACTGGGTTATACCACTAGTTACTGGCCTCCAACTAGACTTTGCACCGCTGATCAGTACCCCCTGGGCTCAGCCATGTAGCCAGTTTTCAATTTTTTCTTTTTTTTTTTAATTTTTTTAAAAACCAAAACACAGAATGAATGATTTGTATTAAAGCCATAATTATTGATGCTCCCTCACCACTTTTGAAGAATTACAAGTTCTGATAAACAGTTTCAATTTTGTCCCATCCCTGAGAAGGACTCATCAGTTCATGGCAGACTTGACTGATAGCCTTTGTGTACTTTGTGTAGGGTATTGCAATGCTTTAGAAGCAGGCTGCATTGAATAAAGGCTTTCACCGGGTAGAGTACAATTGCAGATCGAGCATTACTCTGCAGTGAAGTTAGCAATAACTGGTGCCATATCACAGATGGTATAACTACTTACAGAAACTTCTCATTGTAAGATGAAACAGTGGATGATTGCTAATAGAGTTTTGTATGCCAGGTTACACCAAGATTTAATTCATATTTTTCTGGTCTGTCAGAACTTCTGTCTGTAGAGGATGCCAACTGGATGGTGAAGGGGGAAAAGAACTATGCTTGGTTTGGCTTTTCACTTGACAGCTGCCAACTGGAGAATGTAACATTACTGCTGATTGGTAGCCCTACATGGAAGAGTTGTGTTGGGTAAATGACTGCTTTATTTCTCCTCTGTTTTGCCTTACTTCTACACTGGTTAAGATTTGTAATAGATGAGACTTCCTGCTTTTCAGGAACTTTCCTCTTTGACTTGTTTAGAATATTTTTATTCATATTTTTATGCCTTTATTCTTCCTCATGTATTTACAGAAGGGTTGTTTGTTTTTTAGAGACCCTTAAGAATTTCTGGGGTTTTCTTGTGGGAGGTGAGAGGTCACAGAAATGCCAACACGTAGGCATGCCTAAAATAATCCTATAGATAGCACTTACTTTGACATAACATTTTCGAAAGCAAACCAAACACAAAAATGTATTGGGTGGTAAAGAAGTGGATGGACAGACAAAGTCTGTACCCTAAATGTCTTGTAACTAGTTAGAACAAGCATGGGAATTACTAAAATAGATTTCTAGGATTTAACTGTCACTGTTATTCCAAACTAAAAGGGGAAAATATTTTAAGATGAGCTATCGCAGCTGAATCTACAGAAATCTGAGTGTTGTTATATACAAATATATTTTACATTCTAATTCAAGCTGTGATCCCTTTTCATCGGATGTCAGAGAGAGTGTTGGGAAGGTGTATGGATATAACCCACCAAGCACAAAGCACTTGTTTGCAGTAGCTGGAGACAAGGTAGGGCTCCCTCTGTGGTATCGTACTTTATAAATAATTTGAAATAAAGTGACATTCTGTGGAAATGATGTGTTTTAAAAATCTAACAGGCAATGGGCAGAATGGGTTTGTCTCTGGCCAGTGGTGTGATGTCTGTGGCAGGGATCAACAGGACGGTTTTGGTGGTGGGTGCACCTACTACAGGTATGTCCTTCTGAAAACTAGACACCTTTTCTGCTTTGGGATGTCTCTTTCTGTATGAGTGGGGGACAGAAACGAAGTTAAAAGTTAGAAAAGGGACCTTTTAACTGCCATGTAATTTTAAAGTATTTAGAAAATTTAGTAATAATTACTGTAATCACCTGCAGGTGACTTGCATTTTTTTCAGAGTCCTCTGTACTATGCCTCAACTTCAATGTTGTTTTTTTTTTCCTTCCTTAAAATTAGCTTCTTTTAACAGCATTTGTTATCTTGCATTATTTATGTCGAGTGATTTGCTGGTAGACTGCATATTTCTTGGAATTAAACAACATAGTATTTTGTGCTTACTCTGGGAGTAGGCAGTAAGGAAATGCGTAAGTCGAAATGTAGAACTCTAATATCTGTCCTATAAATTGAATGCATTTTTACCCTGCTACTATTGCTAAGAGATTTTTTCTATGCTAACTAGTGTTACTGCCATATAACATTTGATGTTTGATTCATAAATTATATGGTTTAATTTTGTTCATTTTGTGTAATGCCAGTATTACCTGCTTGCAGGGTATTTTGAGTATTAAGCCTGAGTTCCTATGTCTGATGATCAACTTCTGTTACTTTGTTGTCATTTTTTTCTAGACAGCCTGTCTAGGATTTCATTTATATCCTCAGTGCTGCACCAAGCTGGACTAGCTTTGGTATATGATCTGACAGACAGTACCAAACCTTCTTTGCTCAGCACATTCAGTGGGGACAGGACGTTTTCTCGCTTTGGAGGAGATATACACTTAAGTGACCTGGATAATGATGGACTAGGTAAAGCTAGGTGAATCTAGACTATAGATGTGAAATGTATTACTCTTTGCAACAGGAGGACTGGTCACTTACATATTCATACAAGTGCTAAACCCAGTCTGCTGCCTTAGTTGACTTGTACAAGTATGTACGTTGTGCCTTCTGAGGAGGCATCTCTAAAATCCCAAGCAATAAAGGCAGAAATTGAAACATTTTAACTGGAATTTTGGCATTTAGAAGTATGTAAATGCCAACTCTCCTGTTTTGGTTTAGCGTTATTTCACTTCTGATGTGCTATGTCATCCTTGTAATACTTCCAGATGAAATGATTGTGACATCCCCACTGCGAACGAACGATATCACCACAGTACTGTTTGGTGGGGCAGCTGGCCGTGTTTACATTTACAATGGAAACCAAGCATCCTCAGGGAATGTGACAGGCCACTGCAAATCATGGATATCTCCCTGTCCTGAGGACTGGGTAAGAAAACATAAAAGCGAAATCACGACATAAGGTTATAATGACAGCTAATTAATACATCCTGTGGAAATAACTGGCATGCTGTGCTTGGTTTCAGAAAACTGAAGGTTACTTGTGTTTCTGAATCTGTGTAATTTGGCTCCTCCTGTTTGTTCTCAAGTTTCTTTGCTATTTTTAGGAGCCAGTGTTATTGCACTGGTCTTCTGTTCTCCTAGTGTGGCTCTCTCCACTCACTTTTTTTTTTTTCCCTTCAGGCACAGTATGTGCTAATTTCTCCTGAGGTGAGTAACTGGAAAACATACTGCTGTGAGAAATGAAGAAGACCCACTTTAAAAAAGGCATTGTAACAAGCAGCATTATTTTACAGGAACAGTCAAGATTTGGGAGTTCTGTCATCACTGTGAAATCTGAAAGAAAGGTGAGAAAAATAATTGCTGCTGGTTGCTTCGTTGCATCTTTCTGCCTCAGTTACATATACTGGTCAACACCTCACGTCTTACTCATTTGCAGAAGTCTGAAGTGCTTTACATCGTTAGTTAATTAAGTTTTCCTTTAAGTCACTCTCTGAACGGATAATTAAAACCATTTTATAGGTGAATGAACTGTGGAGTTGTCAAAATTTTGGCACCTGACACCTGAATTGAAAGGGATTGCTTTGAAATGACCTGAAATCTAAACTATTTAGGATTCTCCTGAAAGGTTGCATGGTAAATCAAGTATAGATGCCAACTGGCTTTAGTTTCAAACCAACCTGTATGCAAAGTGGATTCTGAGCTGTGGTGTAAACCAGGCACCTAATGACCCCTCTCAGTTAATATTCACAGGCTCACAGTCATAGTGGTCACTTCTATTGAACACTGTTCATATGCCAAATTTTTGCAAACATAGAGAGGTCCAGTTCTTACCTGAATGAGTTTGGATGCATTTGTGCACCTGTTTCTCTTTGTTTTCTTCAGACAGCCTGTTATTGTTACCAAAAGTCAATTCCTATGTTTGTATGATGCAATAAGGAACCTTTCAGCTTGCAGGTTTTCTGAGTGCTTGGTCAGCTGAGGGGAGTCCAATGTTCTACTTACTCTGATGCAACCTGTGTAAGAACACCTCAGTAATACGCTGAGGAGATGTGCAACTGGTCTTCAGCAAATGCTGTTTGAATTCTTGCTCTTAAAACATGCACTGGAGAAACACCTGGAAATGCAAATGTATCTAAGCTAGGTTAGAGTGTGTAATCCAGCACCTGAAACAGACATCGCTGATGGTTTCTGCATGAGTGCAGGTGAGGTAGTTTTCCAAGCAATTGTGTTTCTTTGCTATGGCACCAATCCAGTCCACACTTCAGCTTTGTCTGTATTGATCTTGCTCCTGAGAACGAGTTTGTGTTGGCAAAAGATTTGACTAGTTATAGCTTTTTCCAGTTCCCCAATTGAAATAAAGTCTGTTTTCCAAATTGTTTTGTTAACTGCTATTCTGATGAGGTGGATTGCTTTCCCATTTCTCCGCATCACATTTCTATATGACAGTTATGATATAGACAAAATCTGGTTTACATTAGGGAAGCTTAAGGCAACCGTGCACCTGCAGTTGCATTTTGCTAACCCTTTTTCCATATCCCTCTCCACAGAAAGAAGTTGTAGTCGCAGCAGAGAGAAGTTCAGCAAAAGCTCGCCTTGGTGGAAGGCTTTTTGTCTATTCACTCTGAATGGTCATGGCAGTCTTCAAGACCAGGACAAAACTGGTCTTTTAGTGAAGAATCTCGGTAGTATCTGTGATACTTTCCTTAACCTATACAAACCAACAAGACCACATGACAGCAAACTTCAGTAGACACGTGGCCTAGATATCTAGGTAGGGTCCCAGATAGTATCCAGGGAGTGAGGGATGGTCACTGTTTTTAAGTAATGGTGAATTTTTGCAGGTGAATTACTGAAACAAGTTCTTGTCGTGAGGTTAACCAAAAGGATGAGGGTCTGTGATCCCTAGAAGCCATCCGCCACATTTTGGTCTAACATAATATGATCCCCTCCTGTTAGGGGGACTCGCCACAAATACTGTTTTCCCTTCACCAGACTTCCGCCCATATTATTCCTGCAAATTAGCCAATTTGAAGGGGATCCTACAGGATGGTTCTAGTGGTATTTCTCAGGTTGCCTCCTTGAGGTCCAGCAGATACTTCAGTTTTAATAATAGGGACTACCGTAGATTCTGATTCATCTAACTCGCTTTCATTGCCAAGTTCTTGATTGGGGTCCTCCCAGATAACTCTTAAAGATTAAGATCCCCTCTTCCAAGGGATCTCTACAGGATCTGGGGCGTTATCAATATTTCTAGCTTTTGCTCTACATTTTTCCTTTTCCTCCCCCAGTTGTTTCTGTAATTGTTCTGTTTGCAGAGATAACAGTATCTCGTGCTTTCTTTATTCAACCTCATCTCATAACATTCTCATTTCCTTTTCTTTACACTCCTTATACTGATGTGCTGCTTCCAAACATGTTCCCCACATCTTGCATGTAATTCCCTTTTCTTTACCATTTTTCAGTTTCCATCTTGCAAGGTTTAACTGTTCCTCTAGCTTATTCCAATTATCCCTATCTTCATGTGCCCATTCCTCCAAGAACTTTGGCAGAGGACTAACTCCATGCCTCCATAAATAGTCAGTGATTGAACCCGCCATATCCTGCTGACTACACCAATTTTTGTTGCAAGTGAATTATTGAAACAAATTCTTATCGTGAGGTTAACAAAAAGGATTTATTAATCAACGTTTAGTGGCGGTCAAGCAATCTACTGCTTACTACACACAATAATTAAGCTAGCTTGATGTACACAAAATGTTGCTTAAGCTTGATATATATAAATATTGAATGCATATAGAAATGTTGCTTACCGCACTGTAAACATCAAATGCCAGGTAAGAGAGCTCCAGACCTCTAAGAGTAACCTTGAGAGGCATCCCTGTCCCTGCTCAAGGGGAGGTCACTGCTGTGCAGCCCGCTGCTGTGCAGGACAGCACAATGGGCTCTAGTGACTGCAAATATTTACAGCATGAAGTTGTTGACTTGCAGTCAAACTTCTTCCTTTTATGGTCTCACAATACATGCAGTTTTTTCTCTTTGATATTTGCAGTTTCTCAACTATAGGAATGCAGGTCCGTGACGCTGTATGATTTTACAATGTTTGCATCCAATTAGGCCTGCTTACCAGCAGCGCCTGAGCCAGAGTGCCACCAGCATGAGATGGAGGGAGTGCAACCATCACGGGAATGTAAGCATCATGGTGGTCTGACTTACAAAACAACCACAGCTAAGTCAGTCATGTAAGAGGGTAAATTAACTCTCTTGTGAGCAGTAGCAACACTTGACCTAGTACAAGCAAGCTGATCTGAAAACTTTTTGGAGACCAAAATGAGCAAAGGTTAGATTTTGGTGGCCATATTTGGCTGTATAAGGTATGTTGAGTAGTTGTGTCAGCTTCAGCTCTAATTATCAGGTCACCTTTAATGGTCAGGTTTGAGTATTTTCTTGACAGAATCAAGATGGAATTGCACACAATTTACATTCCTAGTATACTGTGATACAAACGGGGATTCTAAGACATCAAAAGTTGCTGTCAAAATAGTAAGCATGAAGGAAGGGCAGCTCTAAGCCAGATACAACAGGTAGATGCCAATAATAAAGACTGTCACTAGCAAGTCTTGAGGCCCACATTAAGTACACAGAATAGCTGGGTTCTCCCAGGGACAAGACTGCAAGCAAGATTAAGGTTTAGGAAATACTTTTGCACTCATGGCTGAGAATACTCTGATACCTTTTTTTATGCTTTTATGTCAAATTCCATAACCATGATAACTTACAATTGTGCTTTTATTGTTAACAGCATTGGCTTCAGCTAACTCACACTAATGTTGTATGATGCATGTTAAGTGTGCGTCAGTATCTATTAAAAAGTTGAGCAGCAAAATGTGATGCTATTACCAACATTAATCCATAGACACATAAGTATCTGCATTTTCTCTTTGTTGCATCCTTCACAAAGGCATTATTTTTATTTTAAATAACACAAGTCAGTGGAATAGCAGATTCCTAAAGGCCATACTCCAAGGATAACACATCTCAATTTACCTTAAGAATTCTCTCGCAGGAATGTTGTCATTCAAAAAGGATGACAAGGTGAACATTAGCTTAATGTGTTCTGCAATCTATTTTGGGGACCTTACTTGCCCAAGTAATAGAAAAAATAACCACACAGCTGAGTTACTTAGAAATCTGAACTGTATGAAACAAGTAATTGGATGGAACTGGGAGCACTGACCACAGTACTTACGTTACAAATCCATGAATAGGGGTATGAGGCAAAACAAACAGTGTAGTTTTAAGAGCAAAGAAAAAAAAATTTTTTCTTTTTTAAACTAAAATTGCTGATACTGGTATGTTCTGGAGTAATTCTATTCTGAATATACAGCCTCCACGGGCTTTATTTTTTCTGTGTATGATCTCAGAGTAATTTTATTGCACATTAATGCATTTTAGTTCCTTGAATTGTATGAAAACCATTAAAAGTTTGTATGTGTCCGTAAAGAGAAAGTCTTGTAACTGAACCGTCTTTCTCTCAGTGCTTTTATTTTGCTTTAAGTCAGTTATGTACAGCAAAAGGAGTTGATACAGTACACAGAAGCCTCTCTCTGCACAGAGGACATAGCTTGGAAAGCGTATGTGAAAGCTTCCCAAAACAGCTGCACCAACACATTTCAGTTCTGGCCTCACGCAACTATTACTTGGTTGAAAACCTCAGCATCCGTGTTCCTTCACTTGCTGCACTGTCTTGGGGTTTATTAGCAATGGTATGAGAGCCATTGTTTTTTCTATGTTGCTCAGTTTAGAAGCTGTGATGGTTTTTTTTTTTTAAAAACATCTCTGGTTGTTAAGAACAAAGGCTGCAAAAATGTTCACCTAAAAACTTAAAAGCATTACAAACCCCATTAATTTTCTCACCTTCTCATGCCTTTTATATCTGTAGTTGAATTCACATACAGAGCAAGAACAACTGTTTGAAAATAATTAAGTACAACTGATTTAAACCAAACTAAGATCACAGGCCTGCATAATACTGATTTCTGTACCCTTTCATTTCCAGTTTGGACTTGCTAGTTTTGAGTTAAAATGTTCACACCTACAGTCATCTTTTCAGTCCCTGCAAATACAGCAATTTATCTGGTGGCACCTAAGGAACTACTCACTATATGTTACCAAGGTTAAAAAAGCTCAAACAAAAAACTAGACAGTGACCTGATTTTGAAAGATTTCATACTCCCTCTACAGCCTGAGAGAAGCCAGTAGAGAACTATGCCCTCAGAGGAGGTAAGTCCTAAGAAAAAACACAAATACTAGGCATAAGAATTCTACTCCTTCCTTCAGTCCATCACAGGACACAAGGCTTCCACACCCTTCAACTAATTCAGCTACTTACTGTGGTGGAGTTTAGTCCATGCTTTGTCTTGTCTTCTTAGAGAGAAAAGAGAGAAAGTAGAACCCAACTTAAAATAAACCAGCAACTGGCCTGATGATTTTCATCAGAATTTCAATCATGACATGAGGAGTTGCACAAGTGTGCATTATCAATGGACCTGCTTTTCCAGTTATTAAAAATGCATACAGTTTGGGCTTAAATTAATTGTTAAGGAATACTCAAGCAGTCACATTTCAAAGCTCACTTAAAATAGACAAACACTTATTTTTAGTTACTGTCAATTTTGAAGTAAGTAGTGGGATGCAGGTATGCTTTTTGCTTTCGAAAATCAATTCGCTGCAATTAAGTAGGGCTTAAAAAGAAAACAACATAAAAAGGACACTTTGGGGGTAGATTTTTCTTTGATAGTTGAAGGCAGATAGCTAAACCTTCAGCTCAGAAACAGAATTATTGATGAATGCTGACTTGTATCTGTCATCCTTTAAGCCGAGAATACTACTCTTTAAGAAAGGCCATTGTATGAAGACAAGTTTGAGAGAAACTCTTGAAATGAGTGTGTGTATGTGATACTGAAATCTAATGGAACATACATGGGTGGAGGTGAGACTACTGTGGAAAGTATGTCACTGTTTTCCCTTGAGTTTCCCTCCTTTTGTGTGTGAGCATTAAAATCTCACCATAGGTTTTTGGCACAAAATATGTATTAAATTAGCTAATTTAGAAATTCTTAAGGTTTTCAGTAAGGAAGAACAAATGTAAGGAAAGTGTCCAAAGTCTGCCCTGTAACAATAAAAGTCTCTTCATTCCTGCTGTTCCTATTGGTTTGTCAATGTGCTTCTGCTCAGCCCAAATGTTTCCGCTTTAAGGTCGTTCTTTATCTCCACTCTTCGAGCAGCTGGTTGGGATTTTTTCAAAACTGCAGGAACCTAGGCAAGATACAAAATAGTTTGTGATTACACAAGAAGCTGTTCTGTATGCAGGAGAAGGAAATCAAGCTTCAGAGAGGTCTGAATCCTGCTTTTTCTCCTCTTTGTTCTGGAACAGTCTCTGGCTTCTCCCTCCTATCCCTTTCAGTACATTTCTCCAAGCCAGAGTCAACACGTGCTGCAGTTGATCTTGAGCAATACTCAAGAATGATCCGGTTATTTGTAGCCATAGTCAACAATGAACAACAAACTACTTCCATCTGCCTCTTAATGGCAAGGGAGGGGAGAGAAGAAAAGGAGTTTATCTGGGTCTTTCTTTGGTCACCTGTAGAAACTTAAGTTTTGAATCCACTGATACTTCTCTGTTACAATTATTAGAGTGCATACAATACAGTCCTGTAAGTATTGGCAGCAAAGGGTAGTGAACAGGGAAAATGACAAAATTTTGCTGATGTGAAGATCGCCTCCCTGGAAATTTTCATACAGCTTGGTGACATATGGCTCTACAATGCCATCAGCATCAATAGCAAAGATGGCTGGCATGCATGTAAGGAGCTATTGCAAACTTCTGGTTGGGAGTCAGGACATGACAACCATGGCAGCGTTCTCCAGAGAGATGTTGCAGCTAGTACCTGTCCTCATCCTCCTTTTATCTTCATCTTCTATAAGAAAGGGACCACGGATACAGAGTTAGTATGTGGGTGGGAGGAGGAGGGCAGCATCCCTTATGTCCATCACTATGAAGAGACTGCTGCAGCAGCTGAGAAGGCAAGTTAGGGCTGCTTCTACCATTAGCCTCAGCTTCCCTTGGGCTGCTAGATGAAAGTAAGTAAGGCATCTCTCAAAGAATAGCCAGCAGCTTCACTTCTAGCAACAGCACACAGTATCTTACTGCTCAAATACATCTTTACCAGTGTTGGACTTCCCGTCTCATTCAGTCCAGTTAGGGAGAACCTTCTCCTTTGTCAAGTCAAGGAAGAAAGACTTAGCTTAACTCCCCACAAGCTCTATAACCCACCCCTCTACAACCGCTTATTTCCTGCTTTAGAGATGAATTGTACACGCAGAGTCTGAAGCAGAAATCCTAGCCAACCATACATACGTGAGGAGGTAGTGAAGGTTCTAGGTGCCGCCCAAGGAAGGAAAGCAAGCGTCGCCATATCAGGCCACTTCCCAGAAACATAATCCCAGTCACCAGCCAAAATATTCTGGGGTCCTAAAAACAAACATCCCCATTAGTCGTGCAACTCCCACTTCAGAAATTTAGTTATCCAAAGACAATCTCTCACTCCCCACCAGTTTTATTCTTCTTTATGGGAGGAAAGTGGTAAACTCTACTATCAACAGCCAAACCATGCTATGGAAAAAGGGCTGGTTTATAGCAAAGCATTTTGTTTAGGAATCACTCTAATATATTCTGTTACTGTCCCATCAAGAGTTTGGAAATTCAACCCTTCTATTTAATGAACTTGGAAAGGAAGAGGTCTTTCTGTGTTTGTTGTTTTTTTTTTTTTTAATTTAGATGGCACATACAACTGTAAATACTACCACTGGTCTAGGAATAACCATGTAATCAACAGTAGAGTATTTCCTCTGGTGTGTAGGGAATGCCCTGGCTGCTTGCCAGACAGCTTTGTATCTGGAAGACATAGCTGGGCTTTTCGGAAGGAAAGATGATTACTAAAGAAATCTGAACATTGTTTTATAGTCAGTTCTTATTCAACCATAATTTTGTCTGCTCATTTCTTTTCCTTGGATATTACATAGACAAAAAAGCCTGTTATACTGTGTGACTGACCATAATGTAATTTGCTTTCAAAAAGGTGACTGCACTGACATGAATCACCATCCTAAATTATCTTACTTCACATGCTAATATAAATCTGGAGCTTTACCTATGGAAAGAATGGAGTTGTACTGAATGTAAAATGCACTATAAGAGCAGGGCCCATGTTTTATGTCACTGATAAAAGCAGCACTCATTCCTTACCTCTTCAAGAGACGACTCCAAATTCATACCAAATGCAACTCCTATGAGTCCAAAGAGAGAGAGAGAGAAAGTCCCCATAGTCAGCTGCAAGTTCAATCTCATCATCACGTTACGGTGGCTAAAGAAGGGAGAAACATCTGTAAGGGGAACCCAAAAATTGTTCTGCTGCATAAATTCTCAAATTCCATACAGCATGCATTAAAACCAAACAGTGAAATAGAGGAAGTCATGCTGGAATTAGGGAGCACATGAAACAAGCAGTATAAAGAGGCTTTCACTTTGAAATTGCTGCATCAGTGTACCTCTAAGGCAGTATGTTCTGCATAATCATCAGCAGACTTTCTGGCATCACTCACCTTTTAGAGGTATATATACACAGAGTAACAGTAAAACTCCATGGAAATTTGTGTCTCACTACTAACTGGCTGAAATGTATGTCGGTATTCACAGGCAACAAAAGTTTACTGTTATCTTGTAAATTAATACACTTCCAAAGAAGTAGAGTCAGTAAATGCTGCAGACTATAAACTTAAGCCTGTTTTAGGGAATTCCATATTCAACTCATCCCAAAAAGAATTTCTGTGGCTTCCTGATGCAGCATCCACCAATTGCTTCTATAGATAACTCCTCAGTAAGGAGAAAAATATTAAACACTGACCTCAAAGGTAAGGTGGCACACGCTTGCAAATGCAAGCTACAATTATTTTTCAGTTAAAAAGCTGACTTGTAGTGAAAACTGCAGCACACAGAAATAAATAAAATACTCGCTCCAAAATTATGCATTCTTGAATCACTGCATAGGGTGATAATGCAACTTGTACTGAACAACTGAGTAGCATAGCCAGACTCTTATTTAAATAATTGCTGAATTAAGACCAAACTTTTCTGCGTAGAATTTTATTTTGCCCCTGAAATTGCAGATATTTTCTTTAATGAGTAGCTCCCCAGAAGGATCTCAGAGAAGCTTGTTTTCTCCTGCTAGTGAAAACCAATACCTAGCTAGACAGGTTTTTACATATTACTAATTAGGGTGTTTTGTTGCTTTGCTTTATCCAGTTCAGTGATAAGAAAAGTGCAATGCAGCTTCTTGTGCTGTGACTGCAAGTCCATTCAAACCCTCATGAAAATGCAATTCTCCAACCTTTCTTTACTGGTACTGATTTAAGAAAGAACAGGCAGTATTAAATTCTGCTCAGCTTTTGGCAGTCCAACACACAGCACAGCTAACCTGTCCAGGTTGATAAAGATTATGCTTTCTGAGTCATCAATCAATACTCTGAGTTCACGAGCTTCATTTGCCAGATCTTCTGCTTGTCTGTAATAGTTCTCCAGCAGCAGCTCCATTTCTTCTGCATGGTCAATTCCGGATGTGCTCTCCTCGCTGTGAGCAATAATTTACATTTTTGGTTAGGTATGTGTTGTATTAAAGTGTATTACTGATGTTTTAAGACAAGGCCCATATAAGATTTGTGGCAAACAATCAATAAAAGAGTGCTGTCTGACACTAGATCTCAAAATCTTTTAAGTGAGAAAGGAGCCCCCATCAATACTTATGGCATAAAATAAAACCCATACCTATTTTAATTAGCTGATCAGTACAGGCACTCAGTTATTTTGAGTAGAACAGTTAGCATTTCATGTGCTCAAGGCATGCATGACAGGACAAATACTACTTTTTCACCTATCACAAAGTTATCAAGTGCTGACATTTTTGAAAATAGATACTTAATTTTTTGGTGCCCTCAAGTGGTGGAAGTTGATAATGGTGCAGTCAAAAACCCCAAGAATAAAACAGAACCAAAAGTCAACACATAAACAATTACATAGTTACGGATGTGTTTTAGGTATGTATTAAAATAATTTAGTTGTAAAGTGTTTCAGCTCTACACAGTAATTACTGCAAAATGTTTTGGGAGCATGAAGCTAGCTAAGAGTGAGCGTCAAATGGAAGATGCTGCTTTCCTAAGTAAAGTCTGTCTGAGAGACTTTCATCTTTATTGCATGGTCCAGAATACTGGAGCAGCAGCATTCTCTAGAACAGATTTCTAAGTTTCTAGTGGTGTGCTGGATTCCTCACTATGTAAAAAAAACTGGCTGAGGTATCCACAATCCAGGAGAGTTCAGAAACTAGCAGCAAAGCCAAGAAGATTCTTCACCTTTTTTTTGTTTTGTGGTATGACCTCATTTCTCTAGAGAGACTAAACTTTCTACAGAATCTCTTCCTGGCATTGCTGTTAATGGAACCTCTCTGAAATGGTTTTCTAAGAAAGTTAGTGGTGTATCTTAAGAATCAATCCACTTAAGCTCCCTGGGGACCTCTAACAGAGCACTTAGTTTCTCTCTTACGGGTCAGAAACTGAGTTAGCCAGAATGACTTCAAAGCCCTTCAAACCTAGAGGTTTTTACTGCATGCAGACGAGCAGGGTTGGGGATTTGAAAGCCTTAGAGCACTATCTGGTGTATTAC
The DNA here is from genome assembly GCA_013399475.1 of Chauna torquata. Taxonomy (NCBI): domain Eukaryota; kingdom Metazoa; phylum Chordata; class Aves; order Anseriformes; family Anhimidae; genus Chauna; species Chauna torquata. The sequence continues at coordinate 54,047 of VXAL01002853.1, read as the reverse complement.
AGATTCAACTCAAGGTCCTATTTGATGAGCATCTTTATACTGGCTTCTCTGTGGGTACAAAAAGGGAAACAACTGGCATAAAAACCTGAAAACAACTACCATCTGATTTGCTTTCATTAATTAGCCTCCATTTGTCTCATGAGTCTTTGACACTGCTGTTCCTCCACAAAAAGATAGGATGTCTGCCTCATCTCATCTTTCTGGTCTCAGCTCACCATTCCTGCTGCAAATAACCTCTGATGGCACTGATATGCCTCCTATTCAGGTTCCTCCAGACATTCTAAGATAGGCTTCTTAAGTTCATCACAGAGAATGGTTTGGATTGGAGGGGACCTTAAAGATCACCTAGTTCCAACCCCCCTGCCATGGGCAGGGATGCCACCCACTAGATCAGGCTGTCCAGGGCCCCATCCAACCTGGCCTTGAACACCTCCAGGGATGGGGCATCCACAACTTCTCTGGACAACCTGTTCCAGTGCTTCACCACCCTCTGAGGAAATAATTTCTTCCTTATATCTAACCTGGATCTGTCCTCTTTCAGTTTAAAACCATTATCCCTTGTCCTATCACTATACGCCCTTGTAAAAAAGTCCCTCTCAAGCTTTCTTGTAGGCACGCTTTAGGTACTAGGTCACTGTAAGGTCTCCCCAGAGCCTTCTCTTCTTCAGGCTGAACAACCCCAGCTCTCTCAGCCTGTCTTCACAGGAGAGGTGCTCCACCCCTCTGATCATCCTTGTGGCCCTCTTCTGCACTCGCTCCAAAAGGTCTATGTTCTGGGGCTCCACAGCTGAATGCAATACTCCAGGTGGGGTCTCATGAGAGGAGAGTAGAGGGGGAGAATCACCTCCCTCGACCTGCTGGCCATGCTTCTGTTGATGCAGCCCAGGATACAGTTGGCTTTCTAGGCTGCAAGTGCACAGTGCCGGCTTATGTTGAGCTTCTCATCAACCAACACCCCCAAGTCCTTCTCCTCAGGGCTGCTCTCAATCCATTCTCTGCCCAGCCTGTATTTGTGCTTGGGTTTGCCCCAACCCAGGTGCATGACCTTGCACTTGGCCTTGTTGAACTTCATGAGGTTGGCACAGGCCCACCTCTCAAGCCTGTCAAGGTTCCTCTGGATGGCATCCCTTTCCTCCAGCAAGTTGACCACACCACGCAGCTTGGTGTCATCCACAAACTTGCTGAGGGTGCACTCAATCCTGCTGTCAATGTCGCTGACAAAGATGTTAAATTTATTACACATCACTTGTATCCTGGGGTCAAGAGAGTTGAACACACTGCTAGCCTGTCTGCAAACACGCTGTCATGGCTAGTATTTGCATGTATGCCTCATGCATGGACTGCCTCACATCATCATTTTGCATGGTTCCAGCACTCTTCACAACGTCCCATCACCTCTCGTACCCTTGTGCAATAGCAGTGTCTTGAAGAAGTGACTTCAGGATTTTCCTGATGTGAGAGTGCAAGGTGACCTTACTATTTTTCCCCAGTGTTCCCTACATACTACCTCCCATGAGGGGTGAAAAGATTTGCCAGCAGCTTGTATGAAATCCAAAGGAAGGCTGCTAGCAACAGGCAAGACAAAAAACAGCTGGTGGCTCAGGAGCAGCCTGCAATTCAGAGCCCTCCCAATAGTGCTCCAGCAGATGCATTACAAATGCAAACTGCATTCCCCTTCTGGAATACTGATTTTCTATTGCATGTTTAGACTAAGCTCTGCAGGGCAAGAAACTTATTTCCTAACTCCAAACACACATGACTGTGTGAACAATATTAATATATCCACACACAGTGTGGTTAGGCAGAAGTATTATTCAGCAGCTTCACAAAGGACCCAAAAGATATTTTTTGTTCTCTGCTTAAAAAAGGAATGTATGCCCAATATCTAAATACATTTCATCCCAAAACATTGGGATCTGACATACATTATCTTTTTGCTTTTTAGTTTTTGTTAAAGTGACTAGTGCTGCTGCTGATGTGTGTGATCCTTTATCAGGACTTGAGAAGGTGCAACAGGACTACTTCTATATGTAGTTTTTTCCTGAAATGCTGCTCTTAGGTGCACTTATGCAAAAACAGTATCAACAACATTGCTCCAAGGCTTCCTTCCTGTAAGTTCTGCTGGTGAGCAAAAAGCTGGAAGCAAGGTGTTCAGAACACTTATAACAACGGAAGCATGGTGTCTGACTCATTCAAGACAAACTTTAAAAACCGCCTCTTTGTTTTGTCGGTAAAACTGAAAAAATTCTCCCAGAAAGCGTTAATTTGTACTGAAAAATAACATTTGCTTTTTCTCCTCTGGCCATCCTGCTCCCATTCCAGTGCATATTAGATGAGCTGGTCTACTATGCCAAGAACTATCTGAAACTGGATAATATGACTAGGGCTACTGGAGCCCCTCTCCAAAATGCTGGATATAACCATTTGTGAGGTGACAAGCATAGGGGCTTTAAAAAATTTGAAGTCTTCTTCCTTCTGCTTTTTGGAGGGGAACATCCAGATTAGTGTTCAAGTTCTCCTTAAATAAAACACACCTTTAAAAAAGTATCTGGTTTCATAATGTACATACAATACTTGTGGATCACTCCATTTAGATAGACAGAGTTCTTCTATTAATTCTTCTTCATCTAAGATCTCCAGAATTGTTTCTTTGAAAACTTTAAGATCTGTTTCCAGTTCTGACAAGCTGTAGAAAGAACAGGCAAAAAGTCAAGTAATCCCACTGGCACCAACGCACAAAGGTAATCTTTAGATGAGTTTGCCAGCACCTCCGCCAGACTGAGTTGCAAGGGAACAGTTCTTTGGAGGGTTCCAAGAGTTGCTTTACAAAACTCTAGATGCCATGCATTCAGCAGTGGCAGTGATCTATCCAGGAACCAGTGAGCTACAGACACACTGAAAGGGATTCAGCTGTTTTCTGCATATATTTACAAATCGGAAAAAAGAGGCATTCTGTGAACATGTAGGGAGTGCATATTTGCACTGTCCTGTAAGACACGCTAATCCATGAAGTTAACAATGTATTAGTACTAGTAACCTTAAAGCACAGAACCAATGNTTTTTTTTTTTTTTACATTACAGGGAACATTCTCATAATGTTATTTTGTTCTCTTAGATGCTATTTCACAGAAAATAACATTTTGTTCTATTAGGTGCTATTTAAGAAGCTTGACTGTATTTCTGACAAATCAGAATAGATCTTCTGTTTTTTTCCCGTATCACTAGGTATTTCATATACTGATTTTTACATTTAGAAATAAGACGCACGAGCCAGCATTATAGTAATCTATGAAAGCCATATTAGATACCATTTTTCTAACATTTCATTGCATATAATTTTCTATGGTCACCTTCTAGTTTCTTCACAGCTTACTCTTACTTACCTCTTGCCATTTTGCAGGAGAATGTGTAGTTTACTCCTATCCACAGACAAAAGCTTGGGGTCCACTAGAGCTTCCAATGTCTCAAGGATCTGAGGCTGCAAAGTGTTAAGTCTCCCCTGCAGTTTGCTGATCTAGATAACAACATGATCCTTCATAAGAATTAAAGCAATCCCTTTAGAATGGCTTGGGGAACTGGCTCCTGTCTCCAAACACAGAATTCATAGTAATAAGCAGTTAACACAATCTACTTTCAAATGCTCTGGAAATACTTGCTATATGGATACCACTTACAGATAGATAAAGCCAGTGCGAAATACAGTATTTTATAAAAGTGATCTGCATTGAACTGAAACTCAATGAAAACCACACTAACAAGGCTGACACAGACAAAATACTATTTATCTAGAAATGTCATTATCACCATTATGTCATCATCACCATTAGCTAGCAAAGATTTTACAGGTAGCTATAACTAACTATAAATCATTACCTGACTCCTTCCCAAGAAGCCAAAAAACCTCAGCGCTTCTGAGAATCATTCTACTTTAGCTATAGTATGTCTTTAGAAAGGTACTCTTGTTTTTTGTTTCTCCAAATGATGGTGAAGCCACCACATCCTTATATAATTTGTTTCAGTAATGAACTTTCCAATTAGCACTTTCTTCGGGAGGGAACAGAAACACACACAAACACACAAAACCCTAAAAATTAAACCAACAAAACCCAACACCAAAACAGAGCTCCTACAATAAGCATGGAATACATATACAAATATGTATGTATAAATATTAACATAAGAAGAAAATCATACTGTCTTTTCTATAAAGCAACAACCTCAAAAACAAAACCCAGATAGCTCACCCGGTACTGCAGGATTGCTTCTATGGCTCGGAACTCAAAGGGCAGGGAGTATGTAACTAGTTGACCTTCTCCAGCCAGCTGAGATGCTAGTTCATTGAAGAGCCAGTGTTCCAGATTTAAATTACGATAATCTAGTATCAGAAGAAACTCTGGTGTTATGACAGCCTTCAAGAACTGAAAAAGACAGCATACATGTAGGAGTCTGAAAAAAAAACTCCAAAGATTAACTCCAAAGATTTCTGTCTGCTCATGACCGTGTAGTGCATTTGGTAATTTAGGCTTTGGTAAAGCAACTCTTCAAATGTCTTTTCAGGCAGGAAAATAACAGAATCTCATGGTAACTGTGAGCTCCCAGTGGACTCAAGATTGTTCAGATGCAGCTCTGTGCTAATGGTGGTATGGTCAAGAGCCTCCTGGTCAGCCTTTACTTCTATGACAATGTTCATACTGTTTCTCCTGTGTTCAAGTAGCAAAATGCTCATTAATACATATTGCTGGTAAACCCATACCTCTGATTGCTAGGCAGAGCTCCAAAGACACATTTACTGTTAGATTACATGTCACAGGAAGCTGCTATTAAGAGCCATGTAAGAACATGCAAGTGCAAGGATAAGACACTGTTCAAGTTTATGCCAGATTACAGGGAAACCATTACCTCCATTCTCATGATGATCCTGTTGTTCCTAGTTGCGATGCTCATGAGGTGTTGAAATCTTAGATCTCGAGCTTGAAGACCTAATTCCTGGTATAATTCTGTTTTCTTTTTTTCTATCATAAAAATATTTTTAGATGAATAGACTTAGGGGATAAGCATGTATGTCCTGAAATTACATTTTAGTCTGTTACTCAGTCCCACAAAACAAAAAAAGCTGTGCTATGTTTAATACTGTTTCCCTCCCATTGATTCCTCAATGTAATTTATTTGTTATGAAGTTTAGAAGATTATATCTTCAGTGGAAAGCAAAAAATTCTAGTAGACGGAATATAATCTTCTACCCCATGTACTCAATTGCGCTTTTCTGTATCAGACAAGAGGAAAAAAAAACACAACAAAAGAAAACACAATGAAAACTCACCAAAAAAGGTAGTATTTCCCTCTTTATCAAGCTTCATCTAGAGGAGTGAAAAAAAAACACAATTTTTTTCACACAACTACTATTAGATGAGCAAAAAGTGTTTAAAATTGCTTGCACTTGCCCAGAGGTCAAATGGAAAATATGCTATGAAAAACAAGTAAGTTTTTATACCCTCTTTTCACAGTTCATGCCAACTATGAAAAATTTTGCATTGAACTGCCATATATTTCACTGCGTTTGTGTATACACCAACCAAAACCAGTGTCATCTGCATGGCAACTTTCCTATATAAACCTTGGGAAGGAGGTGATTTACAGACTAGCAGGCTGCTTTTGCAACAAAAGGGTATCTTACATTTTGGATTACCTATTTTGCTATTTCCTCTGGTGTAATCAGAAAAAACTACAAGTAAGATTTAAAAAGTAAAGAGTAACAAATGAGTTAGTCAGGTGTTGCATCCATGCCAAGCATTGCATTAGCATGCCATTGAGCTAGTAACTTGCATCCTTCTTTTCTTTGCACTTGTCATTCAGATTATTCATTTAACACTTTTATCTCCTGGCAAAATTATTTTATCAGAAAAACTGCAAGGTCTGGTTTAATTGTAAAGTTTGCTCTTTTGCTTATAAACCATACAGCTTAATTCCATATTGCTGGCTTTAGAAATAACCTTCCATAAACAAAACGTACCTAAGCACACACTCCAGTAGAGCTGCAACATGAATGACATGGCCACAAGGATCCAGCTGCATGGATCTTGTAAAACGACGGCTTGTCATTCTCAACGAGAAAGCCTCACCTTCCCTCACGTGTGCAAACAATGTCAATCAAGCAGTCTGCAAGCAGCTTTCAGTCTCATTTTGAAAGGAATACAGGGAGAATTTGTCTCCAAATCCTACATTTGCTTAGCATTGCAGCTACTATGACACATGAATAGTATTTGTGAAAGCCATTAGCAAGCCTCAACAATCTTAACTTCTAAGTGCAGTACTTTTAAAGAGTTTACCTGCCTTCACAATTAAAGCAAGAGAACTTCCATCAAATGCTTTATCTTAGAAAAACATCTTGATGAAACCTGTGTACCATAACTGGTCCTCAGGTTAGAATACCTTTAAGCAACAACTTAGAACTAGAAACACCCTCCAAGCAAAGAATCAGTCTGGTCTTGTGATACTTTTACGAAAAACTATAACGGGAAAGAGCACTGTCGCCTTGCGCAAGCTGCCCTCATTTGTTAAACGTCTGCGTGTACTTACCACCGCGAAAACGGGAGATACGCTAGCTAAGGTGGCTTGAGAGGCCTCTGTTGTGACATGCTGGTAAAATTTACCTAAGAAAGACAAGACACGTCTACTGCCCCCGCTGGTAGAGACCGGGCAGGAAGCTGTCCCCGCAGCACGCGCAGCTACAGCTCCTTCGGTTTCCGTCCTCCCCTCCCTCCCCGCCGCAGGGGCAGGCCCGGCCCGGCCCGGCCCGGCCTG
>VXAL01002853.1:28932-39153 GCA_013399475.1 Chauna torquata | reverse complement strand
AGCGCCCCGGCCGCCGGGGAAGAGGAGGACGAGCAGGAGGACTTCCCTCCTCGGCTCAGGTGCGGGAGCCTTGGTCCGGTTCCCTCTCCCCCGGTGCACTCGGGTCGCTCTTCCCGCCTCTGGGCACGACTTCTCCTCTTTCTCCTTCCCCCAGCCACTGCCTGGTGAATAATTCAGCAGGGTTGCGCGCTCGCTCTGCGCTGTCCTGCTTGTGGCGTGACCGGTGGTTCTGGGCTTAGTCTGCTAGCCACCTGAGGGGCTGTCGCCTGGCTGAACAGGGAGGAGGAAGAGCAGGCGTAGGATAAAGTTTCCAGAGGGAACCAGCGTGACAGAGGCAAGCCACTTGCCGTGATGGCAAAGCCAGCGGATAAAGACCCAGGGGGGCTATGAGTCGCCAGCTATCGCAGTCCATTATTTTCCTGCTGTTTGGGATCTACTTCAGTGCGATGTTTTGTTGCGTGGGTGAGTGCAATCTGCGCGAACCTCCCCATGCACCAGGGAGCAGCAAGACCTGGTTGCCTAGGAGGAGCTGCTCTTTAAGAGGCTGAGCAGAGCCGTGCTGGAAACCCCGGGGAGTCTGTGATCCCTCCCCGCGGCTGCCGGCTCCCTCCTTTGCCTCCTGGAGGTGGGCCCTGGTGCTGAGGCCCTCCTGTGGGCTTCACCCCTGGCAGGCAGTTCTCAGAGCGGAGCTGAGAGGGGTGCTCAGGCAGGAACCCTCTCCTGAATAAACAGGTGCAGACAGTGCTCCGGGTGGCTTTGGCTACGCAGGAGGTCCCAGGCCACCGAGCATGACTAGTCCTGGCACGAAGGGGTCGTTCCTTACGCAGCCCATGGTGAAGAGTGTGCTGGTGTATCGCAACGGGGATCCTTTCTTCCCAGGGCGCCGCATTGTCATCAACGAGAAGAAGGTTTCCAACTTTGAGGTCTTCCTGAAAGAAGTGACAGGCGGGGTGAAGGCACCCTTTGGAGCTGTGCGTAACATCTATACCCCCCGGGCTGGGCATCGTGTCCGGCAGCTGGAGGAGCTTCAGAGTGGAGAGCAGTATGTGGCTGGTGGCAGGGAAGCCTTCAAGAAACTGAAGTGAGTGGCTGAGAAGTAACTTAAGATTTATATGGAACTTGAATATCAGCATTTGGTGTTTTGCACTGTGGCAATACTAGAGACACCCCCCCACCCCCCTTTTATTAGGCACTGAACAAAACATACTAAAAGGCTGTGTCCTAAGGCAAAAAGAAATGTCTTTGTGACAGAAAATACTGCAAAAGAGCTTCAGTGGTGAGCCATAGGAAGCCTGCTATAATCATTAGTTGCACAGTGCCATCTCGTTGACATGGTAATAGGATTGGAGAAGGAGTCCTTTACCCTGAAGGACATGCTGTATTGGCATGTTGTTGTGATGGATGTGATTCACTGAGGGGCAAGTGTCAGTGTTTGTGCTTAGTGGTAATAGGGAGAAAGCTCTAGAAAGGTGGAGCGTTGACAGTCTTGTAGCGAAGCTGATGAGCCTGGGAATTTAATTCCCAACATTTCCTTTCTTGCTTATTTTTAAAAAGTCTAAATTATTCTACTGAACTATCCACATCTCCATCCATTCTGTTCATTTGGCCTTCTTATGTCCACAATAGCTGAGTTCATTCTATTATTTAAAAGATGACTGTTTGCTTTGTTTTCCTTGTGAGGACACCAAGATTTAAGCTATTTTGCCTGTTTCCTAGTGACTGACTAGGAGAATATCATGGAGCAGATCTGGGCTTTTATGTGTGGTTCTGAATATGATCAGTAATAGTTCTTAATTCTGGCAGTGAATTTCATTGTTTCAACTGCCTAATTAAATGTTTTGTTCAATCTTTGTGCGTGTTTTTTGTACAGCTGATTAAAAAAAAAATCTCAAAATTAGCAGCCCCTTTCTGGGGGTGGTTGGGAATTTGTATGATAAAGTACCAGTTTTATAGAACCTTGCTGTCTTGATCATGTAGCATTGAGGAATCTGCATCTTTCCGGAAAGCTCCGTATGTTTTAGAACGGAGCTCTGTGTGTAATGCACAGGGTTTCTATCAGCAGCCTTACCATTTTTGTCAGTGTCTGCTTCTAAAGATTTATTGAAGTTTCTTGTGCTTCTGTGGCAAAGCTAGAGGGAAAGATGTATGATAGGCCAAATATAAGCCCCTTTCCCACTGTGCTCTCTTCCATGTGGAATGCAGTGCTCAACTCAAAATAGAACTTTTGATATTAAATTCTGTGGTCCTGTGAATGCCTTAAAGTTGTTGGTTGTCAGCACATCGTTTCACCTCCCTAAATGTGTTTTATGTTTGAGAGACAGAAAAGTAATAAGTGTTTGGCATTAGCATGCACTGTGTAGAGAATTGGGTGCCCTGGATTTATTTTTGGTGGGAAAAGGCATTTATTTTTGTCATTTCATGTTTTATGATCAGAGTTCTGTGGTGAGAGTTTTTCAGACTTTTATGATTGCAACATGTAACAGGATACCTAAGTATTTAAGGTCAGCCAAGAGAATACTTTCAGAAAAGGTAACCTAAAGCACTCAGTAAAAGCAGGCTGTTTTATATATATCCCTTGATAGTATGCCATAGTCCTGTGCTGTGGGAAGGATAAACTGGATGACTTGAGATCTTTTCCATTTCTGTGTTCAGAGTTAGGGTTTTTCACTATTAGTATGTATTTATATAGTGCTGTGAAAGTAGGGAATGCTTTTACAAGCATTTTTTAAGGCACGCTGGAGGGTTTAATGTTGAACTTGGTCTTAACTAGATCATAGGCAGAACGATAATTAGGGATACTTAGCCAGATGGGTCAGAGGAGAGGAGGGGTCAATTGAAAGGGATGAGTTTTTGAAAGAAATCATAAGAATTAGAGAAAAGAGTGTGTGTTTCTATATTGTGTCACTGGCAAAGATAAAGCAGTTGCAGCAGTGGGAGACCAGAGCTTCTGTCATAAAGGATCTGACTCTGGTCTTATAGCAGCAAGAAGGTTGTAAATTTTTACAATTTTTTTTTGCAGTGATGCTTGTCAGATTCATTCATTGTTATGATAGACTAAGTGGGGCTGAACTTTGTAATGAAGACTTGTGGCACCCATGTGTGAGAGCGTAATGGAAAGGAGAAGGTATCCAAGGAAAAGCAGGGGCTGAAAGTGTCATCATTCCACTTCAAGTGGTGCACTTGTTTCTTCACAGATGCCTTATACTAACAACTGAATCTTTTTTTTTTCTCTGTCCTCAGTGAATTCTAAGCTTAACTGCTTTCACTTTTAGCACATGAATCTGTGTCATTCCAAACCCTGAATTTTAACATATTGAGATATATACTTCTGAGGTATCTCATTCTACAGCAGTGACAACACTGAGAACTAGAAACAGCTTGAGGTGCCTGCAGCTACTACAAGCTGCATTCATGGGAAAACCAGCTCTCAAGGCTTTTAGAGTGCTGACAAAGGAACAGAGTGTAGTCTGGATTCCTGGATAGCAGCCTGTTGGCCAGTTTTAGGGTTACTCATGTTTGAATGCTTATTTAATTCCTTGTCTTTGGAAAGATGACATATACCTCGTCCATCACTGTGTGTTTTAGTTGTCACTTTTGTGTTAATGCAGTGTTTTTGGGTATATGTGCTCTAATGGAGTGCAGTAGTGTTCAAACAGATGTATTTTGTTTTCTTGACCAGTCTTGTATTATGTTTATATATAAAATATTTGTGAAGATGCTGTTGTTACATCGCAACCATGGTAAAACAGGATATACAGTTTTCAGGTGTGTCCAAGTACTGTTGAAATGCTAGTATAGATCCTCTTAAGCTAGCCAATGCACTGGTTAAACTTGGGTATGGAGGAAGGCTTTAAATAATCAGAGACCTACTGTGAGAGACTAAGAGGCAAGATAAGGACTTTGAAAACCCTGGTAAGCTGATATTGTGCTGAGGTTTATTGATCCACCTCACAGTATTACATGAGCTTCCTTCTAACAGGTAGGTTACTGATGATCTGTACTAATCACCAGTGGCTTGAAGTTAGATAGTTAAGTCTCCCCGGTCTTTTGTATTGGCCCAGAGTTATATGTTTTGCTTGTTACCGAATGGGAATTTGCTTAGCATCTTCTGGGCTTTGTGCAGTGACTTATTTTTGTTGGACATGTTTTAATGACAGGATGGGTCTGCATCCAGCTCTGTGTTTTTAATATCACCTTCTGGTTTTACTTACCACCTTTTTAATCTTCTTATAATTGCTAGCTTGTAGATTTATATTAAAACTCCTTCATTAAAATCTTGAATTAGTTGCTATTTATGTTATTATGAGGCATGATACATTTTAAGAGCTTCAGTGTGAAAAAGTATAAAAATATTCGTACTGTGTAAGTTAGATGCTTCTGTAAATAATCTATCCTGTTTTCCTTCCACAGCTATTTGGACATAGGAGAAACAAAGAAAAAACCTGCCGAAGTCAACAATGAGGTGGGATGTCTGAAATATTTAAGTAAACCTGCGGTTAGTATTAATGACATGCCTGCATTTATGCCTGTTTTTTTAATATATATTTATTATGTTCAGAAATAATACAATTATCTAGCATTCTGAACATAGTATTTCAATGACTGTTACTCCAATTGCTCTGAACATGCTGAACTGATTGTCTTCCAATCAGCTTTCTGAAATACCACGTCTACTCATAAACTTTCAGCAAAGAAAATTTCATGGTGTCATCACTGGTCATAAACATTTTTTTCATTCAGAAAAAAGATTATTGGAGTCAGAACTTCGGGGACTTTGGACCAGAAAATTTTCTTCAAAATACAGTATTTTCTCTGGAGAAGAGACGTTTTTGATTGAAAAATCACACTTAGTTGAAATGCTTTTTCCAGTCACTACCAGTGTCAATTGCAAACTTTACCTAGTTCTAGTCCATCATTTTCCAAACTTACCAGTTTCCTTTGAATGGTGTTACACTGTAACCTAAGGACGCAACTGTAGGCTTCAAAAAACTCTGTGGGCAGGTTTGGGTTTTTGAGACACGTGACTGTGTTATTTTTACTTTTTTATTTTGTATATGGGTAGCAATGACAACAATCCTACAAACATTTAAATTTCAGCTTCTGCCTGACAAGAAGCATGAGCGACCAAATTTTTCCATTTCTTCTGCCTTGTGCTCTCATGCCATGCTTCTAGCAAGGTAATGGTTTGTGTAGCAGATGTTTTCAGACAGTAGGACACCTTGTAATAGAAGACTCTCAAAACTGAGGGCTTATTGCCGTAATGACATTTGCTATGATGCTCTGAGACTTCTTATTTAGAGGCTGTGAAATATGACACATGCATTTTAGAAATGATCATAACTTTGTAACCTGTGTTTGTTTTTTTCAGTCAAGTGATACTATCAGTTACCAGGCCAACCACAAGGCTTGCTACTTTAAGGCTAGTTTTAAAGCTGATGATTTTGCTGCAACTCCTTAGCAGATTCTGAGGATTGTTATATTTTATATATATGTATATGAATNCTGAACATCATAGAAATTCTTTGCACTTGGAGAAGTGGTTGTAGAAGGTTGTTTCTGTTATTTACAGTTGCGGGTTTGGTAAGAGAGGCTTCTGTTATTTCTTCTGTATTCAGTGCTTCTTGTATATTATCTGAACACTTTCAGCCATATCAGGGCTTTGAAGTAAACCAGTATGAGCCATCCATTACATCAGGTTTCTGTCCTCCTGTTTGACTAACGTTTGCAATCTCCATGGTCTCTGTGAAGAGTTTAACTCTCCACGTTAAGTTTAATGTATGTAACTGATTTATTTGAGGAGTCCTGAAAATGAAATGAAACCTAGTAATAGTCTACAGATTTTTATCTGGGCTTATGAATAACACAATTATTTTCATACCCTAATCATTTAATTCTAGGAATGAACTTTCAGGGGGCTAGTAACAGAAGTTTTAAACACTTAATTAAAATGATTTGAGGAAGCAAGTTCTGTTTCTACTTTTTTTCAAGCACTCTGAAATCAAAAAGCTGTATGTATTCTAGGACCAGGAAGAGCAGCAGGATCACTACATTTTCGTTCTCTTTGATTCTGCCAGATTTGCATCAGCAAACAAAAAAATCATGTTTTTCCATGGAGCTTTGTAGGAATCTTTGATGCTAGCCCACAAAGATATTTTACTTTTGTAAGGCATCATTTTAGATTGAATTTCAGAAATAAAATCCTTCCTGTTTGTTTCATTCGAAGAAAAAAATAAATGTATGTGTGAAAGAAAAAAAAAATGTGGCTCAGTCCTACAAGCACAGCAACAGGCGTCTTTAAAGACGTGAATTGTTTCAATGATTGCAGTAGCAGGAGTACTGTGAAATTATGCATGTACAGAGAAATTTGTGGGTCAGGTCTGAGTTGTAGTGTTCTAGTGGGCTAAGAGGGTTGGGTCAGGAGGAAAGCTCACTGATGGCCTCACAGGCAACTCCAGGCTAGAATCAGGGTGTGTTTTCAGTCTGATCTTTGCCAGGACAATTCCTGTTCTTTTTGTGCTGGTGCTGAAGTATTAAGCTGCTGTCCTTCATTAGTTCCACCCCTCTCTCTCTCTTTTTTTTTTTTTCCCCAATTTTTCCCCCCCAACATTTTTTGAATGCGAATAGAATTTGTCAGGGCTCTGGCATTAGTGCTGTGGACCATCGGCCATTCACGTGATCTCAGTAGTGCTACAGTTAGTCTGAGCCTTGAGCCAGCAACAACTGTTCTTAAAGCATGCTCCTGGGGATTGCCTCCCACCTTTCTCAGCTGGCAGGTGCTCAGGTCCCACAAGAAACTGGTCTTTCTCTGAACATGACCTTGAGGGTGAGCAATCACAGAAATAAATGGCTTTGTGACTTATTCCTGAGTGCTGGTGGTTCATTCAGAATTGATGCAGATTTTTTTTTGCCGCTGTGCATGGGAGGAGATGGTCTTGAAGCTATTAGTGCTGGCTTGCCCTAGACCAAGTTTTGGAAGCATGTTGAACCTGGCCTAGTGGTGATGACAGTCATTTTTCTGTACCTGCATAGTGCTGTTTGTCAAGGATCTGGAAGATTTAGAAAGATGCCACAGGCTCAGTATTTGGGAAATTCATGATCAATGATTAAGGATGGTATCATCATGCTTATGTACAAGGGGATGAATTCTGGTTGTATGAAGCACACTTTGGCGTTTCCTACCTGATGAGTGTTTCTCAGTGTACGTTTTCCTCCAGTATAACAATTGCAAGTATCTATTTCCAGTTCTGGTTAATGAAGAGAGAGGCAAAAGGAATAAAAACATGCAGCAACTGTACATTGTGTTTTTGTATGCAGCTGTAGGTTTTTATTCATATTAGTTAAACTGCTAAATGTTTGACATATGCTTTTGTGAGTACTTTCACGTTGTTCTTTGAAGGCAGCATCTCAATTACTTTAAATTTGCATATAACTAGAAAATATGTCAAACTAGAATGGAACAAGAAAGAATTCTTGTTCAAGATATGGTATAAATACAGTGACCTATATTCAGAAAGAAGAATAGATGGGAAATACAAAGCATTAATTTCTTACTAAACTCCCTTCTTACTTTGCTCATGGAGTGACAAAATAGAGTACATACTCTGTCAGAAATAGATTTCTCTACCAAAATCTGTAACTGTGAATCTGGTCTTCTAAGGAAGGTTTTCCTGAGGAAAACAAACAAAAAAACAATAACAACAACAACAACAAATTAAGGAATCTTCTCTACCTCAAGGATTCCAAGAGCTTATCTAATGAAATCTCTTGGTGTCCATTCCTGTAAGGTGGTGAGATTTAACATTTGAGAATGGATTCTATCCCTGATGAGAGCATTATTAGTTCTGTTATGGTCTGCTTCATTTTTAGCTGGAGCTTCTCAAATACTATGGTCCTGTTTGTCTTTAAGTTGCACCTTGCTTACCGGATACATTTTTTGATAACAAGGACTTACATTTCGTAAGTGCCTGTGGTTTTTTGGTGTGTCCTTTACAAATAACAAGAGGAGCTTGGGAAAGGTTTAATCAAGAAGATCTTAATGTAGGTTAGTTGTTACAGTACAGCAATGAACAAACTATGTGACATTGAATAATGCATTAAGCACTATCCATCTATTTAATGTAAAAAGTGGAACATGGAAGTAGACGTGATTGTAAGATGGGTCAGTGTTGAAATAGCTTGGGAAGACCTTTTTTTTCTATCTAAACAGATTTATAGATGAGAGTTTATACCACAAAATGCCTCATTACAATATCAGTAGTTGATTTCACCGCGGACTGTCGTCAGTGAAAGAAAAATGAGGTGGCAAGATTGTATTACGTGCGCCCCACCAGTAGTGTCAGCATCTGAAAGAGCATAAGGAGAGCAATGCAAGAAAGCTTGTATTTCAGCTTTTTTGTAGTATATCAACTGCACATAGCACTTTACTTTCAAGGGCTTTTCTTTTAATAATAAGCATTGTTTTAAAAATAGTTGAAATATTACAGTAATAGCAATGCTGTTATAATCTTGCAAAATAACTGTTGTCTTGGTCTGTGAGGCTCAATCATTGATAAGAGTTGGGTATTTACAAAATATTATTTAAAAAGTCCATAGTCACTCCACTGATATGAATCACGTTTCAGTGTGGTCTTCAATGAACTCATGTCGTTATCTGATAGTATTTATAAAATTAACGATAGATTTCTTTAATCCAGTGTCTAGTTTTTTAAAATCTAATTCTCCTCCAGTCTAAGTCTTCGAAATGACTGAGGTATGTAAGTCAAATGCACAGCTGATGAAAAATGGTTATTTTTATTCACCAATCTATTCCAGCTGTGGACTTGAACTGATAGTCTTGTTCTTCTCTGTGAAGTTTTGTGCATGTATCTAACTGTAAATGGTGTACTTTGATAGGAGCAAAGCACATGAAAATGATACCGAACAGTTATTGCATTTCTAAGCAGCAGGAGCACCAGTAGATTCTCTTCATGTGAATCTCCGTAGTTCAGTGATCATTGATTTCAGTAGACTTTTGAGCCATGCCCAGGGTAGGAAAGGAGATGGGATGCTGTTGGTTTTGCAAATATGCCAATGGTACTTTTATGTACTTTATATCATTTAACAGCCACTGGATTGCAAGGATAGTTAGAAGCCTTGATACCTTTTTCGCCATTGCAAGTTGTCGTCAGACAATGTCATACTTAGTGCATGTGATGAACAGAATAGTTCAAGAGAAAATTGATAACTGTGTGGAAGGAAGGTAGGAGTTTAGAATGGGAAAAACCTGCAAGATCCTTTTCATTTCAGAACGTGAGTCTTCATTTTGTTTAGTTTCGCATTAACATCTGCTCTCAGTTCATGGATTTTTGAGATGATCTTTGATTCAGTAACATTTGAGAAATTATCAAGTGCATCTTCACAGGTTATGCCCTGCTGATTGCTGCTAGAGCTGGAGGGATTTTAAAGCCACAGCTCTGTCTCCTCACTTCATCCACTCTTAGGTGTATTCAGCAGTTCCTTGTGCATTTGTACTATACTCCACTTAGCAGCAGCACAGCGATTTAGGTGATGCCCCTTAGTTCTCATGCTGCTGTGACACCAGAACAATGTGCTGCTTGGCTCATTTTCACAGTGCTGCACATTCACTTGAGTGGGAGTGTGCATGATAGTCAGAAAGGTGAGCTGCAGGTAATGAAAAGGAAGGAAAAAAAGAACAAATCAGAAATAAGGCAATGAGCACCAGTGGTGGAGAGAGGGAGACTGTATGAGCAAATTTTTCTCTCGCTCAAGTTTTTTACTGAGATAGAATCATAGAAACACAAGATTGGAAAGGACCTACAAGATCATCTAGTCCAACCATCATCCTATTACCAATTCTACCCACTAAGCTACTAAATCATATCTTGTAGCACCTTGTCCAGGCTCTTCTTGAACACCGCGAGGGTCAGTTGACTCCACCACCTCCCTGATCAGGCCGTTCCAGTGCCTCGCCACTTTCTGAGAGACAAAGTTTTTCCTGATATCTAATCTAAATCTCCCCAGGTGCAACTTGTGGCCATTTCCTCGAGTCCTGTCATTAGTTACCTGAAAGAAGAGGCCGACCCCCTCCTCATCACAACCTCCCTTCAGGAAGTTATAGAGTGCAATGAGGTCTCCCCTGAGCCTCCTCTTCTCCAGACTAAACAATCCCAGCTCCCTCAGCCACTGCTCGTAAGACTTGTGTTCCATACCCCTCACCAGTTT
>VXAL01002853.1:0-18073 GCA_013399475.1 Chauna torquata | reverse complement strand
TCTGACAAACAACAAAAGCCTAAATATCTCTCTAAGAGTATGTGGGGACCCCAGGGAAAGACAAAGTATGCTTGCCTTCGCTGTTCACAGTGGATGTGACAAAAGACTCTTTGGAGAGTTCCGTACCAACGTGGTCCAGCACCTGCTTAATTTAGTGTGGGCTACTGTGTTCCAAACTCCCAGAAACTGAGGTGTCATCTATGCATTATGCCAAGTACCTGTGGGGTGTTTTAAGCACGTTAATATTGTCATAGTCATCTTAGCATTTCCATTTGCTGATTTTTGTGGTCTTACATTAGCAAATGTAGTAGTACATTAACGTATCCTTTTCACCTTTTAATACAGGAGGCAAATTAGATTTAAACAGGCTTACCAAAACAACACAGTTTGTATTTTGTTCTGGTTTAGGCCGGGTTTAGGTAGAAAAGAAAAATGTTACGTCTCTGCGCTTGCTGGTCTCATCTTACAGTTCCCTGCAGTTTTCTTGTTTAAGAACAGGGCTATCTTTTAGGCCACAGAGTACTGCCCGAAATATTAATAACTCTTTGTGAGACTGACCTAAAAGGCAAACTGGTGCCACAGTATCTATTGTTGGCAGAAATACAATCCTTTGAATAATAAATGAGCCCTTAACATCTGTCAGGTTGCTTGTTTTCTCAGGGGCCCAGTGACTGGGCTGCACGCAATAACATGATGGTCTTCTGAGGAGCCTACATCAAAATTAATGGTTTCATCAGCTTGCAGGAACAAGTAAATAATTGGACACACCTGGGACTATCCTAAAGGACTTCTTTATGTTTAGTGAATGCTTTCTAACTAGTTTTAATGTGGATCATTGAAACCTGAGTGTTGCAGACTGGATCAAAGAACTTGGCTTTATGGCCAGTTTAGAGTGCATGAGAGCTTGGGCATAGATATCAACTGCAGAAGTGAGCATCAGGAATGGATAACGAATCAGCTTTTAGACAAAGTGATATAAGGCTTTTCTGATGATGAAGGAGGAAGAGTTGTGTGTGAACAGCAAACCGAAAATACTCACAATAGATTAGAATCATAGATCAGCCCAGGTTGGAACAGACCTCAAAAGACCATGAGATCCAACCTTTCATGGGAAAAGGGAGCCTAGATGAGATTATCTAGTACCCTGTCCAACGTTGTCTGCTCCCTGATGGCTAAAGGAATGCTGCTCAAACTGTTAGGGCTTTCTTAACAAAGTTGAGTATGCCATATCTTCAGGTTGTGCCTTGTCATCTAAATAGTATTCAGAGGTAAAAGTATTTAGCACTGCATTTTTGAAACAGTTAAGGCTTTATATAGTACCTCAGTCACTGGGACCCAAGTCTTAGTTCTTAAATATTACTATGACAAACATAAAATAAGGCAAGAGTTCAAAATTCATTTACAGTGTTGTACCTGAGAGATGGGTTATGTTGAGGAAGTAAAGCAAATACCTAAAAAGGGCCAGGAGAGCCAAAAGTAACAAGGGCCTTTGCAAAATTATCTCTACTGTCCTTAAAGAATTTTTAACTGTACTTAGTATAGGTTTCCTGTGCTGTTGTTTCTGGGTATCTTATATTGACCTTGCTGTGGAAGGCAGAAGGATTACTAGATGCTGGTAAGCAGAGGAAGAATTTTTAATATGTGCATTGTATCACAGATACTACTGCTCTTGCTGGAGGTGAGAAGCAAGTCCAGAGGGACAGCATTTGTGCCTAGGAGACAGTGTGGTGCTCAGGATTTGAGTGGGTTTTGGGAGACATGGTCCTGGTTCTTTCCATAGGTTTCTATATGATTATTCCAGTGTTTGTTTCTTTGTCATTAGAGAAATCAGTATCAAGCACTTTGAGGTTTACTAATGAGAGTACAGTCCATCTTCTTTCATTGCTCTTGTGAAGTCTTCAAATGTAGTGTTTTGGACTTAATGAGGAAAATCTATTCCAGCACTTTTTGCTCTCTAATACCTGTGGCTAATGCTGGTCAAAGACATCTGTAGTTACCTGATTGTTAATGAAGTCTGGAGTTTCTACAAGGATAAGGTCAGTCTGTCTTTTAGCCTTGTAAACTAGTTATGTATCAAGTACTTTATAGGGGATAAGCCTGGCAACCTAGCAGCTATGCAGAGAGGTGTAAGGGCAACCTAACTCATTCCCATTTTGGATGCAACCTGTGTTTGGAGCCTAAATATTAGGACCAGATGCTATGGATGTAAATCAGTATTGTCTCAGCCTTCAGTAACGTACTCTGTAGAAAGTTACCTTATTTTTTCCAAATTCTGAAGCTTTTTATTAGATTGCTTATATTGGACAGATAACCATTAATGTCTCACAGCATCAACAGAAATGTTTTCAGATGTTACAGTTTAAGGTGTGTTTTCTTTTTCTTCCTATGACCTAGTAAATTTTCATCTAAAATTTTAGTGACCTAAATGACCAGTTATGCCCTGAAAAATGTACTTTAAATGTTTCTGCAAGAATAACTGTTTTCCTCCATTATTTGGCAATCTCCAAAAATATCTTTGCCTCCCCTAATTACGAGCAATATGATAACAACCTCTTACTCTCTTCCAAGCCTGTAGTCCTATAGGTGTGAATTTTCCACCCAGTTCAGAGCACACCGGAATTAATGGCAAGTCGGTGAATTGAAATCACCTCAAGCATTAAGGCATAGCTTACATACAGACTAATACAAATGACCCCATTGTATAAGAGCAAGACAAACATGTGTCTATGAAATAGATCTTAAGGAGTAAATATTCTTGAGTAAAGGGAGGTCCACAGCCATTCCAGGAGCCTGTTTCCTGGCCTGGTCCACAAGCATTGCTGGAACAATGCAATAGCAATGTCTTTCTTGCTGTTTCTCCTCTTGAAGAAGAATCTGGCTAAAACGTCCTTTATACTGAGCTTCAGATCACCACGACCGTAATGCTACTGATTGCTTCTGTTTAGTCATTTTGCTGTGTGAAAGCTAATTCTGTCTTTCTCTGTCCATAGCCAGTGTAGGCTTTCATGTCCTCTGAGACTCAGAAAATGGAAGGCTGGGAGGGCTACACTGCTCACAAGGGCCTCTGGGAAAGACAAGATGCTAAAGTGAATTGAATTCATAATAGAAACCCTCCCTTTTTTTAGCAGAGTAATTGAGAACAGTTTTTGTTCAAAAGATTTTCCTGTTGCTGTCTTTTACTTGAAGTGATTGTACATCAAGGAATGCCAGTTTTGGTTTTGTTTTCTTGGTTGCTTTTTCCTTGAGAAAGATACCTTAGCTCCAGAACTTATTGCTTGATCCAAAATTTGCTGTTATTTGAAGTTATTTGCATTATGTGGCATGTCAGATTTGATTATTTTAATAATAATTTTTATCCAGTTTGGAATATC
This sequence comes from Chauna torquata, assembly GCA_013399475.1. NCBI lineage: Eukaryota > Metazoa > Chordata > Aves > Anseriformes > Anhimidae > Chauna > Chauna torquata. Next base: position 14,702 of record VXAL01002853.1, on the reverse strand, counting down.
TAGTAGGCTGAGTATCTTTTTTGTTTGTTTGTTTGTTTTTTCATAGTCTATGCAAGAGAAAGATCTGGAAAGCAGACCTCTCAGTCCTAAGTTAATTTTTGTGAAAACCCATGCAAAGATCTAAAGCACTGGAGCCCAGACCATTTTCCCTAAATTCAATGAGAAGTATTGGATAAGTTAGCAGAAAGTGTGATAAAGCTGCAACACATCACATCATTAGACTGCTTTACACAATGATTGGGAATGTTGCCAATTTAAATAAAGTTTATACATCTGTTTTAAAGGATGTCTCTATCTGATCATGCCAGCTGTTTAATCCTTTAAGCTTTTATAGTCTTTTGTAGAAATATTACCAACTTCATAATGCATGTGCTGTGACTTTTGAATGTTTGCTTGGGATTCACACCTTATTTTGATTTGCTAAATATGGATTATTAGGAAATTTTCCTAATGATGTTGGAGTGTGTTTTTATTTCTCCCCTTCTTTTCTTTTTAAATTTGAAAGTGTAGTTATTAATTCCAAAGGGAATCCGAGGTAGGCAGTATTGCATAACTTTCTATAATAGGATTAATGCTGAGCAACTTGATCTCAATGCAATGTCTGTTCAAAAGGGTACAGGGCATAATGCTGGGAATGCCTGTGTTTTATTCAGCATTCACCTCACTTGAGTCACTTCTTTAACATGAGGGCAGTATTCAGCAACCTTTGTAAACCACTGATGGATTTTAATGTAAAGACGTACACATGAGTAAAAAAACAAAGAAACAAACAAAAAAAACAAAAAAACCACAACCTACATAATAGCAGAAAGACCTAGAAATAGCATTTATGGTTAAAAAGAAGATGTGAGTTTAATTGTCTGAGCCATGGTTACAAGCAGTGAAGACTAAGAAAGCAAGAACAGTGTTTGGGAATGTTTCCTTGGGTGCCTAGGAACATTGACTGAGAAGTCACCAAAGATGCCCAAATAATTCTGATCTCTCACTGGAAACTGTATGTTGTGCCATGCTGCATTGTGTTGTACCCTGCAGCAGATGTTATTCAGCAAGTGTATGAACCTTCAGTATTAATTATGTATATTCTATAACAGGTGAAGCTGGAATGGAATAAAATACATGTTTTAAAAACAGCAACTTATTTCTCCAGATATCCTGCCCTTCTTGCTTTGCTGGTGGTCAGGAAAAGCTCTATCCCAATGTGAAGACAGAGTAATTTCTAATTTTCTTTGTCCTTGCAGGTCAAGCCAGTTACTCACAGTAGAATTACTGTGTCAGCACGGTTTCGAAAGCCACTCCAGGAGCCCTACACTATTTTGTAAGCAGAATTTTGTTAGTGAACTGCTTGTTTTTTTTTTTTTCTTTCTTAACTTCAGATGGGTTTTGCTTTAAATGCTCCTCCAAATTATTTTACTTTGCTTTATTTCAGCCTAATTGCTAATGGAGACCTTATCAGCCCTGTAGTACGACTCCTTATTCCCAGGAAAACACTGAACCACTGGGACCATATTCTCGAAATGGTTACGGCAAAAGTTACCCTCAGAAGTGGAGCTGTTCACAGGTATCAGGAAGCTGAATATTTGTGAGATACAGTTAACATGTTTAGATATATTCTTAAAACTCTGTAAGTAGAAGTAATGGATTATTCCTGCTTTATGGGAAATTCCACTGTAAGAAAATGATCTTTAGAGACTTTGTAGAGATCTTTTGTACTCAGTCAGCTCAGCCTCCTAATAAGAGACAGGGCCAAAGTTGTAGTTGAGGATTTTCCATTTCCAGTATTTTCTGCTGGTCTGAGTTGTTGTGGTATCCCAGGAGTAACAGGTAACATCTTGGATAGGTAAGTTTCAATCACCTTAAGGCCTGAAAACATAAAATAAGCTCTCTAAAATAAGATCTGATAGCTGTTGCAAGTTTTAGAGCAAAACGATATGCAGTCTCCATGATAAACTTTGCAGTGTAAGCAGGCTACCAGGGTGTGTACTGTCAAATTACTGACATTCCAGTGTTGCCCCATGCAGAGCACATTACAGAAATCCATTCTTCAGACAGGAAGGGGCCTTTTGCTGGAAAATCATTCTTTACAGCTTACACAATGTCTGAGGCTTGGAAAATTTTTCTCAAATCAATGAAGATAAAATCTTCATAATCTCTCTCAGTTCTTTTGATTACTTTCTGAGAGCTGGTACAGACAATAAAAGGTTAAGTTAATGCTGTCTGTTGACTGTTAGCTCTCATCTGGTTTTTCCTCTCAGTTCTGCATTTCTTTGCTTGTGCTATCAGGCTAGTTAGCACTTTTACTTCCGTTAAAGTAAACCTAAACACATTTTGCAGCTTTTCTGGATCTGATTCTCAGCTACCATAATTCTGAAGTGAACAGAGTAACAGCTGTTCACAACATATTTTTTTTCTGCTTCCAGATTTTTTAGGGATTTAAAAACCTTTTGCATTTTATTCTCATTATTTGGTGTCACAGCTTGGTGAATCTGAATGACATATATGAAAGCATATATAATTATGTACATAGTTAGGATTGCTTTTGAGAAGTTCCCTTCGGTATTCAGTTTTAATCCTTTAAAAAATAAGATAATATACATGACATTTTGAATTACTTAATGTTTTCCTTTTTCTGGTTTTCTTTTAACCCAGTTTTCATTTTCTTTTCCTTAAGATGCTAGGAATACATATTAAATACGTTAGTAAAGTGATCATTGTTCTTTAATAAGTTACACATCAATTGCTGGGGTTTGCTGAAACTACATTAGTGTTAGAAGAGGTCTTGTAGGCCCACTGATGCTGGGAAGATATAATTTCTCATTAAAGAAGGGTAAGTGGAATTACAAGAACCTGCATTAGGTATATGGCAGTGTTTCTTTTCCATGTAATTAAATGACATACAAAGCTGCCAAGTCTTGTATAGTTTCACATGTGGCTTTTTTTTTTAAAAAAAAAATTGGTCATCCCCATCAGAATAGAGATTTAAGTAAGAAATATGAGAGAGAAGACAATGAGAAAGTAGCCTTTCTCCTTGTGAGATTGTGCTTGGGGATGGGGTACAGCAACGTGATGGGCAGGTACCTAGTGTGTGGGCAACCAGGTATTTGGGGGTGCTGGTCCTGCAAATTGTGTCTTTGCTGTCTGCTTTGTCAGTCTGTATGCTTGCTTTGTTTTCGGCCACTTTTTGGCTTGGACTCGGGAGAGAAAATGGAAGTCCTGACAGCCCACAGGACAAACCCTTGTAACCAAGCCCAGTGACCAGAAGATGTGACCACAAGGATATCTTCTGCGTAATACTAGCCAGGGTAATATAAGAGAACCCAGGATGTCTTTGAATGGTTCAGAGCAGGTGGGTAGTTAAAAGGCTTCAGAAGTGTCACAATTTTTGTGTGCTACTTATTAAGTCAATAGTTACTTACGTATCTGTTTGAAGTTCCATTTTTTTAAAATGCGTTTTTAATTCCCCTTTCATCTTCAGTGACTGATTATGTTTCATTCAGTTATTATGATTATTATTTTCAGGATGATAAATACAACTAGAGACTGCTAGATATTTGTCCATAAAATTTTTGGGAGTTACATTAAGCAAACAACCTTTGTGCATTAAAGGTAAAATTAAAATACAAGCCAAGTGAAAGATCAGGTACAAAAACCCAAAGTCATGTTTGTAAGTACTGCTATATACCTGCACATGCAGCACCATATGAATATATAAAACAATTCTTAAACTGCAGTACGCTGATTTGCCTTTTTTTCACGCGAATTCCACAAAGCAAAATGTAATCTAGCAAAACACAGTCAGATTAATTCAGAAATGGTCTTCTTGCTGATTTCTAGATTGCTTTTTTTCTTATTGTGTGTAACTGATGTTGTCTGCATGGTAGCGAAACATAAATTGCTCTTCACATTGTTGGCATGCCAGTGAAATGTTTGCACTATAAAGTAAATATGAGTAGTACAGAGGGGATGCTTCAGAGTTAGTATACCTTTTCTCAAGGAAACAGCAATGTGATCAAGATTTTAAAAAGCTGAAATTTCTCCTTTGAAAACATTTGGTCTTTGCACTTAGAAAACCAAGGTACTTCTATATGGCAGGATGCAACTAGAAAATCAAGCTACTTTCATGTAGGGAGTATAAGAAAGGCATGGAAAATTCCATCTAAATAGAAGAGAAAAAAAATTTACTGTAAGAGTCGTCAAACACTGGAATGGGTTGCCAGAAAGTTTCTGGAGTCTCCATCCTTGCAGTTTTTCAAAACACAACTGGACAGAGCCCTGAACAGCCTACTGTAGTTGCGCTTGTTTTGCACAGGGCAGTTGAACTACACGGTCTCCAGCAGTCCTGTTCAACCTCAGCTATTTTGTGATTCTGTGACTGGTTCTACAAGCTGCATTTTCTTTCTATATATATGCAAGTTTGTGCCACTGTGTTCATGAACTTAAAAGACAGCTTTTTCTCTGTTAAACTGACATTTTTTTTGTACTTTATAAGTCAGGGATGTTCTCAAGGCAGGTTATTGATATTCTTCATAAAAGATTCTTTATGTAGGTGCATGTATCATTTTATATCTCCTTGCATTGTGCTGAAAGTTATGAATAACGTATAAAATAGTTCCTGTAGAAGGCTTAGAGAAAGCCACTTACGATGGCCATTCAACGTTCCTGCATTTAAAAGTCTTAAATGCAAAAGTGTTAATGTTGACTTTTTAATTTAAATTTAAATATTGTCAAGTTCTGGAATGTGCTTCATAGGAAAGAGTTCATTCATTACAGAATGTTTCCTCCTTTCCTCATTGTATTGATCATCCTTAAATAAAATCACAAACTTGACAATGATCCCAATGAAGTGATTGGGATAGCACAGAAAAAATGTGTTGTCATGCACACTCCTCCCACCCCTAAGTCCTTAGTGCATTTCTTCCTTTTCAGTAAAGTGAATGAACAGAAATGATTATGGTAAAAATCTACCTGGTGTAAAAGGCATATTAATTATTGGTATTGTAGGTGCCTAAAATACACAGCTTCTTGTTATAAATAATACATTAATGTATTTCCTGCTACTTTCCACCTTACCTGTCAGGTACAGCCACATTCCAACCCTTTGATCTATACTATATAATAATATAAGGACAATTCTATTAACTTTGTCTGTCTTAGGTGGACTGGTCCAGGGTTTTCATTCGTGGGGGCATGAATGCACTGTTCTTCCCGGATTACTGAATAGTGCCCAGAGCACAGATGTGAAGTGGAACTTGGTATGGAAGGGGTCAAGAACCCATAGAATAGGTCCCTTCCAAGGTATCAAGGGAAAGGTGTTGAAGACTTAAGTACAAAGTACTTTATTCTTCATACTTGTTTAGAAATGGTGAGAGTATTTTATCTGTCATAGTGCTTCATATTTTATTAGTTTTAACTGTAATTAGTTTAACTGTGATTTAGGTCATTATTTTGCTATGTCTTTTCTTGTCTCTTTTTATGTAGCAACTTACTGTTGTATCCACTGTACTTTTATTGGGTTTCAAATCTGGAAATTCACATGATTTAGTGAGTTTAGATTAGCATAGCTTTCAATGCTTTTAGTAAACATAACAGAATGGTAAGATTTAAGCCTTTCCATGTTTTTCAGACTTTACACTTTAGATGGAAAACTTGTTCAGAATGGGTCAGACTTGGAGAACGGGCAATTTTATGTTGCAGTGGGTAGAGAAAAGTTTAAGAAGTTGTCATATGGTGATCTGCTGTTTAGCAAATCTACAATAAGAAGGCCACAGGGGTAAGCTCCATATTCTCATGCTTGTTGTGTGTGTGTCAATTTGTTTACAAAGTACCACCACTGAAGTACAAAATCATAATGTCAAAAATGTTTTTAAGGGATGGATGGATGGGTTTGTATGGATGCAAAATTTTACTGAAAACTTATAAGAAAGTTGAAATAGAAATCTGTAGAAAAAGAGAAATTCAAAGAACTATTTCACCTCATAAACATGCCATTGATCATGTATCACAAAATTCTTGTCAGATAAAAGTTTATTTATCTTGGCTTAATTTGTTTTTTCTTGGGACACAAGTGAGATTATGAATTATAAACAGAATGAGATTATGTGTAGCTACACCTGTCAAGATCTACTCATTTGATTATATTTGAAGGAGTATGTACTCCTTTAATAATGCTTTATGTTTGAGTCTTTTTTGTAAGCTAGCATTATTGCATCATAGAGCCCTAAACAGGGTCTCTGTAAGGAAAAACTGGGGCTTTTAATATCTTTGGAAAACACGAAGCTAAATTGGGAGCCATTTCAATGAATAAATAGAAAGAAATGAATGGAAATTTGTCCCACAGATTGGTGTAATTTAGGGGATTTGTGCCACATTCTGCACATAAACTGGGGCGCAATTTATTTACTTATTTATTTTACTGAGCAACTATAGACAGTGTGAATAACAAAGTATTTTGGGAAACAGTGTTTACAACAAATGAATTTAAAGACAGTGGAAAGTGTTTCTTAACTCGTGTTGATCAGTTGATGTAAACAGAATTTTATTGAAATTGCTGGAACTTTTGATTAGATTAGTTTTAAGTATCTTACACAATAATTCACTGAATACTGCTCTGTGGATTTCCAATATATAAATTGTGCATTGTGGGGAAATGTAATGCATTTGTTTGAATAAGTTCATGATTATGCATTTAAATGTAGTCTAGTGAACAGAAATAAGTGATTCTTAGCAAAACTGCGCAATGGACAAAACAAGTAACTCTGTTGCCACAGCTGGTGTGGTGTTATCTGACCTGGTTGTAGACGGATAGTGTCTGATAGTGACAGTGAACAGAATTCTAAGATATGACTTATTTCTACAGTTCCAAAGCATCTGTACTACCTCCGATTGTGGGATCTCGAAAATATAAAGGCAGTGTAAGTATCAAATGCCATAATAAAGTTTATTTCTAATTTTGCTTCATTCCAGCAGATGGAAAGTCCTTGTCCTTTGGGTTTTAACTAAATCTGAAGAGGAAAAATTCCACAGCCACCTGGTGGTATGCTTGTTAATGCTTGATGAATCTGTAGCTATTTGCAGTGTAAATTAGACAACAGGAATCCAAGAAAATATTGTTGCAATAATGGCTGCCTTATTTTTTATAAAACCCTCCATAGGAAAGATCAACTGCTGCCTTGAGGTCTTTCCCATAATCCTTTTCAACTATCTTTATTTGTTCATTTATTAAAATTATACACCTAAAGGAAAAACACAGGACCTTTTACAAAACATTGCAGAAAATGGTGTTTCTGCATGCAGAGTCTGAATAAGGCCCTAAAACAGTTTCCAGTCTGATGTCTTTTGTCCATAGCTAACCATTACAATACAGAGCTTGAGCATCCACTGCTTTGTGTCCTTTATAGCTATTTGTATGTGTACAAAATGAGTCCGCTGTAGACTTAAAACAGTGCCAAATCAGAATAGAAGTGTCTGCTTGCACCAATTATGTACAAGTGCAGTTTACTTTACAAGCATGAGACAGCAGAGCATCAGACTCACAGTCTGTCATTTTAATTATGGTGGTTGTTCATATCCATTCACTATTAACAAACAAACAAACAAAAAAAACCTGGAACCACTAAACAAATAAGCAATAAAATATACAAGTCTCTGTTCCTTTCTGTTGAAATGCAGTAGAAGATAAAACCTCAATAAAGAATATAGTTTCAAGTGGTGTTTGTTGTTAAAATGTTAGCTTTGCAATTCTAACATTCTTAAAAATAACTCATTATTAACTATTTTAGCTTCTTCTTCTAATACTTAACAACATATACAGAAATTTGTTTTATAATCAGTTTTATTCCATAGGGGTTGTAACCAAAGACCAGTGCTCAAATATATGACGCATTGATAACAAGTTTCAAAACCTAAGGAGGCAGGAGTATGTCTTACTGCTCTTAAATATCTAATGCAACACTTAGGCTGAACTGGTGTAGATCATGAAATTGTTTACTTCAGTTTGGTTTCTACAGCTTTTTTTACTACTATTTCTTGGGAGTAACAGTCTCCTGTTTGAGTTAGAAAAGGCTGAAATATTGCTGTGCCCTGATTTTTCTTTATATCGAAAGGATAAGTGGTAGATTCATTGGTATTGGCAGGTAAATGTTTAGTTAGATGGTAAAACCTAGGTGGTATTTAAGTAAAATATTTTAAACAGAACTGATTTCTACTGATTATACAAAAAGCAGAAGAATCACATAAAACCAGAATCATGTATGCAGGTTTTTTTAAGAGATGCAAGATTTTGTTCAGGACTTATTTTTCTGAATGATTTTAGTTTTATATAGGTACTGCCTTTTAACTTGAGCAGTGAGGTGAAAAGAATTGTCCATGGCCCTTGCAGAATGAAAGGCCTTTCTGGTGTGCAAGTTCTAAAACGGCATAAATTATTCATGCACCTACACTAAGCGAAACAATAAAGAACAGTGTATTTGTCTTCCATGATTTAGCTAAGTCTTTGATAACATGAATGGTTCCAGATGCTGATAAGGTTTTCTGCCCTCTGCTCTAGTGTTTTGTTGTTATATCGAGCATTTGACAGAACTGGATTAGTAAGAAACTACACATGCCATTAGACTGGCAGAATTAGGAGGCTGACAGCCTCTAATGAAAGGCAGCGATGAGGGTGTTCAGTTGGTAATCTCTTAACCCAGCCTAGTACGATATAAACAGCGCCCTATAGGGCTGCTGTATACAGTTAAAGTTTTTATGACATTTCTTATGAACAGGTTTAGACTGAGGAAAAAAGTTCATAAATTAATAAAATCTCTAGCTACTAGAATTATTGATACACCCAGGATCATACATACATCAAAGCTGAAAAAAATCAGGACCAGGTTTCTGTTTCTGTTTCTAGATACACAACAGAACAAGCACAGGAACTGGCAGATTTCCTTGGAGGTGATTCAGAGGTGACTTGCTGGCAGACCCCTTTCTAAGTGTTCATTTGGTAGTCAGTGCTCCTGCCACATGAAGACTCTCATCCTCTTCCAGCCGCTTTTGACGCTTCTTAATACCCATGTTTCATTTACACAGGCAATGAATTATTCACAAAGTATATATGTTACATCTAGTGACTTTCTACCCATATGCATAGATGAGATACAGCTATATATTATATGTATGCACGTATAGATTTGCCTAGCCATTCCTTTCATCAGATGAAACATTATTTCCATATAGTAAATCTGTTATTTTCCTCTGAGAATTGTTGAAGAGCATTTAGTCAGTCAGACCATATAGCAAATTGACAAGACAGTTACAATTTTTCAGATTGTTTTAAATAGCCTTTAGCTGTACTGATTGTAAATTAATATGCTTCTTTAACACCTGCTACCAATCCATAGATATTAAAAAGTTGGAATAATGTTAAAATTAAAAAATAAACTTTATCTAATTCATCAGTGATAATTATGAACATTTCTTTTCAGGGAAGTGATCGGCAGTCTAAATCTACCGTTGGATCCAGTGAGCCTGGAGAGAACAGTTCCTCACCTCAGCCTCCAAAAGGGAAGGACAAAAAATGCCATAATCCAGAGGGTTCTGTGTCCAGAGGACACTTTTCTAACAAATCTACAGAAGTAAAACAAACAATAAGAGTAGCAGCTTCCACAGGAGTCCTCCAAGATAATGGTCAGTACTGAGATAAATTCAATCATAGCATAGTGGCTTTTTATCTTCTGTTAAACCAGTGAAACACAGTGCTAGTATAGTGCTTGAATTGTCATTTTACTCTGGCTGACTTAATTTTTTTAAAATGGATGCATTGACTTATGCTGGGAAATGCTGGTACAGAATTCTTTGTACAGAGCTCAAAATCTGTATGTTCTGGTCTAGCCTCCTGTTCAGAATACTGAACTGCTCTTAGTAGGCACTTACCACAGAATCACAAAATGGTTGAGGCTGGAAGGGAACCCTGCAGGTCATCTGTTCCAACGCCCCATGCTCAAGCAGGGTCACCTAGAGCAAGTTATACAGGACCATGTCCAAGCAGCGAAGCCATCTAGACTGTGATTAGGTAGATCTCGTCAGACCTCTTACGTTAAGAACAGCCAAAGCAGGTAACTTTCTGATAGGTATAGTGCCATTTTGTTGATTTTCTATATGGTGGTTTTTTTTTGGTCTGGGCATTCTTGTAAGTAAAGTTTCTGCAGATGTTTTCTAAAAGCAAGCAGATCCCTCTTGCCAAGTCAAGACAGATCTGTTTTTTGCCTTTGTGGACTTTGCATTAGGTTAACAGGTTTCTGATTGCTTCCTTTCTTTTCCCAGTGGTGGAAAGAGTACTAGAAGCAGTAATAGGTTTCTCTGTCCTTTCAGCAGGCAATGACTGAGAGACAAATCTTACTTTGGTAGATAGCAAATATAATGAGACATTTCTCTCTCCATATTTAGCGCTATTGCTTCTCCACCTGCTGATAGAAATGTTTGGAAATCCACTGAGTTTATTGAAGAAATGATCGCTTGCTGTTTCTGCTTCACCTTTTCCATGCTTTGTGAGCCTTGTGTAACTAGGAAAAGCTATTTGAGGCAGCCAATTCTCGGTTTGAGCTAAGTATATGTTGAGAGAAACTCTCAGTTTTCTCTGTGCACCTTTATTTATCCTCCTTGTATGAAGACCTGCTAGTGGATGTGGAAATGGGCAGATTGATGTGTGTTCTGTTCTGCATGTCTAGACCTAGCTGGTCTGCATATAGCTGCTGAAAGAGATGATGCCTCTGGGTTGATTTCAGACAACAATATGGGATGAGAAATCCAGAGCTGTGTAATGAGTTTCTGATGGTGTGCAATCCCTGCTGTCATTTGATTTCTGTTGATGAAAAGGTGTACGCTAAGCCAATGAGAACTGTTTTCTTTTGCCAAGCACAAACCCCAAACCATCTCATCCTCCTGTGTCTTTGGGCCAACCACCAGGAGAATTGCAGGCTTGTGAACATTTACAGACTTTATCTTTCCCTAGTTAAATTCCCCAGTATTTGTTCAGCTGGATCAAGTGGAAAACATCCCAGGGAGCAGCTGCCTTAAGTTTCTCATTATGAGGCTTCTACTTCAAAGTGATTTTCAGCCCTGCTTGAATTTTAACAAGAAGTACATCCTCATTATTTCATTCCTCTAGTTCAGCTGAAATGTATTTCTTTACCACGATTCAAACTAAATTTCATGATTTTTTTTTTTTCCCCCTCCCTTTCTGGCTCCAGTTTTTTTTTCTGGTACTTTGCAGTAAGTATGACTTTTTTTTTCTGTTAGGAAGAGCAAAATTAGAATGTAGCATTTTCTGCATTTTGCTTTACAAGCCCTCAGTAATGCTAGCTAATATCCTGTATACACTATTTTGCTTGAGAAACCGTATGTAGTTGTTCTGAATCTATTAGCTCTTAGTGGAACACTTTTTCTGAGTAAGTGGTTTATCACTGTGTAGAACTAAACATTTGAAGGGAGAACATGAAGCACTGGAGAGGGATTCCGGTTGTCCCTTTTCTTTATCTTTAGTCATTTTGACTGAAAATTTGTAAGGGAGCACTCTAGGCCCCTTAAAATCTGCAGCTTTCCCCCCTCTCCCCTCTGTGAAAGAGGTACAGCAGTGCTTGCTGCAATAGTTTTTGTAGCAGAGTCAACCAATATATCTGAACCACATCCTGAAATAGGTGTGTCTCATCATGAGAGAGGCTAATTGAGCCTCCATACCCAGTTTATTTTCTAAATTGTCTGAGATTTAACAGACTGGTAGAGGTACCCAACATTTTAGCAAAAACTGATGCTATTGGCAAAACATCTGAGGTTTCTTTTGACCCGCTGAGGAGAGTGGTGTGTTTCACCATTTAAAGAGAAGCAGAAATGTCCCTCTGGAAGAGAATGGTGTTTGAGATACAGTGTTGGAGATAAGGCTGAGCATACTAAGGAAGGGTGCTAATAGCTTTTGCTGCTTCTACTGGAGGGAGCAGGCAAGCTATTAATGTCAAATTGTATGTTTTTTCATAATCACTCTGTTAACCCAGCCAAATGTAAAGACGCTACACTGAGTGCAGTTTCTTTTTGTTTTGATTTGAAGCATGCTGGATTGGGTAACTTACTTGGTACCAAAATCTAAACAAGATTCTTAACATAACTGACAATATTCTTCGTGAGATGACTGCATACAAAAACTTTACGTTCTAATGTTGTGAACGTGGCACAAAAATATAGAAAACTATTTCTTAGTGAAACGGTTAATGTGCCAGTGTCATGGTCTTGGCTGGGACAGAGTTAAATTCTCTTTGTAGAGTTTCACACAATGCTGTGTTTTGGATTTTTTGGTGAAGATAATGGTGATGTTTTTAGTTGCTGCAGAGCTATGTTTACAGAGAGCTAAGGACTTTTCAGCTCATACTGCCCTGCCAGTGAGGAGGCTGGGGGTGCATGAGAAACTGGAAGGGGACAGGACCAGGACAGCTGACCCAAACTGACCACAGGGATATTCCATACCATATGACATCATGCTGAACAATAAAACTGGGGCGGCTGGCTGGGGCAAAGCGGGGGCCGCTGCTCGGGAACAGGCTGGGCATTGGTCAGCGGGTGGTGAGCAATTGCAATGTGCATTGCGCGTTGCATTGTGTACACTTGCTTTGTATATTCTTTTACTAATATCATTATTATTATTGTTATTATCATTATTTTCCTTTTCTTTTCTGTCCTGTTAAACTGTTTATCTCAACCCACGAGCTTTTACATATTTTTTTGTGATTCTCTCCCCCATCTCACTGGGTTGGGGGGGAGAGTGAGCCAACGGCTGTGTGGTGCTTAGCTGCCTGCCAGGTTAAACCACAACAGCCAGAAAAAAAAAAAAAATCTATTTCATCATTAACATTAAGCACTAAAATGCACCTATGAGATTGTTAGCAGTATCTAACATTGATTACTTTGAAATTGAGTGCTTTATGTGCTTAGTGTACATTTCCATAGGATGCAGTAACATCTTTCAGAGAGATAGGAAATGTCTAGATTTATAGCTACCATTGTTTAAATTTACCCTTAAATTTGAGAATCTCTGGAGACATTTCTTTTCTAAGATATATTTTTGAAAATTATTAGTGTGATAGGAGTTTTGCAACTGGATTTATTCTTGAGCAGTATACCAATAGTAGGTTGTATGTTACTCAGATAATAACTTTTCTAGGCTTTATGCACACAGAAAGATTTTTTTCCCTCTGTTGAATCCTAGGAACGTTAAAGAGGGCGTTAACACACTATGCTATGCTTGGTAACCGAGGTCTGTCACTTTGTTTTCCTTTTCACTGTTCTTTCCCATGAAAATGAATAGCAGGCCTTTCTCTGTAGAGTCAAAAGTACTAGGAAATAAATATCTCCATGTGTGATACAAAGGATTCTTAAACTGCTTTTGAACTTCTTTTGCCCATATTTGTCTGCTTGTGAGAGACTCAAGCATTTGCAGGCAAAATATGGGGAAGGAGCACAGCTCTTGAAAAACCAGAGCAAAGGTCTTTTCACTCAAGCCTGACCCTGTGCAGGGGCTCCACTGTAGTCAGAACATAGGTAGCTTGTAGCGACAGAGTTTAAAGAACGTGTACCCGTAAAGAACACGGCCCCAGAGAGTCATTATCTATGCAGTTGTTGTCTCCTGATTGTTTTTTTCAGTCATACCTCAAGATGGAGTGACCTGAAGCACAGGCCAGCCAGGCTGTGGGAGCTGTGAGCTGTTAGCATGGAGTGCTGCAACTTCAGTACCCTCCTGCTCAACCAAATCCTCTGTGTCAAAGATTTCCCTTGACAGAAAGCCAGTGTCCCGGCATTTTATCAGCTTAATGTTGGACCGTGAAAATATAGGGCTGTGGCGATCTGCGTTACACCATATTTCTGTCCTTTATTATTTGGAGTGACTGAAATGCTGTGTGATTTGTTATGATGTTAAACTTACAGCCAAAGGCATATTATTTTGTGACCTGATAGCCTGGTTTATATAGAGTTTGCTTCTTTTTTTCTCACTATCTGAATATTTTTCACCCATGGGACTATCTGTTGAGTTAAATACAGTACCGAAGCTTGATTAACTATTTCCACCCAATCATCTGTCTGTAGATGGGGCGTGGAAGTTCTTAGCTGGTTGATTTAATGTACATTTTGGAACAGAGGTAGGTGGTGAGGTAGTCCCCTTCAGAAGCTTTCCCTAGAGAGCCTCATAGCCAAATGAGCATTGTGAGCCCACTGACTACAACTCTGGCAGTGGTGGATCTGAGAAACGAGTAGATGCATCAAAGTAAGCAAAATTTGAAACATTCTTCCCTCATCAGCATTGGCATTGCTTTATATGGCTTATTGTATGAGAGTCTCCTGGCTCCATTTTGACCTTTTTTTGTCCTTTCTTTACTAGAAAGAGGCTCACAGTGGTGCGATCTCACTACATGTTTTCTTGCTGCCCAAGGAAACAAACCGGTTTGCCTCTTTCAAGCAGGCTAGGTTGTGACTGGCTTCTCTGCCTGCTTCTTTTGACATACAAAGGTAATCATTAGCATACCAGTGAAGCAGGACGGAAAGAAATGTCAAAAATATGCAAACACAGAAAATATTTTCGTACCTAGATGATCTAATGTGTCTGTGATACAGCCTGTTGTTCATGGCTCGGTAGGCTGCTTGGATTTAACCTGCCTGAGCATCTGTTGTTCCCAAGGCCATCTGAA
>VXAL01002846.1:47437-67497 GCA_013399475.1 Chauna torquata | reverse complement strand
GAAAGTGTCCCGCAGTGCCCCGCACGCGTGAGGCCGCGGGGCCGAGGCCTGCCGGGAGCCCCGGGTCCCGAGGAGAAGCCCGAGCCCCGCGCCAGCGCCTGTGCTGCTGCGGCACGGCGACCTCGGGGCTCCTAGGAACGCGCATTCTCGCTAGGAAAGGGTTTTTCCTCTTCTCCCGGGTACAGCGGCGTTTGTTGGTGGTGTGGCGTCGTTCCCACATAAGCGGGGAACGTGTTCGCCCCGTGCCCCGCTGACCCGCAGCAGCGCGTTGGGTGCCTCTGGAGCAGGACAGCCTCAGTGGGACGGGACTCAGGGACGGGCACGGCAGCCGCGAGCGCTTTGAAGACAGATATTGGCGATACTTCATTTTTTTATCCTGGCTCGGTGCCCACAGTCCGAGAGAGCAGAACGGGGGGAAAAAGGAATGTTAGACAACAGAACGTTTCAGCCCGGGGCGAGCGGTCTCCAGTGGAGGCCGGGCTGCGCGCTGGGGCCGGGAGACACTCGCCCACGGCACCGCGTCGAGACGTAGGGGTGCCGCGCGTGGAGCCCAGGGCCTCCTCCGGCTCCGCGAGCGGTTGCACCATCAAACCCGGTCTCTCCGGTTCACCCGGCGGCAGGAGCTGGGCTTTGCATGGGATTTGCGTGAGCGCGGCCCACGGGGTGCCGGGCCGGCCCGCAGCGGGCCTGGTGGCTGCCGGGGCTTGTCCAGTGCCCCCGGGGGCCCGGCCTGCTGCTGCTTGCAGGGCGCGGTGCTGTGATGCCCCGAGTTGCTCGCAAATATATTTGTTTGCAGAGGAGGGCGCTGATTAAAATTTGAATAGAGGCCTGTGAGCCTGCCGCAGCGCTTGTTAGATCAGGTTTAGCTTTGGTTTTATACCCGACCAACTTTTGTTAAGATCAAGAAGGACACAGACATCTGAGATTCAACGTTTGTCCTGTATTCCCCTCCTGTCAGCAGTGGTGCTGTGCTTTAAAACCAGAATCCACCCTGGCGCAGGGGTGGGCGGCAGCTGCAGGCGGTACCTGAGGGAGCCGTCCCGATGCGCTAAATCCTGCTGCCCGCCTTCACCCGCTCGCCTGCCCTGTGAGGGACCTGGCACAGGCACTGGGAAGGGACAAAACACCGGCCCCATGGTGGCCATGGCTTTCTGAGACACGATGGGTTCTGAGATCGACACTGAGGAAGCTGATGTGCTGCTCACCCACACGGATTTGGCGCAGAGCGCGTCCCCTGAGCTGCAGCCCCGCAGTACAGCAGATGGGACAGTCCCGGGAGAGGTCACCCTCGCTGTTTTCCACAGCCGAGCTTGCTTTGACGTCTCCCCAGCGCAGCCAAGCCCCGACTCTTCTGGCAGAGCCGGGTCTGGGGATGGTGTCAGCCCCTCCGCAGGCAGCATTTGCAGGCAAGGAGGTGATACCGCCGTGCTGCCGGCTCCTTGTGGTGCTGCCTGCGATGCAGCTGGTAGCATCGCAGTACTCCAGGTGCTCGTCACACAGACACCCTCATTCATCATGCCCCAGTGCCACCACAGGAATAATGCAGCCTAAAACAACGGCTCTGCACCCAAAAACTGTCACTCGACACATGCCTGCTGCATCTCCCAGCGGGATGGAGGTAGCAGGAGGGGTGTCCCCCCCGGCCGCCCGGTTTGGTGTCCAGGCAGGAGGGACAGAGCGGGCACCAAACTGCATGGCTCTGGTTTTCTGCCCGGCGTGTGGGGAAATACATCTCTTCAACAAGGTGGCATTTCCACTGCATTTCTAGCAGTGTTCTTTATTACAGTCAAAATTTTTCAGACTTCTGGCAATGGCAAGAAACCTGATCTGGTTTTTCAAGTTTTTATTAGGACTTATTTTTCCCAAACTAGTGTAAAGGTGCCTGCTTTTTAGTGAGCTAGTTTTTGAAGACTGCTGTTTGAGTTTTGATGTAAAAAAGCCAGAGAAGGGGAAAAAAAATAGGAAAACTGTCAAAAGAGAATGAACTCATGCAATTTCTAATTAAAAAAACAGAGTTTTCCTCAAGCTTCACAGGCAGCCAACTGGCTCCCAGGAAGCAATGCCCTCTCGTGGGCTAAAGCAGGAGCTATCCAGTAATTCAGTTATAGTCATCAGCTTAATTAACCACCATTTACCTACCTGCTGCCACGTTTCCTGAGCGTGCAGCCCTCTGACCATCTCCTCATGGGAGCAGGGGCTTTTGCTGGTGGCTCCCACGTTAACCGCACAGGGGAAGAGGAAAAAACTGAGCTCAATTCCCATTTTCAGAAAAACCAAAAACCCTCCTTGGAGCAGGTATTATCTAGGTTTTGAAAAACACTAAGTGCGCTCTCATTGGGACTATGCCAATAATTCAGCTGTTTAGCAGCAAAATTATGGTTCTTGACCAGTTGAATGACTCCTTTGATGAACAACAGGATTTGCTGTTCCAACCATTCTTGCGGTGATTAATGAACTTCATTTATTTTTATACACTTATTTGTAAAAAAGGCATTTTATATGCCATTCACAACAATTTTTGCAACTGCCAAGCAAATAGTGACCATATGTCTGAAAAATGACTGTATTTGTATGAAGCCAGCAATAATTAATAGCATAGCTACAGAGATGTTAACATTTAAACCTCTCGATTCAAAATAGACCAGCCTTTTTTTGGTGGCAACTCCTTTCTTGCAAGGCATTGACGGAGCCCCCCCGGCCACCGCGTTGTGTGGCTCTGGCTGAGCTTCGGGCGCAGCATTATGAAAAATCAGTACTAGTGTTAATTATGCTGAAGAAATACCAGCTCTATCACTGAGGGATTTGTAGTGCTTCTCGCTACCAACATCAGAGGCTTGAGGTGTCAGTGAGGACAATGCCAGACCGAGGAGGTCCCGGCGGTCGGTGCTGGGAGGACACGGAGCACGGGGCGAGCTGCTCGAGGCGCCGGCTGCAGGGCTCCTGAGCAGGTGCTCCGTGGGAAGCGATGCCAGGTTACGCAGGACTGCCGCGTTCCTGCAACACGCTCAGTGACACTGCAGCATCTGACACGCTTACGCCCTACCTAAAAAAGAGTTGCACAAATTACCATGCATGGAACTGAACTTACAGCTCTGACTCAGGGCAACAAAATAATAAAACTTAGAGCGAGTGTGAGCGTTGTATTTTCTCTGTTAGACTTTTATTTTCCTTTTCAGCTGGGACCGGATAAGACTCAGCACGAGGAGACGCTCTTGGCCTTACATCCCTTCAGGGGCCGATGGCTGCTGATTTTCTGTCGCAGAGCCACTAAAACAAGTGCTTTCTCACATTTGTCTGAAGACACAGGACTGAGTTCTTCTGATCTGCAGAATGACACGAGCACAGTTTTTCCTTTCTGCCACAAATATAAATACATAAAAATGTTTATTATTATTATTAAAGTGTATTAGAAAAGGCGTAAGCCTAGATCAGAGCACCCACAATATTAAATACCCTCAGAGTCTTTGCTTCAAGAACCTACCTGCTTTCCGCATTTCGTCCATCCAGAAGGACTTGGGGGAGACAGAGGGAGGACAAAGTGACTGTCTCAAGGACGCAGAGTAGACCAGTGACAGCAATCAGC
Source organism: Chauna torquata (assembly GCA_013399475.1). NCBI lineage: Eukaryota > Metazoa > Chordata > Aves > Anseriformes > Anhimidae > Chauna > Chauna torquata. The sequence continues at coordinate 63,914 of VXAL01002846.1, read as the reverse complement.
TCAAACAAAACCGCACAGAAAACACTGCAGCAAGGTCAGTGGTGCCGCAGCCCCGACCCCATTGTCCTTTTGTCTCAACATTGCTTTCACGTGTACTTGTAACCACTTCCCTCTGGCACAAACACACACAAGGAAAATCATACAAAGCAACGGTTTGTTTTTGCAGCTTGCTTTTCACGTATATTTACACCTGTATTTCAACCTTGGCTACTGTAAAGACTTTTTTGTTATTTGAGTCTTTTACCTTGGTCCCCTTAACCCATAGCAAAGTGCACGAACGCCGTTTTGAATGTGAGGTATTAGCACCAGCCCATGCCTGTGGGATTTGGTGCAGTACAAGGGCATAATCCTGTCCACCACAATCGTTTATCTTTGCTGAACTCTTATTATTTCATGTGTAACAGCATTTAGAGTTCAGCCAAGGGACGTACTGCAATAACAAACCTGGAAAACAGAAGATCTGGTCTCAGCACGCGCTTTGGCCGTGCTAACGCAAAGCAAGACTTGTGTGTTCCCCGCAGCTGCTCCTCTTTCTGTCTCGGGTGCCTTTTAGTCAGTTCCAGCAGTGAATAAGAAGAGGCCGCAGCTCTCCACGTAAGTGGCCAGGTGCCACCACAGCGGGCTGCCCTACCTGACTCCAGCGCCGATTAGGCGGTGGGGGTTTCACTGACAGAGCTGCGGGGTCTTCCACAGGGGCACTTCTGCTGGAAAGTAATCACACACAGAACACGCAGTGCACAACCAGCTGAACAGGAGAAATAGCAGCAGCTGCATAAATCTCTCCTTAAAGGCAATTAGTGGAACTGCTGTTGGCAGGAGAGCGTGTGGAGAGCAGCGAGCGCACGCCTCCTGAATAATTCAGTCCCAGAGGTGTGCGTCGCCTTTTCCCGTCAGGGAACGGGACACGGCGCTTCATCCAACACGGAGGCAACAGACCTTGAAATGAAAAGTAGCGCACTGCTGTGATAAATTCTGGGGCGCTTGCAGACGCGGCCGGCGGGCTGCAGCCCAGGCGGGGACCTGCCGCCCCCCGACAGCGCCGTGGAGAAGTCAGCGTAGCCTCGTGCTCGTGCCCGAGGGTGCCTCTTCCGCTGCGTTACCGCGGGAGGGACTGCGCAGAGAGAAAGGATTTTCTCCGTCGATTTGACCAAAAGCCAGCCCTAAACTAAAGGCCGCCAGCGGCAGGGCTGTCTGCTGTGAAGACAAAGGAGCAGTTTTGGTGCACTTTGTGTTTTCACGTGAGATCACTTAGGAAAGGAGAGAGAATGGCCCCAGGAGAGTGCTGCAGCCCTGGTTTCTGAAGACACAGGACCCGCCACAAAGGGGTGCAGGGCATCTCCCCGCGCTGGTCCAAGGGCGTGGGCTCCCCATTTGCTCCCAGTTGCCCCCCAGCACAAGCTGGGCAGCCCCACACCAACTTCATGCCTGCAGCTGTGGGCTGCTGTAGCTATTGAAAGCTGTGCTCAGCAGAAGTTTGTTAAAGCTGGCATTTTGTGATGCGTTTCAAGCGTTCCTCATTTCATAACAAAACCTTGTTTTGTCAGAAAGGTATCAGCCAGGTGCCTCACTCCGATGCTACACTGCACTAAGATGCTTTTCTGAATCAGCACCTCAAAGTAACGTGCTGGACACACTAGTGGCACCCAGCAAAAATCAAGTGCAAACACCCCGCTTATGTCGTCCACTTCTTTTGCAAGATGCCCAGAGAAGGTAGCACAGCAAACCGGCTGGGCCGACACGCTGCAGCCGGGTTGGTGCCCTTCCCCTAGCAGTGAAGACGGACTGGGCAGCAGGCAGCAAACCCAGCCCCGGCAGGGTGGACAAGCTCACTTCTTCGGTTTTCTTCTCCCTAGGAAATCCTCAAAATTCTGCTTCCACCCCTACTCCCCTAAAAAAGTGACTTTTTCCCCTCCAAGACTTTTTTTCCTGCAAAACAGAAATTTTGTCTTGACAGCTCCACTGAGCTTGTGCTTAACTATAAATACACAGAAAAATTATTCTGAAAACAGCTGAGACCAGGCTAAGGCTTTCTCCCAGTTGGCATGCTAACATGAGGCAGAAGTGTGTGTTTCTGATTTCTTTTGGGAAGGGGTAGTCCCAGACATCCTGTGGGTTTAATTCACTGAGCAGAGTCTGGAGTAATATTTACAGCACGGTACTTCATAAATAAAATAGAAAGATGTCCTCAGGCAGCAGCCAAGCAAGGTTTTCTCTAGAGCAGAACAGTAATCAAATTCTGTCAGACATCGAGGGAAGGAGAAGCGGAGGTGCAGGAGACGGTACAATATAATTTGCAGGTCAGCCATCACTCATCACTGCGATGTGCCGGATTCAGAGCCCGCGCCTGCGGCCACGGTCCCCTCCAGGAGTGTGCGTGCCTACGCACACCAAAATCGTGCCTGCTCCGGCAGAGCTGCGCAGCGCCTTTGATGGCAGCGATGCAGAAAGGCTCCGTTTATTGCTGCTCTGATGCGTGTTCGGAGGGGATCCCCCGCAGCTCTGGGGGGGAGCAGCCTGGGGCACTGATCCTCCCCAGCAAGCTGCTGCTCAAAATAGGACTGCTGCTCCTTCTCCACCCCCGGCTCTGAGTCACGCCGGCTGTGGCATGGCCGCTGACGGCAGCTGCCTCCGTCCCGCCGGCCCCAGCACGCCCCTGCTCCCCCATCGCCAGCCCCGTCCCAGCTTTCCCACCCGCGATCGCCCCCGCGCCCCAGGGCACCCTGCTGCTGCCCGCGGGCTCCGTCCCAGCCACCCCAGCACGGAGCCCTCCCGCGTTCACAAAGCCTGAATTAACGAGCCAAAAAAATCAGCGTCTTGGCTGTTCCGTTGACTGCTGAATAGAGTCTGCTAAAGGAGAAAGACCAAGAGAAAAGGAGAGGGATCGGGGAGCAGTGTTGCTATTGCTGTTCACCTCTCCAAGCCAGCTCGAGCACAGAAAACAGCAGGGCATTGAACGCACAGGGAAGTCTCTGGGTAGGGCCAGCCAGGGGAGAGCATCCCTTGCTTCCTGCCGAGCAGACGGACCCGCTGGGAGCAGCCCTGCTCCGCGGTGTAATCCCAGGCACCAGCACCTGTGGTGCTCCATGAAGAGGGTCAGCAATTCCCCCTGTCCCTCGTGGCAGCAAAAAGTGGATAAAGGGGCAGGAGCTTCTGGACACCTACAGTGTCCTACGAGAAGAAATCAGAGCCCAGATTACCCTGGCTTTGCTGCCTCTGCTTGCCCACGTATTTCCCAAGGAACCGACTCCTGACAATACATTCTGAGCCCTCCCTGCGTTAATTTTCCCTTACTGTTTTATCATCTATATCCTTGACACAGATGAAGGTGCTTCTCACTTGAATCCACATCGCTGGGCTGATGCAACCAGCCTTCCCTGGAGAAGGCTGCCCAAAAGGAGCATGTGGGATAAATTATCACATCCCGTAAGAAAATCACGCTATTTTACATTGTGTGCGTTACAACAGCAACTAGGCAGCGTGTAACAGACATAAAACATGCAACAGCCAAGGCTTGCCTCATCGGGTTGTAACCTTCCCGTACTCCACAGAACTGAAGTCCTCCAACTGATCAAACTACAACACCACATGTAAAGAAAACAGGCCTGTAAGATTTCCCCAGACATTCCCAGTTTGGTCGAATAGCTGAATATACTCTAAATTGCACAATCTGCTTTCCTCTAAGTCTGTATTTCAGTATCCGCAGCTTCTGCAGCCATATGGCAGAGGTGGCTGTGGGCCAGCTGCTTCTCACCCCCTCCATGTCCCATGGGACAAATCCGGCCGGGGCCACCACCCTCGCCCTGGGGAGGCTCTGGAAGCCCCCGCGAACCTGGCTGCTGCTGCGGGGGCCGAGCAGGGCCCCCGTGGCCAGGAGGAAGAGGAAGGAGCCTGGGGAAGGGCTCTACCAGGCTGCAGAGGCTGGGAGCACCCATCCTGTCCTCCGGGCCCCACGTTGGCCGTGCCGAGGCTGTTTGGAGCAGCAGCACCGCGCTGGCCGCGCGCAGACCGGCGTGATACCAAGGACATCCTTGCTGCTTTTAGCGGCCACAGCTCTGGGCAAGGTCAGGGGAACGTTTGCTACGCGCCCAAGAGCCAGGCAGCAGATGACTCGTGCCTCAGAGACACAAATGAGATAAAGGAAATTACCAGCCCTGTTTTAAAAATTAAGAAACGAAGGCAACGGTAGGTTGTGCTGTCCATGGGCACACAGGAAGACAGCGAGAAGGAGCAGACTCTGCCAGCTTTCACCAAAAATCATTCCTTTTTGCGTTTCAGCTAAGGCTTCCCAGTGCTGTTGCAATGGTAATGAATGCAACAAAAACATTAAACACCAAACATCTTACAGTTACACGTTACATTATGGACGAGCACCAAGTCCAATCTAGCATCCTCTTTGTAGTGCATAAAGACTATTTTTCACCTAAAAAAGAACCTAACAAATCAATGCCTGGAATTACATCTGTGGAATAGAGTAGTTTCTTACAGCCAACAGAAATATTTTCCATTTGAGCCACATTCTGGCTAGCCTTTCCAGATAATCAATAAATCAGCCAGTCTGGTAAAGCATCTGACAACAGAAACAGCTGAAATGATTTGAGCTCAAACACCCCCTTACATGTTAATTTTCTTCCCCTTTCTTTCTGCAGGCTTTACCCTGTAGAGATGTAGCATCAGGACTGCACAGGGACAGAGCCACGGCTCGCAGCTCCGCTGTGCAGTGCCCATGCCAAAGCTGGGACACGCTCTCCCGTGCTGGGACCCTGCGGAGCCACGCAGAGGAGCAGGAGCAGCTCCCGGTGCGGCTCCCCACCGCCTCGTGCCCTCGGGCTGCAGACCTCACGCCGTGGCCAGCTATTAGAGGCACTTCAGTAACCCTCTCCCTGAAACAGACTGCTCGCTCCCCAAGCTCTGCTCACGTGTGGTTGAGCCCTATGCAAAAGGCAGCTCAGCAGTCTCACATGCACTAACGAGTCGCTGCTTTGGCCAATCCGTACCCGAAAGCTTGAACATCCAACCTATTAAGGCCACTACAGCAAACAGCAAGCAAAGAGTTAGGGAAACCTGCAAGGTCTGGGGTTTTAGTTCTTGCCACCACGGGCAAATGCCCTTAGCCAGTTACCAGGGAGTACCAGCAACGCAAGAGCCGTTTCTGGCTGCAGTAACTCCAGAGCGGGGCCAGGGCTAACACAAAGGTCAGCAAAACGTTGCCTCAAAATGTCGCCAAGAAGCCTGAATCCACACGCGGCTTTGGGTTCCCAGGGCCCTCCTCTGAGCTCATCCCATCCCAGCAGCATTGCCCCAGCGAGCCAGAATCAGTCCCTTGCATTCAGATCGCCAGGGTGAGCATAGGAATACACGTGGTGAGGCTCAACAGCCCTCGGAGCATCTGCCTGTGCTGTGCGTGCTGCTAGGAGGGGCGGCCGCGGTCGTTACGGAAGCGACAAAACCTCCGGAGGAGGTCTGAGGGGACGGCTGGGCTGTTTGGATGCACTGAAATTTCTCGTACGTAGGACATGAAGCACTGATAAGTCTCAACACTTACCACGCAGGTTTGGTGAGGGGGATTTAGGTGCCATCCACACTCACGAAAGGAGCAGAGGATTTTTCTGGTCGCTGTCCTGTTCTCGTTCTCTGTTCCAATCCCAAGTGTCGGCGAGGTCCAGACTCCCTCGCGTTTCACTGGTGAACGCTGGGTCACACAGAAAAGGCCATACACAGTGTCCCTGTTAAGTTTTCAGCTTGGGCTTGGCTGGCTCCCACTTTGGGAACTGGATGCCCTCCAAGGCCACGTCCAAGAACAGGATTTAAGTATTTCCTAAGAACATGAAATATGGGTGTTATTTTATGCAACGTGCACGTGAGGTGATATATATAAGATGTTGCATCTTAGCAAAGTGGTTCGATTGAGCCCCTTAATTTTTGAGCACACACTAATCGATTTTCTCCTGGTACATATTTTGGCAGGCCAGCAACTGCAGCACACAGTGGGGACCAAACCAAGGGATGCCAGAACATATCCCTCTCCGCGTGGTCACTGCTTCCTGACCCCGGGCAGACTAGCACCAGCAGCAAGGAAAGGCACAGCAAGTGGGAGTGCTCATTTCCTCCTGAAAACTAATCATCATACAAACCTGAAAAATACATTTAGGACAGATTTTAAAATGCTGATTTAGGTGTCAGTCCTAATTTTCTGACCCGTTGCCCCTTTCCCCTATAAAGTCTATGCCTGTAGCATGTTTTGGTGGGGTTTCAGGAAAAGGAAGCTGTTTTTTCCTCTTCTCTCCCCATAACATCTGAAAGCAGGATACAGCGAGGAAGAACATGGTTGGACTGTAAACTTGCTGCAACATGGGCAGCATTTTAATGTGATGCCTAGGGCTCCCAAGCATTTCCTTGACTCGCTGAAGTGGTTGCACGCATTTCTTTTGATATTTTTCCTCCTGGTGCTACCAGAGGGAGGCTTCCCACTCAGCCACGATTCAAACGCTTCTCCTGCAAGCAGCGGCTGCAACTCCATCCTGCGGGAGCAATTCCTGCACACAGGTCCTCCGGCAGCGGCTGCATCCGCGCAGGCTGCTGCCTGGGGAGCCCGAGGTTGCGCGGGCAGAGGACAGCAGCCAGGTGCCCGGGCGCGGGGCAGTAGCGCAGGCGGCTCCCTCCGTGCCCCCACCCCGTCTCAGCACCCTTAGCAGTGCCAACAACCGCGGGCTGAGAGCGCAAGCAAGCCCCTTTGTGCAGATAACGTGATGCAGGCGTTGGACAAAAACACGTAGGGACAGAGGAAAAACGACAACATAGAGAGCTTGCCTAGGCAACGCAACATGGGGGAGAAGTCTTCACATCTCCACCCTTCCACGTTTTCAGTCTGAACAGCATAGATGCATCTCTGAGATATAAAAAGAAAGCTCCCCCACCGCTCTCCGCGTAGGAGATGTCGGCGTGGTACGGTGCTCTGCCAGCTTCCACCCCGCGTCAGACGCTCGCCCTACGCACAGAGTAGGAGCAAGGGACTCGCGGGGGGTGACACGGGGCTGAGCTCGGAAGGAACGGCCCCAGGCCGACCTGCCCGCACCGGCACCCCCGCGCAGCGCTCCCTGCCTGGGGAGGGACGGCAAACAGCCGCATGTTCAACCAGCCCTGCCCCGCGGGCAACGAGCCTCGTGTTCGCACACGGGCACGAGGCAGTGTACACGCAGAAGCCTTTCAGACATCGGCCCTTGAAGACCCCTAGCACTAGCCAGGAACTCATTATTTCTGGCTAGAAGAAAGAGGCCCTCAGCCATCCTGGCATGCTGCGAAGAGCCCCAAGATGTGGCTGAGGAGGCCAGTCCACACGCACAGCACAGCACGCTGACCTCTGCCGAGTCCTACAAAACACGTTTACGAACACCTCCCTCCCCAGCATCACTTGGGAGCCGCACCTCCAGCCAGGGCACCCGGCCCTGCAGTGCTGGCAGCCAGACATCGCACCGGGCCAGAGCGTGGGGCTTCTGCGAAACTCCTCGGCATGCTTCCCGCACACATCTGCTCCACTTCAGTATTTCGGCAATTGCTTGGGCAGCTATGGGGATCTCAGCCCCGTCCACAGGGTGGTCAAAGCCGAAAAACAGAACGTGGCAGACAATTTAGTACGTTTTCGTATTTTTTTTCCTGGGGAAGCTACAGCTAAACACAGAGCCTGGACCACAGCTCTCTTTTCTAGAATAGCAGCAGGGCAAACTTTGAAAAAAAAAAAAGTCAGTAAAACCACCCAGAATAAATCACTCGGATATGATTGATTTCCTCTTACCTATATCGGGATGGAAAAACAGGGTGCCTTTTTAAAAGGAGAGCCTTCAAGACACATATTACATATTGTTGTTCTGGGTAAAAAGAGCAACTCCTCCTGCTCTCCACTGAGAACAAGACTGATTTTGACTGTCCGACTCTCCCCATCTGGCTGTGGTATCTCTGGTGTCAAGAGGATGCAATCACGCCACGGTGCCGCGTCAGACCTCTGCATACTCTGAACACATCTTACCCTCCTCTCCTGTTTAAAAGGGGCTGCAGCCCACTCCTGCTGCGCTGCAGACTCAGCCCCAGGAGCCGTGGACTGGGTAGACCTCACCCAAAGTGTCTGCTGAGCAGCTGATGCTTCCTTGTCAGATTCTGCATATTTCTCGTTGACGAACTGCAAACATGACATCCCTGCCTCTGCCAGGTAACCCAGAGCACCACTGCAAAGTTCGGTTGCTCAGCCTTGGATATCGTTATGATGCTGACTCATTTTAGTTCAGTCTCACCTCTAGGTACAGTCAGTCAGCTGTCACCTCAGAAGTGCCCTTCCAGAAAAGCAGAGGCGAAAGGAACAGATGCTTGCTGATGCTCAGGATGCAAGGCTTTTACTCCTGCGCTGCCCAGAGGTTTTAGTACCGTGGCAGCATTCACAGGCACACGAAAATCACCCCATAGCTGGAGGAAACATCATGGGCTCAGCTTGCGGGTTACAGCAGTCTCACCATGGGCGTGTTAATGTCGTTATCAGTAAAATGTTTTAAATTGCACTCACTGAAAACCAGCCCAATACCTTCCAGTAGGAGACTGTTTCCAACTGGGAATGCACACGTACTTTGCTCCAGAGTTAGCACTGTGCTTACTTACATCAGCAATGAGGTTACCCCTACCTACAGCTGCTCCTGGAGAATCAAGTATTCCCTTACTGATTTTTCTAAATCTGCTGTTTTAACAGCAAAGCAGCTCAGACAGAAAAGCTGCAGACCTGCCCAGCCATTGTGCCCAGAGGAGCAGCCTAGAACAGCAGGCTGAATGACTTCTGTGTGTTAAAGATGGTATGAGCAATACGCCTGCAAACTGCAGGCTGCTCAGTCTTATTCCCTAGGACCTCCTATAGCCAAAGGGACTTGGCAACTAAGTCATTTATGCATTTCTGGAAAAAACTGCGCCCAAGAAGTGAATTTTGGTTGGATTCAGCTTCAGACTCTTTGCCAGCACTTGCCTAATGCTTAATTTTCACTCCAGCTAAATAAAACAAATCGGAGTCTCCGACAGATATAGATCATTGCATTTACCAGAGCTAAATACATATACAGAACTGACCCTGAATAGCTCAAGAAAATCCACCTCCCATGTAGCTGAGCCTAGGCTTTAGTATTCTCATTAGCTCTTAGATGCTTTTGACATACTTAATTTACTCACACTACAAACTGTAGAAGATGGCAGAAGATGATTAAGATGTGCTTTTACTCTTCTAGAGTGCTCCGAGTACCTTGTAGCTACAGACCATGCATATAAAATAATATTGCTTATTATTCAGAGCTGTTTGCTACATTAATCATGTGCTTGCTCCGCTCTGGGAAGAGGAATTAGAATATAGCAATATTCTGGCTGCTTGTTTTTAAAATACTTGTGTGGGTGGACACTCCAGCTACTGCTCACGTTTTTCTCTTGCAACCTGCAGAAGAGCTGTTTGCAGTTCTCCGCCCCAGTATTTTCTCTTGACACCGATTTTGCTGGCCAGATTCAGGAAGGAAGCTGCCTCAAGCCAGTTGACAAGCGTTGCATGGAAATAATAAGTACTACTAATTGAGAAACATTTGATTTTCTGGATTGCAGAGAGGAAACCACGGAGCAGCTTTAAAACGAAAGCTGTCATAATCATTTTTACTCCAGCAAAGAAATAGAAGGCCTGCAGCGCTATTATCTTTGTCCATTAAAACACTTCTGATTTGACACCTAGTCTGAATATTGCTTAACAAGTCCTCAGAAACGAGCTGCAATGCCATTGTAAGGATTTCTGAAAGTTATTTTAAAAGAGAGCTCTACAGTAGTGGAAAGGAAGTAACTGATTAAGAGCAAAGTTTGAGCCAAGCTTTAAGCGAGCTCGAGACCCTGAGGTACAGGTCTAGGTACAGAAAACCCGTGTTAACGCTCCGCTCGTTCCACCCCGCTTCACCTTACAGCGGCCACCAGGAGAGGTGGCAGGGCTGGGGCTCTGCTGGGCGAGCAGGAGGCACAGCCCAGGGGTTTGTCACCTCCTCGGTTCTGTCTGAACCGAGCATCCTAGCCCCTTGCTGGCCAGTCTGGAAGTTGCCAGTTCTGGGGCTGGAAGGAAAAGTTCCCTGTCTGAGCTTCCCTGCTGCAGGGAGCCCACTGCCAGCCAGGTTTTAAAGGCAAAGCTGGGAGCAGAGCTGCACGTTCCGGAACAAAACATTCCTGCCACCTCTGTGACGCTCCTCCGGGGCGAGGGAGGCACCGGGCAGGTACGAGCACTTCTCAGTTCAGGTGCGGCCGGCCAGTTCTAGGGGTCTGGAGCAGCTTCTGCGAGCGCGGGAGGCACGGCCAGCACAGCCCCCACAGCCAGGCAGCGTGCCTGAGCTACCGAGCCTGCCGTCACCCCAGCCTCCTGTCCCATCGCGCTCTGTCCCATCCTTGCTCTGGCAGAGTCCCCCTTCCCAGGAGGGGACAGGGTGACGTGTACGGTCAGCGGCCTCGGATCCGGCAGGTGAGCCAGGGAACCAGCCGAGACCTGGCTACACTTACCAGCTGTGCTTTGCTGCAGGAGCACAGCTTACCGCCTTGTTGGTGGAGAAACTCAAAGTAGGGGTTCAGTTCTTTCTAGAAATACATACCCAGCTGGTCAAAGCTAGAGCTGCCAGTCCTCACCAAGTCCCGAGACAGCGGGCAGCAAGGAAGCGCAGTGAGCGACCTCGCCGGACGCAGTCGGCCTTCACCCAGCCTCTCCGGGCAGAGCCGCGCCGCTCCAGTCGCGGCTGCGCGCAGAACTCGTGCTGTCTGCTGTGTTCACCTCCTGATCCCGGAAAGAAGCTACGGAGGCATGAACAGCGACTTGCCAAGTTGTATCAGCAACTTTGTGGCCTCGTCCCACCACAGCCAAACACGTCAAGAGTGTTTCAGAAAGAGCTAGTTCTGAGAGCGAATGAAATTTGACTGAATGAATAAAAAAGAAAAAGAACCAACTCGAGAAGCAGCGTGTTACCGTTCTGCTCACCAGATACGAGCAGTGTCTCAAGGCACGTCTCCAAGCTGCGGAGTTTACAGGATACGTAAACAGCACCACAAAAAAACGTGTTGTTGCCTCATGAAAAAAACCATACTGTCGGCAATGAGCAGTTAAGGACAGAGCTGGTAATACAATATGGGAGCTGTATCAGACACCAGAACTGCCCGTTCACCACAGACAAATGAATTTTCCTGAATGTCTTTAATCAGACTTAAAAAATTTTTTTTTAAACTGAACTCATTCAAAAATAAAGCTACAGCATTTACTCCCAACTTACAGTCCTTAAGCTACAAAGCACTTTAATCCTTAAAGAAAAAATATTATTCCTTTAATTCAACGAAATGCTCCTCCATGAGAAAAAACCCTTATGCACGTGTGCAATAAACCCCTCAAATGCTGTCTGTAAGAGGTATTACTTCAAGTATGGATTTAGCAAAAACTTACCCCTCAGCCCCCCAAAATGATGGATCTTCTGCTACTCAGTGTTCGTCTGATAGTCATAATTTCACGGCTATACTGTTAGTCCAGAACAACATTAGCCCAAGAATTTTGGTTATAACAGCACAAGATGAACCATGTCACAGAACAACCCGGTACGCACAAACCTGTGAGAACCTGGTTATGAGGAACCAGATCTAAATACAAGACTTGGGAAGTTACTTCCATTTACTGTTTTGTAACAACCAGCGTCCCCAAGCAATATGGCATTTTTCACTCAGTTACTAACTATAACGACTCTCTGCATAGTCCCCTGGCAGACTGCAGAGATGTTACCTTGTAATTTAGATTTGTATGGAGCTTTTAATGGCCAACATCTTGACAGGCATCCCTACGATTAAAATAAATTTCTCTTCCTATAGCAACATTACACAAGAAATCAAACCAGTTCAGGTTATATGGAAATAAATACAATTATACAATACAGCATTAACACAATTTTATTAATAGTGTCAATTTACAATTGCACAACTTGTACAATTGACCTCTCACACCCAAAACATACGTTTGCACATCACAAAAGGCAGCCACACCAGGTGTCCCTTGTCCCCAGCCTGTTCTAGGCTGCTGATGCCCCTGTACCACCTCCCTGCGTCACCCGGAACACGGCCGCCCGAGCTCCTCCATCGTGCTCCTCGCTCCATCACACGGGACTCCCATCTCGCAGCCACCAAGGCAGCCTGGGAGACGTGCTAGCGGCTGCCAGGTCCCAGATGGATCGAGCCTGTTCAGCTAACATCAGCCGTTCCCTGCGCTCTGCCAGACCCCAGTCCAGCGTGGTCTCCGTACGACACACAGGGAGAGCACCACGGCGACAAGAACATGTTACAGAACACCCCGTGCGTGTGAATAATTGCAGGTACGTGCTGCTCTGCCTTTGCACAGACATTTCCATGAAGGCAGTGGGAGTTGTAAAGACATTATTAGGTCTTACGACTTTTTAAATAGGCTTAATTATAAAATGTCTTATAGGGTTTTCAAAGGCTGGAAGGGAACTGAAGTAGTCTTTGCCGTAATAATTGCCAGATGCTAAAAAAGACCAACAGAGAAGCATTGCATGACTGTTTGGAAATGGAAGAATACAGATCAAAACCCATGCACAAAGTTAGAGAGGAAAAAGCAAGAGTTATTTTCAAGGAAAGCCATTACGGCTGCTTCTACAGCCACCCCCCAGCCTGACTCTCCGCTGACCCCAGCAGCCAGCACCACCCCAGCCCTGGCACCAAGGAGGACCAAACCCGTCAGCGCCGCAGGCCCAGCACAGTCTCGGGGACCTGCACCATAATCATCTCCAGGGAAAAAAGTATATATTGTATCAACTTGGCAAATCCACTCTCTATTTTGGCAAGTAGATTTAAGCACATAAGGGCGAGGAGAGAAAACTGCAAAACATTTCAGCCTGCACCAAACACTCATGCTGCACGCACTTGGGTTTCTGAAATCATAGCTACTGAGATTTTTCTGCTGAATCAAGTGGCATGAGAGCTCCAGCTGAAACTGAGGTGAATGCCCCCCTGCACACACCGCAAACAAAGCTAACCGACCCCTTACGTTTGTGCGTGAACAATCTGAGGAGGCTAGAAATGCAGCTCACCTTCGGCCTCTGGGCTCCAGGGGAGGTGGTACCCCAGGACCCCCAGCCCACGGCTCCGGGCTGACCCCCTGGAGCTGCAGCATGAGCACAGCTGCCCACGCATCGGCAAAACAGCCTCCAGGCAGGGGAGCACTGCAGCATCGGGAGCTGGCATCTACAGTTCGATTTGAGAATTGTTCAGATACGAAATAAACATGGATACAAACCTCCTGCCTTTGTGTATTAGTCTGCAACAAACGAACAAAGAGTGGCTTGGAGAAAAGTCTCTTTAGCATCTCACAAAGAAATCCAGCAGTTATTGTTATTAACAAAGACACTAATGCTTTCAAAGAAAGAAAGAGTACTTTCCAGCATATCCTGTTTCATATTTTGCTCATCTTCAACAATAAAATCATTTCACTAGAAACGTGCTATAAATAGCAGCAATTCCTCTCATGTCAAGACAATGTTGCTGTTTAAAAGTCCACTCTACAGTGCAATACTGAACTCCTTACAGCCGTCTGCTTCACTCATTGCAAACTTCTTAGCATTGCTCTTAGCTCAGGAGGCCCTGCAGAGTTCTAAGCAAGCCATCATCTCTGCAGCATCCCGTGTAAGGTCCACAGCAGTCAAGTGAGCATTCCCCTCATTCAGGGGCCCCTCATCCTCGGTCCCAGTCCAACAGCCCATCAGCAACCCACCCAAACCAAACACCCGTGGGGACGGAGGGAAGGGTACTTGGTCACACTGCTAGTTACAGCTCCAAATCAGTGGACACAGTTCAATTGTAAGTCTGCTGTGAATTGTAAATTCAACTGTAAGTCTCCCCTCCGTGGAGGCTGCAGCCTTGGAGTAATACATATGCAAAGCAGCAGATCTGTGGCATACAATGAATACTTATTTTCTTGGTATCTTTTTCAACCACACCCTGCAGATGAGGCTTACCATGCTTGTCTCTTGCTAATAACAGCTCCACCCCCCCAAAAAAAGGGAATATGTAAGAAGTAAACCAAGTCCACATCTCCTGTTCTTTCATGTGTGGGAAGTGTTTGCCAGAAGTTTCGGTAGGAGAGGAGTTTGCTTTAAAGATGCAGCTTCCAAGTTTAGATGTTTCTTCCTGCAGCAGTGTTACCTAAACCAGCTTGTCATAAGTTTCAACCAAAACCTGGGTAAACAGGATGAAATGAAGAGGCAGGGAAAAAATACTGCAAAAGTAGCTTCAGTCACATGCAAAGCCAGACTGACAGCTCAGAAAGGAAAGGTGAATTGCCACAATAACCAACTATTAAGTCAACTGGTACTCAGAGCAGCCCAGTTGCCTTCACAAAGGATGTAGCTCTTACATAAAGATGATAGGAATCACGCCACATTTGGAGCCGAAGAGCATGAAGCCTCCTGCCTCCGTGAACACTGTCAGCACTTCAGCTGCACAACGGCTGAAGTTACCTCCACTCTGTACCTGCTGCTCCCCAGAAGTACAAAAAACTTACCTTTTAAAACTCTTACACAAGTACAGCTTAAAAGCACTATACAAGTGCACAGCATTATTCCAATTATTCAGGTTCACATTTGAAAGGAAAAATTAGTTGCCTCTTCCCATCTGCTGGCCAGGCTACAAGAAAGTCTGAAGTCCTCAAGCTTCAAGTCTGCTCTTCTCCCACTAAGTCCCGGAGATGCTGTACATCCTACAGGATTGACATGAGTTTGAGGGACAGAGGTGAACAAGGCAAAAGTAAAACCAACCAATATCACAGTGCATTGGGAAGACGACATGGTAGCAAGGGGAGAAAGAAGCAAACAGCCCAATTATACACAGGTATAGCTTTAATAAGTCACGGAACTGCAGAAGGCTCAGGAACTGCAGAGCACAGAGCAAAACAATTTCTACAATGAAAAAATTACATCTTTGGTAGGCAAGCCAGACTTTCTGCCAAAAAGTGTAAGCATCTGGAGTCACAGACATGATCACTTGCAGTGCAGATCTCTAGCTTTGTTAGAAATTTGCTCCAGTCAGATTCCTGAAAACAACTTTGAAGTATACACTTTATAGATAACATGATTTCTTTCAAGCAAATAGCCTGGAAATACTTAAAAACTAGCATGTACTCACAGGAATAGCGATGTTGGTTTCTAACTGACATTTTTCTCCTCTGAAAACTTCTTGCATTAAAAACTTCACCACATGTAAATACTAACATTGAACATTTATTGTTTTAAAAAAAAATAAACATGCAGAAAGCCATCCCCTTTAAAACCAACACAAAATAATCCAGAGATTTTACAGAAAAGCAACAGCTCTGTCAGGCAAAGATTCTTCTGAACCTTCCAGCAAAAACATATTTTCTGCGACAGTCCATGCTCTGATTACACCATGCAGTGGTGCGAGTCTAGCCAAAGTCAATCACATAACAGAGCACTTGCCTTTCAGTTTATCTTTCTTTTTCTGCTGCTTGGATTTCTTTCCATCCACTTGGAGACTGACCATTCTCCTCTTCTCCAGATTCAAGAGCTCCTGGAAGAGCTCCTGCACATTATAGTTCATTTTGGCTGATGTCTCCATAAAGGAGCACTTCCACTTGCTGGCTAATGCTTCCCCCTCACTAGCATCCAGCTCCCTCTGGGTCTCATCGCTTTTGTTACCAACCAACATTATTGGGATTTTTTGGATGTCCCCTTTAATCTGACAAATCTGTTCAAAGATGGGCTGAAGATCTTCCATGGACTGCCTGCTGGTGACAGAGTACACCAAGATGAAAGCATGCCCTTTGGATATAGACAGCCTCTGCATAGCAGGGAACTGATGGCTTCCTGTAGTGTCTGTAATCTGAAGGGTGCAGATGCTCTTATCGCAGCTGATTACCTGCCGGTACGTGTCTTCGATTGTGGGGATATAGGTTTCCCTGAAAGTTCCCCTTACAAAACGAAGGACTAAGGAGCTTTTGCCAACCCCGGCTGCTCCAAACACAACCACCCTGTAATCATTGCTTTGTTCAGGCATGTTTGCGGTGCCGCGATACAGGTGAAGATTTTAACTGAAAATGCCCAAGCTCTTCAGGTTTACATACCCGTATACAGGGACGGCCTGTGGAGGAGGCAGGGGGAGGGAGCCAAAGGGAAAGAGAGGAAAAACGAGAGATCATTCGCGCTATCTCGTCAGTTACACGATATGCTACAGAAACAAGCAACTCACTCCCCTCCCATCCTTTTTCCTTGCAACAAAGAGCAAGGGAACGCCACCCCCCAGGCTGACATCCCGGGCGGGCTCAGCGTTACCAGAAGCGGCCGCGGACTCACCTGCAGCCATCGGCTCCCGCACGCAGCCCAGCGGGGCTGAACCCGCCCGGGGCAGCGGCGCCGAGCCAGCCCCGCGCACCCCCGGCCGGGGC
>VXAL01002846.1:0-46934 GCA_013399475.1 Chauna torquata | reverse complement strand
CCCGAGGCGGCTCCGCCATGGTGGGCGGGAGAGGGCGCCCCGCGCTCGGCCGCCGCCTCACAGCCCCGCCGCCGCTGACAGGGGCCCCGCCGAGGCACGGCCACGGGCTCCCCAGGCCTCCCTCCGGGCCGGGCCCCCAGGCCGACCCCTGCCAGGGAGCGGGAGCAGGACAGGCTCCTGGCTGGCCCCACAGCCCCCTCTCCAGAGCCTCCCCCCAGCCACCCACCTGCACCCAGAGAGGGGCAACACCAGCCTCCACCCCTAGGCCCAGGCCTGGCCCGTTAGCCGGTTAATATGCATGTCTTAATTGTCCAGCTGGAGACTGCCAACTGCCCCCTTCTCCATTTGCTGGGCACACTAATGCGGGTCGGCCTTTCTACCCAGCTGCTGGCCGCAGAAAGGCTGGGCAGGCTGGGGGACACCAGTCTTGAAGCAGAGGTCCAAAGTCTGTCGGGTTGGCAGGCACAGTTTGTTTAGCCCTGATTTCCTGAGGGGGGGGGGGGAGAAGTCTGCGGTGTCCCCATATAGAAGATTGAGTATTTTTAATGCTCTGCGTTTTCCATTAGCTGTGAAATTGACTTGTGAATTGACGCATCTCAGCAGTGCGTGAGGTGTTGCAGAGGCCAGGTGTGAGGTGCTGGGCTGAGAGGTAAGCCTCCCATGTAATACCTCCTGCGTGGCCCTCCAGGAGAGGAAGCTGCTTTCACAGGACGGGCTGAAACAAGACTTTTCCTGAAGCTGTAAAAGCTGGGTAAGTCTCAGCCTTGCTTCTGGGCAGGCTCGCAGTGCTGCCTGCCTGGCGAGTGCTGTCAGCAGCCTGCTGGGAGGTGCGGCTCTTACTGAGACTGCCTGAAGAAGTACAGCTGCTCTCTGTGCTGAGTGGCATTTCCTACTGTGGCCATTAAAACTATCCATGGGTCTGACTGTGACTGAGAGCGGAACGTTGTTTTGCCTTGTAAAGAATTCTTTTTTTTTTTTCTTCCCTCCGGAATGAGAGTCTTTTTAAACACAACTTCCAGCTGGGACCAGGGCTTCCCATCTGGAAGTCTGCAAAAAGCCGTGTGTCTCCGGGCGGCCATCAGGGAGTCATCAGCACTGCATGGCTCTACCTTGGGGAAAGGGGGACATGGAAGGACAGTCCCCAGCCAGCGCCTCGGGCAAGGCTAGACCCTGGGAAAGCTGCAGCAGAGGGTGGGAACCACAGAGGATGCCAACTTTAAAACGTGAAAAAGGGCATTTCTGGTACTCCACTGACAGAACATGCAGCTGGAAGCATGAGGGGGAAAAAATGTCCTGATGAAGACCTGGTCTCAGACTTGGAGACTGGATAATGGGGATACCCATGAGTAGGGGGTATCTTCAGCATCTGGCTCGCTCTTGGGCAGCGCAGGAGAGTTACAGACAGAGGCATTCACGAAAGCTTTTTGCAAAACTTCTCTCTTTTATGGTTGTTGTTGTACAGTTAAACTACAGCTGGCAAAACTCAGCAGTCGAAGGGGCTGGTACAGCTGCCGAGGGCCACCCTGTGCCATGCTCCTCAGGAGAGGACAGTCCAAAGCTCTCCTTCCCCTCCCAGCGCTCCCTATTGCCGCAGAGGGTGGGCAGGGTGCTGCTGGCCAAGGGCAGCCCGTGGAGGAGGCAGCTTTGAGCTGTTCAGGTTGCAGTCACTGCTTAACCAGCCCTGCCTGCCTCTTCTGCGGGGAAAAAGTGTCAGGTGGTATTTTATGGGTGGATCTGACTTGGGGGGTGCTAGCTGGACTGCGGGGGACTGCAGTGTCTTCCAAATGGCTGGCACAGACATTGAACTGGCAAGGAGGAGAGATTTTCTTAACAGATGTAGCTGGTGATTTGTAAAATAATGACGTGCTCTAAAGCATTGGGTCACTGGATCAACTCACTCAGACTAGCCTGCAGGCCATCATCTGTTCCTCACCAAAGCTGTAACTGAAAACATGGTTAAAGATGGTGCCCCAGATGTTTCCCCTGCTTCTGTGAACCACAGGCGACAGGGATAACAGCTCTAAAAGGGGCAAATAAAGTACTTCTGAAGGAATACAGGGATGTGAGTCTCCTCAGCTTCATCTGCAGACCAGCTGCCCCGGCCTCCCATCTCCTGCAGCCACACATACAATTTGTGGGGCCCTTTGGTGGCACGTCATGGACACCAGACGCTCCCTCTGTCCCCAGGTTCTCCCTGCTGTCTGTGCAGACTGGCAGTGACCATCATTTTCGCAGGCTAAACTCACTGGTGGGACCTAAGAAATAATTGCTTATCCCAGCATACAGTGCTGGGGTGTTTAATAAGCTGTGCTCTCAAAAGCCATAATTACATCCTAGTCACAGGAGGATGCTGCTGCTGCTTGTTGTGTGGGATGAGTACGCAAGCTTCTGGCTGAGGCAAGCCCCGGTCTGTAAGCTGAAGAGTTAAATCTCTTCTGGGGCATTTATCACAGCTGCTCCTGGAGACCTCGGAGGCAGGGAAGTGAAGGATCACTGCCGGTGGGACATTGCTGAGCCACATTTACGCTAACAGAACCGCAGCAGGCTGAAGCAGCTGTAGCAGTCAGGCAGAGGAGCTGGAGGCAGCCTGTGAACTCCTGGATTTGAGCCCTGCTGGTGACTTACAGAGTCATGAAGTGAATTCAGTACG
This sequence comes from Chauna torquata, assembly GCA_013399475.1. Lineage (NCBI taxonomy): Eukaryota > Metazoa > Chordata > Aves > Anseriformes > Anhimidae > Chauna > Chauna torquata. Next base: position 44,284 of record VXAL01002846.1, on the reverse strand, counting down.
TAAACAGGAAGAGATACACGTGGCCTGTATACTGACGCAGGTCGAAGAATGACTACAGAGAACAGTCTGAGATACCTGTCACAGTAAGAGGAACAGGCATGGAGGGCCAGGAGGCTGGCACAGAGAACACTGGGGCGAGGGTGTGAGCAGGGAGCTGCTCGCCCCACACGCAGGTGCCCTCCACGAGGGGCACAGGCTCCATGCCACAAAAACAGATGTTTGATCTAACCAAATCACCAGGGATTTCTCCCTGTTCGGATACTTCGTTCTTTTAAGTGACAGCTATTTGGTCACTCAGCACAGCTTTGTAGAAAATACCGCATGGAAGGTTTTCACTGTGCTGCTTACAGCCTGGCAATAGCTAGCTGTGACAGAAACGTATCGCTCCCAAGCCTCCCTTGCATCTAAATGTGTGCTGGCACGCTGCTGACTGCCATCCTCTCAGTGGGAGGAGAGTTTGGCATGACAGAGGATGACCTTGGGAATGCAATTGCAGGTGCCTGGCAAATTAAAAGCCTTATAAATCTCCTGCTATGGCTGGTACAGGAGCTGGAGAGCAGTGCATTTACAGATCGTCTCAGCTCAATCCTGGAACAGAGGGATTGTGCCCAACAAGGAGGCAAAAGCACAATTTCCACTGCTCAAGTTAGTTTCCCATTCCCTCAAATCCAGTTTCTGCAAGTGCTCGGCACACCTGACCCAGTGGCCCCCAGTGCTGGCCATGCTACTGGGAGCAGACTGGGCAAAACCCTTTTGGTGAAGTTTGTGGGCAGATTGCTTTTGCTCAGGGCCAGCTGGGAAAAAGCCTCTACAAGGCAATATCCTACCTTTCCCCCTCTCCCCAGAAACCTTCCCCTGCTTTACTGTGGCAGTTTATTCCCGTTTATTCCCATGTTCACCACAGGCAATGGGCTTCTTCCAGCTTACTCCTGTTGAGGTCTGGCCTTAAAATAAAGCCTTGGACCCGGCTGAGAGGTCAGCAACAGCCTTTGCACTATCTTCCTTGGCACGAGAGAGGGCAGCCGGCAGGAGCCTGGTGCTGGCTTCCAACAGCCTGAAAAGCACTCGGGTGTTTGCTGGAGCCAGCGCCTCTGCAGACAGCAGCCGGCACCTTGCACCACCCATTGCACGGGAGCGACTGGGCATGAAGGCAGCGGTTGTAGCTGTTCACCCAGGGACAGGATCAAGGAACAGACCGTTAAGGGAAAAAAGGGTTTGGCTTCCTGCTTGAAACCATTTCTGGAGCTGCTCTACTGGCACCAGTGCCCGGCTGGGTCCTTTCCCATCAGCCAGGTGCTGGGCAAAAACCGAAGGGAACCTCACCGCTCAGAAACTATGGGCGGCTTTATGGTGGTGCCTCATCCCCGTCTGAAGGGATGCTGAGCAGGCTGCGCCCGCAGAGCGGAGCCAGGGCCACGCCGCTGCTTCCTGCAGAGAACTGTGTTGGTGTGAGCGTGGCTGCATGTGCAGCAGGCGCTCGTCCTTTTCTCTAGGACTGTGAGTGGTTTTCCTGTTTCCCGGTAACGGGGAAGTTTTTGCGCACACCTGTGCTCGCTTGAAAGGATGCGTGCCCATCTTTGCTGTGAGCAGTGGTTTGGGAAGAGCAGAACCCGACCTTGCAGGAGGAGCTAGGGGACATCCTTCCGTCGGTGCAGCTGCTGCAGTCTCCCCACGGCCCAGGTGCTGCTGAGACACCAAGAAATAACACGTGAGCATCTGCAAGTAAGACAGCAACACATCGGCGCTGCTGCTAATTAGCTGCCCAGGGCAGGGCTGCCGGCGTGGTGCCCGGGCAGCCCGGAGGCTGGCAGCTCAGGCGTGCCCTCGCGACAGGCAGGGCGCTGCTGAGGTCCTGGAGTGCTTCGTGCTGGAGAGGCAACGCGTCCCTTTCCAGGCAGGCTCGTTGCTTTGAGGAAAAACAGTGGAGCAGTCCCAAGGTTTCGGGAAGCTTCCCTGCGTGTCTCTCCTGCCCTGTTTGCCCTCACTGTGCTTCCACACATTCCTGCTGGCACACCTCTTGTCTTCCCTACGCTTTCAGCCCGCTACAAATTGATGTATGTCGTGAACCGCTTATGCTTGGGGCCATAGCTGGGCTCTATATGATCTCGGTCACATCCTGACTTCTCGTGGCTCCATTTCTTTCCCATTCTGTGTGGATACTTTGACAGCAAAATCTGTTGGCTGTCCCATCCCCTATACTGTAGCATCTGTTGTCAAGTCTGCATCCGCTATGCTGAAGTCCACTGCAGCGATATCACCCCTTTCGTATTTCTATCCCTTAGTTAGCAACTGAGCAATTTCTGTCTGTAGCCAAATCTCACACTGGGAGGTACAGCAGCACCAAAAGTGTTAGCAAATAGTTGTGGAGGAAACACTTCTGAGTCCTACCCCAAGCTTATTCTTCCGAAACCGTTTGTGGTTTTCAAGGCTGCCATTTCTTATTTCTCTGTTACTTGGTGCATCACTGACTCCATGGTATTCTTCTGTCTGTTTTGAGTCCGCTTCCATCCTTACCAAACAGCCTCGTAATGCCTGCCTCTTACCCTAGGACCCCCCCCAAAAAAAGCCGGGGAGGGGGGGCTCTGGACCTATTTCATTCTGCTCTGGAGCTTATGTCTAATACAAAAAGCCCAGAGAATTTTTCTCAAGGAGCCTCAATGTTAACAAGAGGCCCTTTCAAGTACTGTCATCATTCACTGCGTTATTTACAAGGGGAAAATATGAGCAGATGCTCAACTCCTGGGCCAGCTGTTTGAGACGCAGAAGCAAGCTGTCTCAGTCAGCTGCTGATAAAGATCGGGGCTGATTCTCATCTCCGCTGCACAACGGAGAAGCAGGGCAGCTGATTTTTGCAGAGTGCTCTGAAACAGGATAGAACTTGGATCAAAATACAGCCAAAAGTAAGGGAAACAATAATGAAGCCTTCAAAAAGAGCCTTGAAAGCCAGTAAGGTGCCCAGTTACACTGAGCTAGTTTGAAAGTTCTTGTCCGAAATTAGTAGTAGCAGTAGTAGTAATATTAACAATCGTAACAGTGAAAAGAGGGGAATAAAGCCGATCTCTTTAACAGTACACCAATCAACATTGCTTCGTGCTTGATTCAAAGGCATGGAAATTAGTTCTAGTCAACTTTTATTACGTTAGAGAATTATTATATATAATACACAATCACAGCTGCTGAATCACAGCTGGCTGGAGAGCTGCCACTGCTCAGCACATCTTCTCCAGTTAGTCAGCTCAAGAAACCAGTGCTCAGCCCAGCAGGTGGAACCACGAGGGGCTGCGAGCCGGGTAGCCAAGCCAGACAACGCGCGTTGGACGAGGAGCGAAAGCAGGCGCCTGGCGCGCCGGGAGGGGCAGGCAGCGGCTGCGGGGTGCCCGGGGGGCGCGGGACGCGCGTGGTCCTGCGGGCGATGCACCGCGCCTGCTGGCGGCCGTGTGCGCCCGTGCAGATGTTGCCGTGCAGGGACTTGTGGAGATCTGCCTGGTCACGTCGGCAGCGATTTTCTGGAGGCTCTCATTCAGCAGCCCTTTTCTCTAGGCTTTGTTAAAGCTTCTGCCATCCCCAAACATCCTGGTTTTAAAACACAGACGTAATCCAAAACGTCCCTGCCGCAGGGCAGCTGGCACAATCAGCTGGCGCGTGCCCATTTCTGTCTTGACTCTCCCTCCTCCCATCAAACGTTCTCTCTTTGAAGCCCACCTTTCCCCGTGCTGCAGCACAACGGCTGTTCCAGGAGTGCTTGGCAGGGGATGCTGACGCCCGAGCTGGCCACGCTCCCCGTGTGATTGTTGAAGCAGCCATAGTGCTCGTTCCCGAATCCTCCCCTCGTGTTCCCGTCCTGGTGGAGGATGCCCCGTGCCTCGGCAAGCTGACGGTGCTCTTTCTCTGGGCATTCAATGGCTCAAACCTCTGTTTGCCATTCTGCACGTGGCCTCTTCCACCAAAACCGTGCCAGCCAGACCCGTGCCTGGTGCCTGTGCCCCAGCCTGCGTGAGCCTGTGAAGCCAGCACCGCAGCTCACCCGGCTGTCCGGGTCCAGGGCTGCGTCCTTGGGGCTGCCCGGGCTGCCCTGGCTGCACGCATACAGCGGTGCAAGTTTTCCCGTGCATTTAACCTCCTGCTGGCATTTATTTGGGGAAATTAAATGATTTTTTTCCAAGAACAGACTTCCGCTGTGTGAGGGCTCCTCTTCCCTGGGCCCTCTGGGCTGTGGCACAAGTGTCTGCAAGCAGCATCCCACAAGAAAACATGGCTAGACCGCGACGACAGTTGTCACAAGAGCCCTTGTTAACCTTTGCTGCAGTTTTCAATGCTGGCAACCCCCCCAGCAGCTTTCGGTGGCAGGCACGGCCTCCCCGTACCTCCGCCTGCTGGAGGTGGATTTACGCGCCTCCCGCCTGCCCACCAGTGACGGCTGACGCCGTGCCCAGCGCGCTGCTCTTACGGCTCCTGTCTCTCCGGGCAGGGTGATGCGCTCACGGCCCGCCAAGCATCCACGTTGCCTGAATCCTATCATTAATGGGGATTTCCAGAGTTGGTTTCTAAAACATCACTTCTGGTGTTTATGAGGTATTTATTAGCCACAAGGAAATGCTAACTAGTAATTATTAGCTTATCCGCTCTCTCAGCCAGTCACTTTTGCTCAAAGGCAGATATCCCATATTCAAACAACATGTTCTGAGTGCAGCACGATTTGGGGCAGATTACCACTCCCCAGCCGCTGCCCCCCGGTCCCAAGTGATGGCCCAGCCTGGGGTCTCTCCCTTTCGGCAGCTCTTCTCCAGCCGCGGAGCCCCGGCCGCCGGGCGGCTGCGCTTCACCTGCAGCAAGCAGCTGCGCAGGGCGCGTGGCTGACTCCTGCGGTGAGAGCTGCGGGAAGGAAGCGGTGAGTCACCTCGTCGGAGACACGAGTGCCAACGTCTCCAGCCTCCTTGGAGAAAGGATGGGAAGAGGAGCGCTGGTGCTGTGCAGTGCCCCTGTCTTGGGCGGGACAGATGGATGAAGGGCATGGCCAGGAGATGCTGGCTCAGTGCCCCGCTGTCGGTCAGGGTTTGCTTGGACCGGAGCTGACAGTGACCAGATTTTCCATTTTAAATGGAAAGCCCCTCCGGCAAGCCCCCCAAGAAAATGCCCTGGAGGATCCCCGGAGCCACAAGCTGGTGCAGGAGCGCGGTGGGGACCCACAGAAGGGGTGGGTGAAGATGATCCCATCCCTTCTCTGCAGTGACTTTGCCAGAGATCGCTTCTGGTGGTCAGGGACCCCCTGAGACTAGCAGTGGTGCACAAGAATGTGCTTTCCAGGGCTACCAAGCCCCGGCAGTGCTCTTTGCAGATTTTTTTTATCCACATTTAGTGCAGTAAAACCTCCTTTCCCATTGCCTAGCAAGCATAGGGCCCTACCACACTTCATCGGTTTCCTTCTGAGAGGAGAGGGTCTGCAGGGCCTGCTCTTAACGTCGTGCTGGAGCTATAGGGCCAGAACACGGGCACTCTGGGCAGCTCAGAATTAGAAACAAGTAGATGTCACTTTCTGTGCTGCTGCAGAGGAAGTTCTGCTACCTCCGGTCTCACCTCCCGAAGTTAAAACTTTCGGGTACCACTGCCACAGCAGAGCACTGCCCCGGGGTGCTGCTGAGGGGTGGCCAAGTGGGCTGGGGCACGGCAGGGAAGGCACAGCAGTGAGCACGGCGCTGGGTGCCAGGGCTGCTCCATCCTCACTATGCTCTGTTTCCACTGCTTTTCCTCTGGAGCCCACCAAGGCTTTCCTTTTCTCGTGGGAGACAGAGCTTGACATTCACTGCCGCGACAGACATCACCTTAATGCTGATTTGAAAGTTGCTGATTCCTACAGAGAGGTACGAGACAGCAGTGAAGGCAGAGATGGGATTTTTCTCTGGAATTACATAAATTATTCTTAAAACCAGAAGATGTGTGTTACTGGTGCTTGCTTGTCAGAAGGGCTGTCTCTGCCCAGCAATGCCCGCACTCGGGAGCGCGGTTCAGCCTGTGAAATACTTAGCAGAAAACGTTCCAGAGCAGCTTATCTATTTTTGAGCCGTAACATCCATCTCATGAGTGAGCCTCAGCTACACCTGAAGAGCAGCCGTCCCCTGGAAACCCTGGGGGGCTTTCGGTGCAGTGTAACAAAGATGGAGAGAACAGAAGCGAACACAAACGCCTGCTGCTGTTGCAGTGGATGTAACCTCCCTTGACTCGAGATAATGAAACAGCCAAAGAACAGGACAGTATTTAAACCGTCTCAGCAAGGGATTCACTGTGTGGAGCCATCACACGGCACCTCAAGTCAGCCAGACACGAGCACCCCACCAGCAGCCTCCCTGCAGCGGGGCAGCGCTGGCTGAGCCCCCCGGCCAAGGCCCCATTGTCCCCAGCACTGGAGGTGGCACTGATGAGGGTCCCAGCACAGGGGCACTGCTGGAGCCCAGCTGGGGCTGCTCCCCACACCAGCAGCACGGAGGGATGGGGCACAGAGGAGCTGCGGGGACACCGTCACCCACCAGTGTGTGATCTTCAGAGGAGACCGCGATGGTACCCAAGACCCAGAGCCCCTCTGCTGCTGCCCAGGGACATCCCCGAGCTCAGCACCGGTCCCTGGAGGCACCCAGCTCCACCCGTGCTGCTTTACCTTGTGGGTGAGGAGGAGGCAGGGTGGGAAGCCTTTCTTTCTGGCCCTACGGGACAAGACGTGCTGCTGTGAGATGCCAGAATGCTCCAGCATCTGCAGTGGGAGCCTGTTGCCTCTTCGCAAGACAGACTGGCCCAAATCAGTGGGCAGTGGCCACCAGCATCAGGAGATGGCCAAGCCCCTGCCCACCACTCGGGGAAGGCTCACCCTGCGGAGCTCCAGCATCTCTCACATGTCAGGGGTGGAGAGGCAGAAAGAGCCAGCAATTGTAGTCCAGATAAAATCTCTTATTCCATTTAAAACTCTAGACCCGAAGCCTGGAGTTCGTATTGATTTCCTATAACAGTTAGTCTTTGACACAGGAAAAACTCAAGAAGCCATCGCCTCTTGTAGAGTGTAACCTCAGGTGCTAAGTAGGAAAGCAGACCTGCGACACGCCACAGAGCAAGATCCTTCCAAAAATAAATCTGCTGCTGCTTATTGCTTATTTTACCCAGTAAAAGTGCATAAACTTTGTCTCCTCTTTGGGAGCAGGAGTGGCAGTCGCTTGCAACATGAGACTGAGCGGAAGGGAGCAGCAGTCCCAGCTCCGCGCACCTCCTCTCCTGCAGCGCGTTCTCCTGCAATTCCTGCCACTGGCAGCACAGCCAGTCCTTCACCCGTCCTGGCTGCAGTGTCCAGCTGTGCGAGGACGGGCGCGAGCTGGCGCCGGGGGCTCGCCTCCTGGCCGAGGGGACCACGTGCGGCGGGCAGGGCACCGCTGGCTCCCCGCATGTCCAAGGCTTTGGTCCCTAGTGGTGGCCGGGACCCCAGGGCATCAGCCCCTTGCATTTGGGGCGGTTTTTCCTTACCTCAGTGCGCTTCACTGACATGCAAGGAACAGCTGTAGTGGGGCCAGGAGCTATAAATGAGATGCAGTACCACAAATCCTTGCTGTACTTCAGAGCAGCAAGCACATGCCAAAATCAAGGCATATTCCTGTAAACTCTCCTTTGAAGCTTTATTCAGGGTCCTGTGCTTGAGCAGCTGCTGTTCGCTCCTTTCGTAAACATTTGGGAGCGAGCAGGGAGACAGCAAGGCGGCCAAGTTCGGTACTCAGTTAGTGGGACGGCGAAGGCGAGGGCTGAGCACGGAGACCTGCAGGAGGCCCTCACCCGGCTGCCTGCTCTGGTGATGCACCATTAGAAGAAATCCGGTACAGAGGGGAGAAAAGCGTTTCCAGCTTTTCAGCAGACGGTCACAGCAGAGATCCCCACGGACGAGGCGCTGCGAGCCGCGGGAGCAGAGCTTCGCCCCGCGCTGCTCCTCGCTTCTGCCCCGGCCCCTGCGCCAAGGGTGCGCGGGACATCCCGGCCCCCGCTGCCTGCAGGTGACAGCCCGGTGCCGCACGCTCGCATCTCGCCTGGCACAGGCACTGGCAGGAGGAAAGGAACAGACAAGGCTCTGTCTGACGGAGCGCCTCGCTTTGCTGTTTAGTTGCAAACTGGTTTTGGAGCAGAAAAAGACTCTGGTCTCTGATTTCTTCAAAGAAAACTTGGAAAGGGGTCTAATAGGAAGAAAACATCAAACTGTTCCGACCCAAGACCATTTGCTGACTTTTCAAAAAGATTGTGGCCCCCAGCCCACCCAGAGAGGCCTATTGCAACTGGGTTCCCTCCCCAGACTCGGTACAGCTGCCCATGCAGCACCAGGCAGCCCAGATAAACTCTCCGGCAGTTTTCCCCATTCCTTCCCAGTTCTCATGTCCCTGCCGAGCGGCACAGAAGGACGAAGCTCCTGGGACAGCTCTGAACCTGAGCACTGTTTGCAGGTAACGGGAACTTCTACAAATATGCGGATTTCCCACATTTTTATGTTGTTTTTTTTTTTTCCCTCCCCTCCTTAAATCCGGATCAACGCAATGCTCTGCTGTCGGCAGAGGGCAGCCCAGGACCTCCCTGCAAGGAGGGTGCCCCAGCCCGACAAAGGAGCCTGAGCAAGTAGTCTGGCAGCAGCGGCAGTGTGGGAGGGTGGTGGTGGTTTTGCAGTTATTTAAAATTCATGAATTTGCTCTTTTGAAATTCATTAGAGCCTGGGAGTGCTGCACTCCCTTCCGCTGGTCTCTGAGCAGCCCCAGCTCTCCTCCGCGGCGGAAGAGCCGCAGCCAGCGGCGTCTGCAGCACGGAGCCATGATCCGTGGGAAGCTCCCTCCGATGTGCCATTTTATCAAGGCAGCTCCTGTTGCAATGGGAACTTGAAGCTGTGGATTACTGAACTTAATCTGTCCTCATCAAATTTTCCATCACTCCTCAAGCGCAAGCCCTGGGAAACCTTTCTTTCCCGGATTACAGGCAGAAATCACGCAATTCTTTGTCAATGCAGCACCTGCCTGCAGCTGCCTGCAGGTAGGCACTGCTGCTTGTGCTGACAGCGTGCCTGCTGAAGGCCCTTCGCTCAAGGCAAAAGGTGGCGGTTTGAGCTGATGTGCCCACGCTTACAGACGGTGCTGGAATGGGTTGAATTTTATCCCGTGCTACTAAAGCACCAGGACCCTTCTCAAAGTGCGGGCGAGTGGGATGCGAGCAGTGGGCAGCAGCGCCTTCAAACACAGCAGCAGATGGAGGTGGACACCCAAATCTTGAGGTCGTGGTAGAGCCCGAAGGAAAACCAAATGGCTGTGCGGACGTGCTGCCACACCATGCCTCCTCTCCCGTCCCGGGGCTGCAAGCTCCGCGGCAGGAATTCAGCAGACCCTCCAGAAAACAAGGGAGAAATGGCGTTGCTAATGATTAGTCCTGAAGCAAAGTGCTGAAGGACAAAAAGCCACTGGCATCAAAGCCCTGTGCTTCTGCACCACTAAGTATTTGAAGAGAGATGTGAGAGAAAATTGTCCGAGTGATTTTCCCCAGCGCCAAGTTGTGCGGCTTGCAGCTGCCGACAGGCTCCTGCCTGCAGTAAGAGCCAAATGCAGGCAAACAAGATCCCAGCACAAGAGCCATGGTTTCTCAGTCAGTGAGCCAGGCCAACAACAAACCCACAATATTGTATATTTTATTTAAATTAACAAATCTACACATTTTCCAGGTTGCTTAAAAGCATTCTGTAAAAAGTGAACTCGACCTAAACAAAAAAGGATATATTTTAATAAGATCCAGGGACTATTTCTGAGACATATAAGTAGGGCTTAGGAATTAAGAAATAAAAAAAAAGTATACACACACACATACACTCACACATACACACACCCCGTAAACAAATTGTTAGTGTTTGACGCAAAATTTGGTTTTAAAGCTGCAATGCCCCATTTGTAAAGAGCCTTTACAAAATGCAATGCTATACTAGGCTGTAAAGGAAACCATGGACACATCTATGGGAACAACATAAATACCACGTAAGAACCCAACATAAAAAGAACGTTAAAGTTGCAAAGTCGAGCACTCAGCCAGGGAAATGCCGGAGTTACGATTGTGTGCTTTCATTTAATTCACTTTGCAACAGAACAACTGCTGCCGTACATCTTGCTTGTTCTTGCTTCTTCTCCCCAGCACTTGTTTCCTCAGGTAAACGTCGTACGAGTTACACTTTGCCATCCGTGCTGAAGGTGCGGTCCCAGCACTTATTCCACTACGGTAAGTGTGCCCCCTTCTTTTTTCGTTTCTTTTAACCAACATTTCCTTTAACTACAGGAGCATCAGCTTCCCACTTTACAAAAATATAAACCTAGCAAAAATGGATAGTGTTCCAGTTCAAGTATCCAAAATCATCCAAAGCTACTTCTTTAAGTAGCATTTAGCACTTTTGCTGTGCTACAGCGATTTCACACATTCAGACATAGCAGCACCAGTGACTTCACCCAGAGCGTGGCATTCAACGTCCCCCACAGCTCAAACTGCCAAAACCAGGGAAGCCCCTCTGCAGACGAGGTCTGCTGGGTATGCTGTGCTGAGACCTGTTTGAGGGTGCGCAGCCTGGGGCTCCCAGCTACTGAAGGGATGCAAGATCATCTACGCTATCCTCTCCTTCTTCGTAGCTATAGCTCCAATAAATGGCATCTTAAATGCTACTTTACAGAGTGCCGTTCTTACTGGGACCGTAACAGAGCAGCTCCCCCTGGTGCAGTACACTTGGCGCAGTGGTCCCGGTGAGAAATGCCCACCAGGGAGGAGGGATGGGGTGCCTGGCTGCCCACTTCCCTGGTGGATTGGGAAAATGAGGAGGAATTATTTGACTGTCTCACCCCAGCTGAAGTATTGACTTGTCTCAAGAAAATTGGGCAGGGAAAGCGAAAGGTAAGGGAAGTTGGCACTGTGTTTTGTTACTCACGTGCTCCGGGACGCTGGAGCTGGAACACGCAGCCATGGGAGCCGCAAGGAGGGCAGGACATCACCAAGGTACGAGATGTCTGCTGGGGTGGGAGTCACGAAGAACCAGCACCTCCCGGTGCAAAACCGAGTCCTGGCTTCATAACATCAACGCCTGCCCAGAACTCACACACAAAGCAGGCTGCGGCTGTACAACCAGCACGCGATGGTCTACAATTGCATGTCTTAACGCATACATCGTCTGCAGATGAGTTAAGGCTACAGAGGTGGTTTTACTACTGATATTTCCTAATTACGCTTTCATTTTGCAGCCTTAATACTCTAACAACTGATGTGCAATTTCAGAGGTGTTTCAGAGGCATCCAAAGACAACGTCTCGCTCTTTCCAGGACAGTTTCTACTGGCACTCACGAGAAGTGTCAGCAGCTTTGGAAGCCTCTCATCTCTCTTAAACCTCCAATGCTTCAGCAACAGACAACATTAGTAAATTATCTTTTGGGGACAAAAGTGGGGAGGTTGAGTTGCTTGTTGCTAGCGGTTATCACAGACACGTGCTGGTGCCAGGCATCAAGGCCGTCTGCGTCCTCAGGTTCTCCCCCAGGCCTTACACGGAGGTGGATCATGAGCAGCACCGACCCTTCTGGCCACGTCCAAGCCACCAACGCTTCTCGTAACTTGTCCCCAGCACAGCTCAGTTTAAGCCTCCATCCCATATGAGTTCCCACGCCCCTCGCACTGATAACCGTCTCAGAGTCAGACCCACCAGCCACAGCACAGGGTGGGTGACCTCTTCTGCCCTTGCTCTGAAAAGCAGACACCCGCATGAGTGCGTGACACGTGGACTTTTTCTGGGAGGAGTCCGTCTCTGCTGAGCGTGCTCCACCTGGGCAGCATGAGGACGAGCAGGACCACCCGGCCATTCCTCCGCCTGGCTCACGGGCACGGGAACACGCTGCCCATCCCGGGCCTTGCTCTTCTGCCCCTGGCACGTAACCAGCAGAAAAACAAAGGAGCCATATCAAAAAGCTAAGTCAGAGGAAGACAGGAGCAAGGGAAGCCAAAGGGGCTGAGAACAGGCAGGAGCTGGCTGTGAGATCAGTACCTCTGAGGACTGGGACGGGAGCACGCATTTCTCCTGCAATCCAGTCTTTACGTTCCCCTGTAGTTAACAAACAGCTGTAAAGCCTGCTGAAAAAGCACGTAGCAGCTTCTCTACTACTTACGTCTTAAATATTACAGCCTACCCCCTTCCTCAGCCGTGTTTCATTGAGGTGGCAGAGGTTTGCTGTGGAGTCACAGGGCTGCACTAAAGACCTCAAACACTGTTCAATAGGATTGTAGATGACTGAATCAGATCTTTTCGAAATGAGGCCTCAGTTCCGCCCCAGCCCTGCCCCTTGTTTAAAGTTGCACACAAGAAGAACACTCCAAGTACCGCGCACGTGCTCGCTGCCTGCTCCATCTTCATGCGCGGGCACACAGTGGCCCAACAAAAATTGCCCAGGGTCAGGTCTGCCGCTTCCTAGCGTCTGAATGTGCGACTTTGCAACGTTAATGCTTTTCTAGCAGATTTTTACGTGCTTGAGTGTAACGCTATATACATATCCCTCCCCCCAGAAATAACTACACCATATTAAAGAGTTTACAAATGTTCCGCTCGGTGTCACTGCTCTGTGAAAATACACTAGATCCTGGGTGCTCAGAAAGCAAGTTACGTCGGACACATCTCCCCCAGGAGGGCATTGTGTCGTCCTGTGTACTCCACTTCATTTTGCGTCTCAGCTGCGGGGATCTCGGTGTTACTCCTGAGCCTCCTTGCGAGCCAGCTTGTAAACCTCCGTGGGCCCGTCCACGTGGGTGATGGTGGTGGTGAGCTGGAGCTCCTCCCCGCTGCTTACTCCCAGGTCACCTGAGAAACAGAGCGATGCCATCAGACTGCCCTTGCAATACAGTATCGCACAATTAAAAGGCAAAAGATCTGTTTTATTCACTCCAGGCTCTCAGGAGCTACCTGAACATGCAAAGTTTCTGTGAACGCTTTTATTTGAAGTGATTTAGATGCAAGAATATTGGCAGATGAAGATTTCGGTGCTACTGGAGGTCACCAAAAGGAAACCAACTTGGGCAAGTGGAGAATGGCAGTGATGTTTCAATGCTCTCCTCTCCTCACTCCTGTTTGAGCTACGCAGTTACAGCCAGGCAATGCCAAGAAGTACAAAAACAAGCTAGAAGGTTTTAGGCAGCCATGGCTAAATACTCAGACCTGTCTAACCTAGTCAATAATTAAAATGTCTGCTAGAACAGCAGTGCTTTGAAGACCAAGCCATTATTTGCATAATATTTCAGTATGCTGAGTGTGCACTTTGGCAAAAACGATGCACAAGAAGTATCACCCGCTTTATATTGCTTTCTTCCCATGGTAGCCTTCACACGCAGACCATGTTGAGCCACCTACCATTCGACTGATCTTCCCCATAATTCTTGTGCGATGGCGCGTACAGGAACATGAGCGCAAAGACGTAGAGGTTCCACATGCCATAGATGCCGGTGAAGAAGGCGCTGTTCACTTGTATTGTGATGTCCCCCCACTTCCAGTGGCCTTCCGTCACCTGCCCGTGAGAAAGCAGACGTGCGGCCGGTCAGTAAGGCCGAATTCGCGCAGCCTGCTAAACACAGACGTGACCTCTACGGCTCTGACTTGGAGTAAATCAACGAGAAAAGCGTCAGTTCCGCGGGATGATGACAGCAGATGCACAACAGAGCCAGTAACACAGTTAGGCCAGCATGCTCTTCTTTAGCCCCAGCATGCAGGAAAAAAATGGTACTTTCAATGATTGCATCGGGATTTCCTTAACTTCGATATATCGTTCTTAACTGTGACAAAATCTCTCACATTCTGCAATACATGGCTGTCAAAGCTGATGTGTTCAGCAAAGACTGTCACAGAAAGAGCAGTACCTCGGAGACAACTAGTTACATCTAAAAACATCAGACTTCTATAAATAGACTTCCTATACAAGGGAAAGCAGCATGAATAATGCGAGGAGCTAATGTGTTGGATGCCTTCTTGCTGCTACGAGACAGGCCCAGGCTGACTGCATCAGCCTTGGACATACAGAGATTAGTCAAGACTTACCAAAATATCATCAATATTAATATTACTTGAAGACACACGGACCATTCATGCTGAAATGCTGGCTTTCCGTTAAAGGAAAAGACACAAGGCAGTAGCATGCCTTTTCCTGATAGGAAGAGCTTTCCTTTGAAAACAACAGGACATTCTGCTCCAAAGAGAAGCCGCAGCAGCACAACCTTGCCTTCAGGGGAAGACAAAAGCTTAGCTTGAAAAGAGTAGCTGGAGAAGATTGTTTGTGTTATGCCCACACGCAGTGACTGCTATGGCCGTTAATACTTAGAGATTAATTGAATTGCCAAGTGGCATTTCTCAAACCATTGCTTCAGCCTAGCAGTTTTTTAAGAGCAAAACCGTCTGCTGCTGTGTTTTCCATTGGGACCCACCACATACCCCAACGCATAAGTGGTGCAGTGAGCAGGAACCCACTTTGCAGACGTAATTCTGTAACACAGGATTTGCAAGGCTGTACCACTGTTCTCCCGAAGCTACAAGCTGCTTACGCTTAGGAGCGACCATAAATGACATCTCTGAAACAGATGCTATCTTAACAGTAGACTGTTACTTGAAATAAACCATCAAAGTGTATTTAAACAGCTATACAAGCTCGTGCGTACAGAGAGACTGCATCGTAGCTCAGAATAAATAGGTATATATCCTGCTAGAAACAACAGGGTTGCAAAGTCAAAACCAGGAAAGACTGAATTCTGGTATTTCTTTGTGGGTATAAAAGCCACCAGATTCTTTTAATGTGAACAGAACATTGCTGTTGCTGAGTTCTCAGAAATGACTAAACTATTTTGGCTGATATTTCAAAAAACACAGACCCTGTGAGCCAAACGCCTTTGTGGAAGTTTCAGCCTAAGCAATTTAATATCAGTGTTTCAAGTAAATGAAAACAGCTTCTTAAAAAGCAACTTATTATCAAATCTACCTATAATACACGTCTGGTCTCTCTGGACTGCAAGTGGCCGGACCTTGTTAGCAGCTGGAGAATTTGAGGCTGATGTTCTCAAACGCAGCTGAATGTCATCACACTCACCTGGCTCACGATGAAGAAGATGACTGTCATTGCTGCACAAGCCAGGGTGATGAGCATCAGGAACTTGAACCTAAAAATCAGCCCCTGTTTAGAGAGAAATGTCACTGGTCACATTAACAGAATCCACAAAACACCATTTTTGTTTTTAGAATGTACAAGACACAAGTATAAAAAAAAAAGAAAAAGGAAAAAAAGGGTCCAACCCACGAAACCCCAAACCAAAACAACCTCCACCCACTCCTTTGTGCTGCATTCATGACAGCCAATATTCTCCGCTCCCCACACACGTCTGCATTCCTCCCCGATGCTCCGAGCAGGGTGTGCATGTCTGGACAGCTCTTGCTTTCCATTACAGCTGCTTTCATGACTGATTTACGAAGAGTTAATGTGCGAGAGGAGGCAGGTCAGTCTCAGCTATGGGTTTCATCCAGGGGACACAGCCTACCTGACTGCTCACAGCTTTTGTTAAACATCTACGGAGAGATTTCAGCTTTTAGTAAGACAACAAGACACTTGTAGAGTGATGGTAGGGGTCTGTATGGGCTAATCCCCACCTCCACAGTCCCCCGGCAGGAAACTGCAGCAATTCTGAACACTTCTCAAAATTACTCTGTGCATTACAAAAGAATGTAAATTATAAGAAATTTTATAGCTCAAGATCTCTCGGCTGGTAATCCTACCATATGTTGTATTTGCGTTTTCCAGTTTTAAGTTTTTACTTAAAAATTATTTTGGGTTTGCTTTCTTTCTTCTGTTGTTTTTTTTTCTTTTTTTTTTTTTTTAAACCATTTCTGGAATTTTAATGGAAATGTCTGTGTGCACATAATTACTGGGCTATACGGTGACAACAAATGACCATTAGTTTAACTCTTCCAGACCAGATTCATGCTTGCCAGATGGTTGTATTCAGTGCACGGCTGCAACAGCTCTACAACACAAGCTAATGTCCTGTGCCTCTTGCTAAAGGGAAAGGTGGGAAAAAAATGCTAAATATCTTGTGCAAATTATCTCGAGTCTGATTTTCTGCTTTTCACGTGCATTTCTGATGGATGATAACCAACCTGTTGAAATGAGAAGTCACCATCGTTATATAGAACAACGCTGGTGATAAATATTTACACACCCATGAAAACAACAGGCTCTCTCAGCTCAAGCACCTACAGTGAGCTCCTCATGTTCTGCAGCAGCTAAAGACAGCTAGGACAGAAACAACATACAAAATTACGGGCTAAAGAAGGGGAAAAAGAGCTGAGCAAGTTGGATTTTGACCCTACTGTGACAGTTTCTCTCCTGCAATTTGGTTAGGAAAAGACTACCCCATAAACGTGAATTCATGCCATGAAAAACAGGATGGTCTTGGTAATACTTTCCATTAAACCCAATCATCAATATTAGAGAAGGAGAAACTGAGGTACAGGGAGCACTTTCTCCCCACTGTAATTTAAATGGTAGTTAAGGCAATTTTGTTCTATCCCCCAACGCACGCCAGTAAGCTGGGAGATGTCAACCACTCAGAAAATGAGAGCTGGCTTACGTACCCTCCTGAGAGGTTAAGATGCGTCAGAACCAAAGACCCAAATGAAGAAAAAAACATAACGACAGCCAAAAGGAACAAAAAGGCAGCAGGGGAATTTGAGCAGCATAAGAAAGCTGACGAGGATCAGACCTTCCAGTTCAGGCCCGTATTGACAACGTAGGTTTGAGGGTTTCAGCATAGTCTCTAAGGGTGAAAATGCGTTTTAAAAATAAAGACTCCGTGCAACAAGGAGTGACTACCTCATAATGAAGGCGGCGAGCCTTGCTCATTGCTGGCAGGCTTGACTGCTTTCCGCTGATGTTTCTGAACACTTGGAAGACCATAAAACACAGGAAGAGAAAATAGAGGCACAAGCAAATTCCTGCAACTATAATAAAGGCCATCTGAGCAGCGTGAGTTAAAAGAAAATGGCATGAAATAATAGCAAATATTATTCGGGTGATTCACTTCTTTTAATATGATCTTAAAGGTCATTAATAACCTCCTTGTGGGATGGCACCCGGGACCTGGATCCCCCGTGCTGCCTCCCAGACCTCAATGTCCCCGAGCCCAGCACCAGTCCCCGGAGGTACCTGGCACCAAGCCTACCACGACCGCTTCTTCCAGCCACCACCAGGATCCCCCGCGATGCCTGAGCCCCACCACGCAGCCCGGCCGGCCAGGAGGAAGGTCTCCCACAGCCCGCGTGTGTCTGGCAGGAGCACACGCAGGATGGGACCGTCTCCCTCGGCTACTGACAGCAAGCGCATGGGCCTGCCCGAGCTAGGGGAAGGATACAGCCAGCTCCGTGCCGACCTCAGTGGTCCAGATGCTGTAGAAGGGGTTTTTCAGTTGCACTCCCCTGCAAAGAGGAGAGAAGACACAGAGCTGCCACAGAGGCCAGGAGGCTGGCAGAGAGCCCCGCATCTGCTCTGCAGCCTGGAAAGAGCTGCCCACGCTGCTTCCCCTTGTGGGTGAGGAGGACACGAGGTGGGACATGCGTCTTTGGGCCCTACGGGACCAGACGTGCTGCTGTGAAGTGCCCGAAGGCCTCAGCATCTTCACTGGGAGCCTGTTCCCTGCTCATGAGAGGGGCTGCACACCCAGCCACGCGGATCGAGCCCCTCGCTCAAAGGCGGCCGAGCCTCTGCCCACCCGGGGCACGCCGGCGCAGAACCTACCTCTCGCACATGTCGAAGATGAAGAGGCAGAAGGAGCCAACAGCTATGGGACCGACCTGCTTCCAGTACCCCGAGAGATGGTTCCGCTCGTTCTGGTCCTAATCGAAGGGTCAAGAGGTGGGGAGGAAGAGGAGAAACGAGGAAGAGCAAGTTAGCCGGCAGTCCTCTCACCTGGAACGAGTCCCCACAGCATTGTTTCCAATACCCAACAAGTAAGGAAAAGGGAGCTGCCAGGTACTGCTTCAAGGGGGCATGGAAACCGCCTTCCGACCTGTCGCACCCACCATCATGTGCTCTCCACAGAAGATGATCCAAAACGACAGGAGCATGGCATAGAAAATGCCTTGTCGAATGTCTCCAAAGAGCAACATCCAAGTCCAGTCAAATCCGATGGAAAACCACTCCACTGGGATGTTAATGAATGTCATGGAAATTCCCAGAGCAAAGATGACCCTGGAGAGGCAGAAACACCATCTCTTTCCAGTTTGCAGGGAGAGGAGACAGAGCCATAGAAGCCAGAGGTGTGCCCAGCGAGTGACCAGAAAACCCAGCACTGTTCAGGCAGTGGCAGCGGATTGTCACCGGGGCCAGGAGGTGGCACCTCCTGTCAGCAACCGCCTGGGACTAAGCCCCTCCGAGCAGCCACAGGTAAATGCAGCTACTCCTTCTCTGGGGGTTTAGTGGGACAGAAGAGACGCTATCGAGGTCTTCTGGGTGCGCCTGGGTGGAGGGAGCGGACGGGAGAGGGAGAAGAGATGATTCCTGTCTCCCAAACGTGTGCCCTGCCTGGAAGCAGTGACCACCCCGGTCAGGGTCAGCTCAGCACTGGGCCCTCTGGCCTCAGGGCCACCTTACCCAAGCACACGCGCCCCAACTCACTTCTCCAGCAGGACAGGAGCGCGTGTCATCAGCGTGATCCGTCTCCAGTACCAGATCATGATGATTAAAATGCTGGGGGTGAGGAAGGTTTTCATGGCAAACCACACTTTTGTAAAGCCTCCGTTTTGATGTATACCCTGAGGAGAAACGAGGTGGAATGTGACAGCTGTACAGGTTTTAACATCATCACTCTGTGCTTATGCTTAAAGGAGCTGGCAGGAGAGGCACGCGTGTCGCAGCGTTTAACATGTGAGCACACGTAGGTGCAACCACTCTGACAGACGCGGTCTGTCCAACATGGGGAAGGGAGCAGCTGCCTCTTTAGCATCCAGGCCATCTGAGCAGGCTTCAAAAGTCCCGTTGGAAACAGATGCCAAAACCTGCAGCTTCCATCGGGAGGTGGAAAGAGGTCTGAGAGAGAGGCACCTCTGACACAGCGTGGAAAAAACTGACAGAACTGCTCTCAGACAAGTAACAAGATACTCATGAAGCTAAGTCACCACTGGTGGGAAAAGCAGCGGCCAAATTAATGCATTTCTCCAGACACATGCCCTCCCACCGCCGTCTGCAGCCACCACAACCAGCTGGCTGACCACTGCTGAAAGGGACAGCGGGAGGAGGTTTTCCAGCCGGCAGCACCCATGGCCACCACGCCTCACGGGAGGGCAGGAGCAAGGACAGCTGACTGCCGTCCGGAGCATCTGCCTGGCGACAGCCAGCTCCCAGAGAGACCCGGTCCCCTCTGAACCCTGTGCCTCTCGTTTCCCCACGCTGCCATCCGCGAGAGGCAGACAAGGCTCTGCACTGAAGCCAGGCTGTGGTGGGGAGCAGAGGGCAGACAGGGAGCTCCCAGCGCTGGGGGAAGAGCCCGGCTCTGGAGCGGGTCACGGGGCAGCGCAGGGGAACCGCACCGCTCCAGCCCCGGGGAGGGCTCCCAGCAGACAGCGGTCAGAGAGGGAAGGATCCCTCGGGGAGGAGGAAAGTTGGCCGCTGTGCACGTTTTCAGGCAGAAGCCACCCGTGAAGAAGAGCAGGACTTTTGCCGTGGATCGAAGAGAACCAGAAAAGAGCTGCAGGTGCCCTGGCCGACTGCGGCACCGCGGGGCGCGCTCCCTCTGGAGGGGCAGCAAGGCAGACGCTTACCACGAGGCGGATGTCCTTGATTTCCCCAATGCCCACGTTAATGCCTTTCCTCTCGTTCACAGGCAGACGGATGTTGATGAGGTAGTATTTGTGAGCCACGCTGCCGATCTCCATGAAGGGAAGGAAGTCGCAGTCGTAGTGACGGCCTTCAGACTCCAGGGTCTAGCAAAAGGGCACAAAGCGGCAAGACCGTGGTCAGCCACGTCCGGCACGGTGCGCGGCCGCACAGGCCCTAACATTGAACTTGGCTGAGAGCATTGTTGGCGCTCAGAGATCATTTGATCATTCCCACCTTCCCCAAAGGCTTGGGGAGAACCTGTGCAAGTCTGGAGACACATCAGTGGTTTCGGGACCTTTTTCCTAAAGTAAAACACAGCTGGAGCCAAAGCAAACCTGCAACCCCCTCACACATGCCTTGATTTGGAGTTTCTGAAGTCCTGTTTCACCAACAATATTCCCCTCCACACCTTGTATGCATTTACTCCATACACATGGCTCTGTGGAAGAGTCCAGGTGTTACTGGAGGTATAAGTGGTTTGCTGAAGGGGACTACGAAATGGGAGAGCAAGCCATAGAGCTGAAAAACATGACATGGTGCAGACACCAGATTAGAGCACAGGAATTACAGTCCGCAGCATGAAGAGAAACATTTATTCAAACAAGTTGATCTGTTCTCATGCTAGTTGAGCTTGTTGCTCATAAGCTTTGTAGCTTGAGGCATTAAAAGTTATTTTAAGAAACTCCCACCCCCACCTCTCCAGGTTCTGCGAGTGCTGCAGTGTCCCTGACGGGCTATTTCCTTGCTACTCATGAAGAACAAGGTTTTGTCCATCACAGAAGCACAAGATGGAAAGGTCCAAGTTCTCTAGAACAGTTGTGGGTACTCAGCTGCCAAAGCCTTCAAGTCGCAGCCTGACCAATATTGTAGAGGACAGCTCTGCTTGCACCTGGATCTGTGCGTTGACCTCACACCTTTTCTCCCTTACCGTCTGACTTCACCCCTTTCTCTTGTATTGCCAAATAAAACCAAACTGCACGTGGAGCTCATTAGATTTCCAAGGATTTTGAGCCAAGAGAAAGGTGACGAGTTTGAAAGTTACAACTGAACAATTCTAGGAAGCACCACGAAGGAAAGGAAGAGAACAATTCCCACCACACTCCCACACCTCCTCGCCCCAGCGTCACCAGAACACCTTACTTTTGGAGAGCCAAAGGTGCATTTCAGCTTCCTGATCTCTATTGCATGTGCTATTTCTTCCCAGTCATCAAACATGTCATCACGATATGCTAATGACACATCCAGGGTAATTTCCGCGTTTTCTTCTGCAAGAGTAAGGAAACGTGGAGCTTATTAGACGTGAATGGTAAATAACATCAGAAAGGTGGGAGAGGCTCTGTACAGTGAAAGGACCTATGAGAGGCACACAGTTACGGAGGTGAATGGAAATTTTTACATTCTGAACAATACCGTTCAAGTTACCTTTTTCAAAACATTTATCTCCTGCCTGGTAGAGAAGAACGAGCCTAATTTTTGCTGGTCATGAAGGTGATACCTTGCTAATGGACCACGATGTACAGCTGTGTTATGGCTGTGGGTGAAGAGCAGTACGTATTCATATAGCATTAGAAACAATAATTCATGTAAAACTGGAACCGAGACAGCTGCAGAGACAGCCAGCCAAAAGCAATCCAGCAGACTGCGCTGTGGGTTGGCAGAGGGACAAGTAGACACGCTTTTACGCAGACCTTCTGCAGGTAACGCAAGGGTACGCAATAGGTCCTTCCGCTCCAGGAAGTGGCTGTATTGCATCACAGGATTTACCTTAAATTGACATTGAAAGAGCTTTTAGCTACAGAAAACCACAAAAAAGATGAACTCTGTAACTGTGCATACTGGTTAACTGTATAAAGGAGAAACTATGCAACTAACGGCACCCTTTGTTCATTTAGACAGGATAGCATTAGCCATCTATCAATGCAACCTCAGGTTTCTTCTGGCTGTAGCTCACCAACCATAAAGGTTAAGGCCCTACACTTTGAATAAAAAGGTCTAGAATAATCCCCTTAACGCAGCTGTTTTCTAGCAGAGAGATTTTAAATGGAAGAAACAAAAAAGGGTTGCAGAGATCCTTGGGTGGGGTAGGCATGGAGACACTGCTGGAAAGAGTAAAAATGCATCACCAAAAGTACAAATAGCTTCAAAATTGCCCATAACTGCTCTTAAAAAGATAAACCAGTGTTCTCAGAGTGATAGGGAAACACCACCCAAAGTTTCTTTTAAAAATAAAAAAAGAAAATCTGAAGTTTAGCTATGTTGGCCCTGCAGGAAAAAGGAAAGGTCTTCAACCGCAGAAACAACTCCACATGACAGAGTTGGTGTCTCCTACGTGCATTAACTGAGGCCGTCCTGCACACGGATTTTGAGGTCCTGCCCCCCACACCTCCCAGCACTGACTGGTTTCTGCCTGTACAGATGCACCAACCCGCATGTCAGCAAACACGCACAGGACTGATGCGCCCAGGTAAGGCAACCGCACAAAATTTGCCTCAGCAGTTTTGTCCTCTCCCATACCTGGAGGAAAAACTAGAGGGGCAAATCACGAATTAGGAGGGGTGAGGTGGAGGATTCCTGGGTTTCAGGTGTTGCAATAGGCCAGCAATTCCGTACCGAAGCGTGGGGCAGGAGGCATGCAAATGTCACAGGGAAGACGCAAAACCCCAGCAGGTATTTCAGTGTTTTCAGTTCTTCAGAACACTGCTCTTGCTGTTCGTGTGAGAACAGCCAGCCCACCCTCTCCTGGACCTGCTCCCGGTAAGAACACGGGGTGTACCTGCCTTTAAGTACGCTCTTGCTAGGATGTTGCCAAGAGGTCACTGCTGCAAGAAGGAAATGGGGCTAGAACAGACTTATTGAGGTATCATAAACGAGCCAGCTCGCGAAAATGAAAGAGTTACAGCCGAAGTCTGCCAAGCAGCAACACACAAACATAGTTTAAAAACCCAAGGCAAGCCTGTACCAGCTCCACCAGATGTGAAATCCTCCTATTTACCAGGCACAGGTCCAAGGCAAAGCTCCGAAAGAGGCACGCGTTCTGCAGTACGTGCATGCTACAACCTAGCCTGTTTCCATCAACCACCAAACCCTCAGAGAGCTGCTGGAAGATCGTGCCGGATCCATCCGCTGTTCGCTGTGCCGGAATGCTGCGCTCCCGCTGCAAATCGCTGGTGCTCGCAGGTCCCCTGGAAGGGCGCAGTGGCACGCCAGCCAGCTCGAGGTCAGCAACGCCTCCGTGGATAAGCTGACACACGCACGCCTTCCATCAGGGCTCCATCACCACGTGCAGGGGGTGTGGAAGGCGTGCAAAATGTCAGTGCCCACGGCTCTGCACCAGGAACTTCAGGAAAAAGGGGCTGCCGGCTCTGGCGGCAGCAGCCTGCGCGTGGGAACGGGCTGCAAAGAAACAGCAACACGCGATGAGCTTTGAAGCTCAACACAGTGCTTCGCTGCTCCAAAAAAAAAAAAAAAATCTGGTCTTCATAACGCTGAAGGGAGACTGTTTCATGTCTGCAAGCGAGCGGGAATCTTTAAAGCGCTGCATGTCCCATATATTTATCGTCTTTTTCAGTTATATTTCTGTGGGGAATATGTGGTGGCATACTCATCCAAAATGATGGGAAGGGGCGTGGATGGTATCTGTGGTTTAGACTTGCTATTTATACAGTGTTTGGAGGTGGTTCTGTTATGCCTTCATGTGGATGCAACAAGATTTTTCTGAGCA
Organism: Chauna torquata; assembly: GCA_013399475.1. Taxonomy (NCBI): domain Eukaryota; kingdom Metazoa; phylum Chordata; class Aves; order Anseriformes; family Anhimidae; genus Chauna; species Chauna torquata. Next base: position 20,662 of record VXAL01002846.1, on the reverse strand, counting down.
TTTTTTGCACACATGTGATCTATACCATCCAGATTGATATCGAGTTCCTTTCCACAGCAGCCGTTTGTTACGTTTCCATGAAACATGCATTTGCCATCTCAGATCCGCTATTTAGAAGACCAGCAAAAACAGATCAATGGGAACATAAGGTTAAACTTGGCCCAATTAAAAAGAACTACAAACTTCATTTCAGAAGCCATAAAACCAACTGGAATGCTTGGGACTAAATCCAACAAAAACAGCTTTCATTATTTCATCTTTGTAATCCAAATGTTGCTGCTGCCATTGAGGATGAAAACCAGACGGCAGAAAGTATATACTAGCATATCTTTTCAAAGCAATGAATTATAACATCCCTTTGAATTTCCATCACTCTCTACATCAGGCTAACATCTCCCTCTAGAACAGCATTTTGCACAAAGGCCCTTCAGGATCATCACATAAGATGCATAAATCTTTGCAGGGGGAACAAACAAGGACAATAACGTGCTGTTTGGCACGAACCGAAACTGAGGAAGATTTGTGACTTATTTGCTTTAATACTAAAATGGAAGACAGTGAGTAGACAATTTGGAGGTGCATGCCCTTTCCAGGCACAGCATCAGCTCTCCCGAAGCCCTCGAACGCTATCAGCGCGCGGTGCCTCTGCGTGCCGGCGTGCGCGGCGGCAAGAGGGAGACAAGCAGCAGCTGACGCCCCGCGGTGCCTGGCTTTAGGGTAGAAGAGAGGTGTTTTAGAGCAGTGCTATTTACAGTCAATACAGTGCACAACAGGAGCACGCGGGAGGCTGGAGACTGGCAGTCAAGTTGGTTTTTGCTTCTGCTTCCTTCTTTATCCCCCAAGCACACTCACTCATGCCCTGGGAATGCCATGCTTCAGGGGAATAAAAATCAACAGCGTGGGAAACAGCCACGCAGAACCGGCAGGAGCTGCGCAAAGCCCGTTTTCGTATAGCTGCGAAGGGACGGCCTACGGGGCATCTCCCGCGGCCGCCCAGCGCCCACCTCAGCGCCCTCCGAAGGGCGCCGGGCGCTCTGCTGGCAGCGCGGGATCTGCGTCCCCGCTGGGCCTGGGACCTGCCCCATGAACCCACACGGAGCAGCCCGCGGCACCAGCCGGTGGCAGGAGTGACAGAGAGCCCTTCAGGGGAAGGCGAGGCATTTTGGGACCAGAAAGCATTAGAGCAGTCAAATCCTAGCAGGATCTCAGCTCAATGGTACCAGCTGAAGCCAACAGATAAGCGAACAACTGCCTAATTTTCTCTGTAAAAAGAAGAGGCAAACGCAGGCTGAGGACAGATTCAGAAGAGCAGGGACAGAGCGGAGTATTTTAATTATTCAAGGCTGAGCCGCAGCAGAAGACGAATACACACAAGGAAGGAAGAGGACAAGCTGCTGTGCACCTACATTCAGCTTTTCAGATGCTAATGTGTTCAAGGAAAGGCATTACTCATTCCTCCATGCATGCTAAACAAGATTCTCCAGAATTTCCTGACAAGAGGTATGAGTATGTAGATAGAAATCTGTCTTATCCAGTACCAAGAGATGGAGTTGTCCGTGCCAGGCCTGTGGCAGAGCACCGCCTCAGCAAACCTGGCCAGCACAGACCTCGCAGAGAACGCGTAGTTTGGAGCCTGCCGAATCCCCTCTGGTATTAGCAGCTGGAGAGCAGAGCGACAGTCTCACTAGCTTCACCCACTGATGTTAAAAAGACAAGTTTGTTTAGGTAACTGTGTCCCAAGGATGCTGACCAACCACGGAAAGACACAGTCCTGCTGGGGCCTCCAACTCTGGGACTTCCTGATGATGCCCCAGTCGCAGGGCTTTGTAACACTGGGAGGTGGGTAAGGGACTGCTGCCTGCCGTACCTCTCCTGCTCTCTGCACTGCCAGCCCCACCTTTTTTTTTTTTTTTGACATTTTACTGCTAAATGTTCAGTACTCAAGATCTTTTCCATGATTCACTTCACAGCGTGATAGCCACCCAGGACACCCTCACGCACATAACAATAGTCTAAAAATAGGGAAGTTGTTGCAGAGATGGCTCTGTGCCAGCTGCGTGCTAATACAGCTATCTGGGAAGAAGAGAGTGCAAGCAAACAGAAGAAACGCTAGAATTATTTACATTATGCTTTCATGCTTCACTAGCTCTCTAAAATTACACGAACTACCAAAGAGACCCAAATTACATGAATTCGAACAGGAGTATGCTGCGCTCAGCCATACAGCTGTACACAACTTCTTTTTAACAGCAAAGAAGCCAGAAGTCTTTCTCACTTATTAATATTTTAAATTCACTAGATATAAAAAGAGGAAAACTTGTAAAGGCCCCTCCACGCTGCTGCGCCCTCTGACAAATGAAGGCGCCCTTATCTAACACCCAACCCCGTGCAACCGTCGCTTCGTACTGCCGAGGGACGTCTCATTCATAGATGCCAAACCGCTGTTAAACAATTTCGTGTTCATTTTTCCCCAAGGCGACACCAGGGCAGGGCAGCAGCTCTGCGGCACCTGCATGCCCACGGCCAGGTCCCTGCTCGGCGAGGGACGAGGGCACGGGAGCTATTGCTCGGCACGTACACGGTCACGCTGCAGCGCGGCTCGGAGAGCAGGGCTGACGTTCCCCGTTAAAAACACTACAGCTTGCCAAACGCGAACGGCCCAGGCCCATGGCAGTACACCAGGCCAAAAGAATAGTAATAATAAAAATAAATAAGTCCCCTCCGGGCTTACAGCACGCCCGCCGCCCCGGCGGTACCCCCTCCCCGGGTGTGCAGCAGCAGCAAAGCAGGAGGGAACTGGGAAGGGGCAGGGGGCCTGCAGCACCCTCCCGTCCCCCATCCCTCCCCTATAAGCGCCCGACGGTTCCAACGATGGGAGTGAGATCTAATTGCAGGGTAACAGAGAAACACTTCAACTTTCAAAAGCAGCCTTTATGCGAGCTGGGCACGCAGGGCTGCTGGCGGCCGGGCCCCAGCTGCTGGCAGCCGGCGCGGCGTCACGCTGCTGCTGGTGAGCCCCGCAGCCCAGCCCTCCCGCAGCTCCGCGCTCGCCAGGGGCTCCAGCACGGGGCCAGAGCGGGGTCCTGCTGGCCCCTAGACCCCTGTGCCGCAGCTTTCACGATGGAGGTGCGGGCAGTGCGTCTAGTTTCTCTTTGTGCCTTCTTTCCCTCTTTTCCAGGGTCTCTTTTTCAATGACTGAATGCACAATGCATTGAAAAAGGACAAAGGCAGCTTGGGCACAAAATTAAGTCCGAGACTCTGGCAGCTTTGCACAAGGGATAAACATGAGGGAAACAACTTGGCTGCTAAACCGCTGAATTTTAAGTCCCGAGCAGGTGAACGCAGTAGAGCCCCACTCCTCTCTGCAGGGCAGGATCCCAGCAGGGAGTTTCAGTTGGGTGTTTCAGGTGCCCCCCCGGCCCCCAGCGCACGCTTCACCCTGCTGTGGGAAAACCCCTGCCCCCTCGGGGACGCAGCCCTGCCGCTCGGGCTGGCGCACGCGCCCGGTTTGGGCTCTCCGTGCAGGCACACGGAGCGGCCAGAGGGACCTGCGGCACCGGGAGGACTCAGCCTCCCGCTGGACCAGCCCCGGCCGCTGGGTCACCGCAGCTCCAGCCATGCGGGGTCCTGCCCGCGTCCCTGCTGGGGAGCGGCTCACAGCGGCTTCTAGCATCCGCAGGTCCCAGGCACACTGAGCACACCCATGCGAGCGCAGAGGCATCTTCCCCTATTGATCTGGAAGAGGAAATAAGGTGATCTCACCTGCTTTGGGGAGCCGATTCAATTGTCTGATAAACGAAGCTCTTAAAACTAATGCAAAGTTAGCAGCAAGATACAGACACACATATGTAATTATTTTAGGTTAACAAGTTCCTTGCTATTTTCTTTTTTTTTTTTTTTAAATCTATTATGACACAACTTAGCAAGCAAGAAACGTGTTATTCACTGGTTGCTTAGATTTCACACTTAATTTACATCTGACTTCAGCTTGGCAAAAAGTGTAGGAAAACAGCATTTTTAAGCTTTCCTCAGTCAGTGAAAGAAAACCTTCAAGATGTGCCAAATAAGCTCACACAATACAAAGTGTTAGCATGCCTCGTCTCCAAACACTTCTTATAAACTGAGAACACCAGCAGCTACGACCAGAAACCAAGCCCTCCAGGACTGCAGAAGTGGTAGGGCTCATCCCCCAAACCTTGCTTTTATTAACCAGAGGGAGGCAAAAGACAAGTTTTTCTGCTCTTTAACCTCCAAGAAAATTCCCAGCTTTGAAGGAGTTGGTCACTGAACAGCACAAACAAGGAGAGGAAGAAAAGGCTCTGCAATACCAGGAGAAATTACTGTCAAATCTTGCTTAGCATTTTAACAGCCTGCCCCCAGGTGCTCGCCGGGCGCTGGAAGCCTCAGCAGAAGGGCTGCCTCTCCACGCGCAGCAGCCCGGTGACGCCTGAGAAGCCGAGGCCTTAGCAAAGTTACAAAGCTACTCTCTCTCTCTGTTAGAGGTAATTAACGGGTTAAAAGCCTACACGCAAGCTTTAGGAAACCTCATTTTCGGCTCCTCTTAACACGGCCCGACCCGTTACACAGCTGGGAGGAACAGATCAGACAGGGCAGAACAGGACGCGCGGAGCTTCCATGGAGCCACGGCTGCCGTCCCGGGGCACCCGGGCGCACGATCCAGACCCAAGAAAAAGCAGACGGGGTACAGCTGGAGAGCTGCCGAAGCCCCAGTTCGGACCTGTTTGAGAAGTAAATTGTTTATTTGTTGTTAGGTTGTAGTCATTAGAGAGCTTTTTTGTTTCCAAAACACTTCACAGCGCGCAAACACGCCTACAACTGTTCTTTCAGCGAGGGGCAGAGCAGTCTGCCCTTGCTGCTCCCGACTTCATTTTGCAGGGTTCTGTAGGTTGTTTTTTTTTTGGTGCGTATTTCGTCGTCTTCCACATACAAAAGTTAAATCCCTGTAAGGCAGCTTTTTCTACAGCTCCCTTACTTGTATGGTTTTGCCATTTAATTTGGACACTGTAGTTTCGAGGCCAAAAAGTATTTTCCATCTGCATTTACCAAATCCAAGCAAAAATGTATCTCAGCACTTGAAGGAAGGCAGGGCAACTATTTCAGTTCACCAACGAACAAACTCAAATTGCAGAAGAAATTAAAGTTATCATTATGGCAAAGCCTCAGTAAAAAAAAAAAAAAACAAAAAACAATCTCAGGTAGCAACTGTTACCTGACGGAGCGTGCGCGTTTAAAAGCTGTCTCAGAGGCAAGCATTCCTCCTTACGAGCTCCGCATGTAAGCGTGTGGATCAATAATTTCACTTACTGACTACTTCAGCTTGCAGTTTAGAAACTCACCACGCAAAAGCGTTTGGCGAACGTGGAGCAAAAGAGCACAGCTTAAAAGCCGGGAAAACAGTAACCAGTCGAAATATTCGTACAAAGGAGTTTTGGGGCAGAGATATTCATGAAAAAAATATATTTTTAATTATCTCCTGACACTGCTTTTCAGCACCTCCACGCAGACAGACGTCGGACCTGGAGCACCGCGAGGTGGCACGGCGCAGACGCGCTGCCTGCGGAGGGCGTCCCCGCTCGCCACCTGCCCCACAGGTCGCCAGCCTGGCCCTGGCACCTCCTCGCAGCCCAGGCACCTCCGGCCAGAGCCGAGCTCATCCTGCGGAGGATGCAGCGTTCAGATCGCCGAGCGGTCGCGCACGTGCCAAGCCGGCGCGAGGGATGGGATGGAAACACTCCGGAGCGGGACAGGTTCCCTTCAGCTGAAAGGGTTCGGTGGCATTATCTACTGCAAGCCATTGCTGCGCGCTCAGCAACCCGAAACATTTTGGAAGACTTTGAGAAGCCCAGGAGCGTATGCTACGAAAGCAAATTGCTGGACTTAAGCCAGCGTAGGTGCTGATACCCTGCGTACTTTAACAGGGAACCTGCTCATCGTTTGCTTAGCCTCTCGCTGGTGCAGCGCAAGCGGGCACTGCGGCGGTCAGCGCGTGGCGCGGGGGAAAAGCGACCGGGAGAGAAACAGGGGCTGGGAGGGCAGCCCGCAGCGGGCGCGTAAGGAAGGGCAGAGCGTGACTTACTCAGGTCGTTGTCCATCTTGAAGGCGATGTCCAGCTGCATGATGAAAAGCATGAACTGGAACCAGGGGCTCATCTCCTTGCTGGGGAGAGGGATGTGCACGGCAAACACGATGTCGTTGGCCTCGATCTGCCTGCTCACCGCTTCGTCGAAGTCTTTGAGCTTCTCACAGTGGTTGGGTCCCCAGGGCACCAGCCACTTGGTTTTGTGGTGATTTTTTCTTACATCAATGCACTTCACTGACATGTAAGGAACAGCTGTAGTGGGGCTGGGAGCTGTAAATGAAAGAGAACCACATTTTTAGAATCTTTAAATATCTCTTGCAGTGGTTTCCCCACCAAAACATGCAGCTCCCCATTCAGCTATTTGAAGGCAATTCAAAACAAATGCATCAAATGATTTTCCTTCGCAGCTCCTTGATCCTGTAGTTAAGTAATTAAGTTTATTACGTCTGCAGACGTATTGCTGACTTTGTAGTGGGATCAAATTAGAATTAGCCGAAGCAGTGGGAATCCGCCGATTCAGTCTCAGATTCCTCAGTTACACCAGAAGCAGACTGGAAGTTACTGGCACCTTTCTGTGGGCACGCACCCTTCCAGCTGGCTCACTCAAGCAAACCCATCTGCAAAGCACATACCCATGTCACTAACCCAGACAGACGAACCCGTCCAAAACCTCGCGGCCCCGCAGCACAGGGAAGGGCCACACTGATCCGAACCACACGTAGCCGAACGCCTCCTCGGGCAGGAAGGCTTTCCTCCCTGCTGAATCATGCAGTTCTTCTTAAAACTGGTTGAAAGTCCAAAGCTACTGTGTCTTGTGGAAAACACCAAGGAAGCAAAAAGCTCCCCGCACCGACAAGCTGAACAACGCTGCATTTTCCTTCACCTAGTTTCATGCCCACCGGTGATGTGGTTTGGAGCATGCAAGGTGAAGAGGAAGGTGAGGCCCCCCCACGCCATAACCGTGCCGTCTTCCACAGGACCAGGCAGCCCTCTCCGCAGGGACCACGAGCCTCAGTGCAGCGTGGCACCAGCGTGCCTTCCGTGCCCCGACTGGCCTAAATCTGGCCAGCGGAGCCCCTTCGAGCACGATCCTGTCCGCCGCGGGTCCACGGGGGCTCGCGTGGCAGAGGGCACAGCCGCCACGTGCCCGAGGTAGCTACTGCACCCTCCGGCTCCCTCTCCACACGGGGTCAGATCCGGATCACAACGTAACTCGAGTCAGTAAGGGAAGCAAAACACGACAGGAAAACTGAGCTAAATGCAACCAAGTTTCTGTTCTGTGAGGTTGTCGCCCACGGGCACCACCTCCAAGAGGCGGTTTTCATGGGTTTTTGCCACTGCTGCTGGAGGCAGCAGCGCGGGTTCGAAGGCCACCGGTACTTTTGCCACTTCTCTATTCGCCCCGCCAGCGGCGCTGCTCCTGCCCACGTCACCTAGCTGCAGGGGCACCGAGATACCCGCGGGACGCGAGTTAGCCTGGGTGCTGGGGAACAGGAGAGGGCAGCACCCGGCCCTGCCTGTCACCGACACCCGCTCCCCCCCTGCCCCCTGACCGCAGCCTTGCGTCGGCATCACCAAAACTCCCCACGTGCGGAACGTCGGGTAAGCCCACCACCTTCGTGGTGCTCCAGAGACCCCTGCTCACCCTTCTGCTAATTGAAGGGTTTTGATGGTATTTCCTTCTGCTTTAAGTCAGGCATGAACTAATGATTATTAAAACCAAAGATTTGTATCTCTTTTTTCCCCCCTGGCTGCAGTCTTTTGAGATACCAGCAGAAAAGAAGCGGAACAGATCTTAACTCTGAAATGCTCCCAGAACTCGGCACTGCCCCCATCACCGCAGCAAGCGGGATGCTGCGGAGGTTTTAAGCATGGGCACAAGACACCCATTCCCGTTATATCAGGATAACGTATAGCATCCCAGATCAGATAACTAAAACTGCGGGGGATTATCCTGCCCTGGCATTACATCAATGAGGAAACAACCAGAAACACTGAAGCACAAACAGATGAAAACAGAAGAGAAACGCATTCGGCCTTCAACCAGTCCTTCAGTACTCAGTGCCAGCATGAAACATCTTCAAATCTCTCTAAGAGAAGGAAAAGGCTTTTAAAAACTCAAATGTATTTCTCACCTAGTTTTGCCACGCAAAGCCTTCTGGTGAAAGCAGCTCTGCCTTGCTTCTGTCATCATTTGGGAAATAAATATTTTAATGCTCTCCGCACGCGTCACAGAACTGGCGAGCTCTAAAGGGAGCCGATGCGACCTGCGGGTGCCCACAGGCTGGGGGAGCGGAAGCTCAGTGACGATTCCCCTGTCCCTTGTGGATCTGTTCCCTTTTTGTCACAAAAAGGAGTACTATTTTGCGCAACAGCCGGCTCAGTGCATTTTAACACTCAATACATTTTGCTGCAGTTAAAACAGAACCGTCTTATTTTCTGAAGCGTTATCTGCAAGGTACCATTGGATGCGCCATACTTAATTTCTTCCAGATTCACAGGTTTTGGAAAGCAGAAGGAGCACGTTTACTCTTTCTTTTTAAGCTACTGAAGAGTTTTATTTACTTCTGTTTCCACTGGAACTTGAAGAAATTAAAGTTACATAATGCAAGTTTCTTGTGAAGCAGCAGTTAAAGGAAACAAACTGTGTCCCCCTCCCCTTTTTTAAAATGAAAACGGTGTGAAATTAAAAAAGTTCAGGGCAAATTTAATAATGTAAAAATGCTCTTAATGCAAATGAGAAGCATTGAAACGTTCCTATACCATGAATTAAAACAGAAGGAGCATGTAGAATAACAGACAAGCTGAACACCAACATCCCCAGACAGAAAGGAAGCCGGGCTGGTCATGTACGGTTTGCAGTCAGCCAGCCAGCCTCTGGGCTCCCACAGAACGCTATGTCCATGTTGTCACCATCGTCATTCCAACAGGCGGCCCGGGGCTTCCTGCGCAGATGGCAGCCTCCCGAGAAACACCAGCAGCAAGTAATGACGCCGTACGTGCAAACTTCGGGCCTTTCAATGAGGAAAACAGAGCAAAACAAAGCAACGCCCACCCACCCCCAGCCACCCGGCTCCGTCCCGGGCAGAGCCAGCTCATGGCTCCTGAGCGCGGCGACGCTGGGTCAGCTCAGCGCGGCGACATCGGCACACGCTGCACCCGAGTGATTCAGACCGCCTCGCTTGTAATTTGGGCGCAGCAGCACAACAGCGCAGCTCCGCTTCCTCTCGGGAGCCGGGCCAGCGCCTCGGCGTAGCACCAGGCTGCTCTGCAGCGTGGTGCCACCCCTCGGAGACGGGACACCCGCTCGCCGTCCTGCGGGCACGACGTCCGCGGCGGGGGGAAGCCTGCAACAAGCCGTCGTTTGTAAACTGCGCTTTTTCAGTTTGTTGATGGCGATAAGACTCCTCTGGCCGAAGAGCAGCAGGTGTGCAATCATCGAGGACAGGCTCCCTCACTCACACCTGCTCTGGCCAGCAGTCCCCAGCCCGGGTGCATCACGGACCCGCAGCGCTGCCGCGTTTCAACCACTCGCTGCGCCCAGCGGTCCCCTGGGGAGCCGCAGAGAGCTCATATGTTACAGCAGCTCCAAAAAAGAACAAGCCCTTGATGTGCCAGAAAGAAGCAGCAAAAAAAAGAATACAGGTAATAAAAAATGGAGCATCTGGGGGAAAAGAAAAACCTGAGTGCTTTCCCGACGTACCATAAGCACGCTAAACATGCGACTCATGGTGCAACATTCTTACATCGTGGCTTGGTGCAGAACCTGGTAACAGTGACTGAAACTGCAGCCGTAAGGGAATATTAAGAATACTGTTGAGAAACAAGCCAGGCATTCAGGCTGAGCTGTCTCAGAGCTTTTTAAACTTTGAAAGATCTTTGTGTGATTTAAAAGGAGGCATTTCTGAATTAAGAGACATTGTTACTTCTGCAGAGATGGCTAACGTTTCTTGCTCTGATGCGGCTCATTATAGCCATAAATACACGTTTTCATCGCTGATTATGATTTTGAAGCCCTGGCATGCTAACTGACACGAGTATCCCCTCTGCCAAAGTTACAGCTTTGAGGAGCAAGAGACAATCACTATATATATTTCTTGTCAGGAACTGCGCACCAAGCAGGCGTCGGCACTTGGCTTACATTACTTGTTTGGCTCCGCTCCCATTAAATTCGAGTGAGTGTTGAACCAAGTGGAAAAAAATGCTTTTGTGAAACTGCAGCCAAGTCAACTAACAGTATTACAAAGTGCTATGCAAAACAAAGCTAGCATCAAGGGATTTCAGCTAAACGCTGGTGCCAAGCAGGCTGCTTTCAACCATTCCGTCTGTGGGCTGCTAGATGGCTCAGTTTTATGCATTAAATGATATGTATCCGCCTGTAAATAATTAAATAGCAGTTTTTGCATAATACAGCGGATAAGCCCCAGCCCGTGTTCCAGACCTGCTCGCTCGGATGAGAACTAACGCAGCAGAGCACCCCGGTGCACTGCAGGAGCGAGCGAGGACGGGGCTGTTCGGAGGAGCCGTGCTGCCTGCAGATGCCTTCCCCACGCTTAAGAGGAAAAGCTTCCAGCAGACGAGCTCGACACACGATTATTCGCAGCAAAGGCTTTCAGGGCACCAGCGCGCATCTCCAGCACGCACGTGGGGTCTGCCCCACCAAGCCCTCCTTAGCTCGGACGGGAAGCATCTTCACCCAATCTGTCAAACACCCAGGCAAGCACACACATGAAAATAAAACCAGAGTCAGAGCACTGCCAGTGATAAATCGGCTCTAGCACATGAGTTTTCTCAAGCTACGTGCACAAGAGCGAGCAGCAGTTAAAAGGAACAGAGATGTAGTGCTGGACCGGAGGGGACAGGTGGAAATCAGAAGCTGAATTGCTTTCAGCCCTGAATGATCCGAAACTACTCGGCCTCACGTTGAATCAGTAGCTGTGATCCATCTGAAACTTCAAAGATGGCAAGGTTACAGAAAAGCTCCAAAGAAGAGGAGCTGAAGGAGACATCTCAGCATACTCTATATCTACTGACAGCTATGGCCGGAGCCTATGAGCTGATTCAAAGGATTTCATGATTTGATTTTCAGCACTGGTGACCATCCCAATTGCCGAACGCTAAGGATTTTTCTCCTCCATCTTAACTGGAATCAAAATTCTTTCACTTCCCATAGACTAAACAGAGCAAGAGCTGAGGCAAACAGCTCCCATGACTCATCGCACAGCTGGGGCACCCCTGAGCTCACCAGCGCTGCGTCCGCCCTCTGTACGCTCCTTGCTAAACTACTACAGCATTCGCTGAAGGAACAGGGCATCCTATCCCAAATACCCAGTGAGTCAGTTAACGGCGATGTCCTCTGAAGGGACAGGGGACTTGTGGGCTCCTGGCCTGTCCTGCACAGGTGCCTTGTGCTCCTCAGCCCCAGGGGCAGGTCTTGGTCACCGCCATTCTCCCAGATCTGGCTGTCGGAAATCTCAGAACAGAAAGTTTCAATTCTGTTTGAGATGAGTGGAGCACTGTGGCCAATTAAATGAAAAACTGTTTGTTTGGCTTTTTTTTTTTTTTGGCAAAGTTTTAGTTCAGACTTAACCCTCCTAGCCTGGCTGCTTCAAAAGGCAAGTAAATGCCCATTCCCCAACCAACGCAAGCACGATTAATTAATGACAAAATCCTACCCTCGATTCTGTTAGCGTACATTTTTAAATAACAGCCGAAGCTTCATATTACAGAATTATTACATGCTTCCTTGTACACTACTTGATGCTGAGAACAAGTTGCCCTGGGTGGGTGGGAGCTCAGGGGGTCTCCAGTCCAGCCTCCAGTCATACCAGTGACATACCAGTCACCACGAGCATATTCCACTTCAGATTTCTTTCTTTGCTCTCTCCTCTGAGCACACTCAGTCTTTGCCCTCTATCAAATAGGCAACATCAAATTCCTCAAAACAGTTTTTTTATGGCGTTTCTATGCGCAAAGATCTGACTGCCTTTCTGCAAAACCCTCACTGCACTGGGACAGGCAGCGAGAAGTCAGGCTCGCGCCGGCGGGGGCAAGGCCCGCCCGTGCCAAGAGGCGGCCACATGTACCACGCAGGTATTCGGTGACCGCAGGGAGCATCTGCCAGGCAGCACGTCGCACGGAAGTGACACAGCGTGACCGCCAGCACAGCTCACCACGCAACTCGGATGAGTTGCAGCTGCTTTTCCCGGAGCTCCCAGCGCTCCTGCGTGCTGGGCCCCGGGTCTCGCTCCGCAGATGTTTCTGCTCTTCCCACCAAGCGGCTCAGCTGCAGCGGGGTGCGCCGGCGGCCGGCACCCAGCTGCGCCTACACAGCTGCAGGGCCCCGCGTTTACCGGAGGCAGGACACAAGCTGACAGCAAGTAACAGCAGAGGAGGCCTTTTGGCGGCAAGGAGCCTTTAATGAATCCAGAAGCGTGGGAACGTGACATTCCTCCTTCAAATCCCTGCGTGGAAAGCCAGAGTTAAAACTGTTGGGTCTTTAAGAGGGACAGAAGAAAATAAGCCTGCTTTCTCCAAACAGATCTCGCTTTTTAATGAACACCTTTTCACATCCTTGTTCCACAAGCAAAACTTGATCCTGTCTCTTTTGGGCTGACCTGTCCTGCAAAGTGATGGTACGCAGGATGGGCGAGGGCAAATGGAACAGAACTCTTGTTCCAGCTCCAGAACCATTTGTGGCCAGCTGGACTTATCCTGCCAGCCAAATGAAGATTAGAAAAAGCTTGAACAGTATCACATGTCCAGCAAGTTCAGCAGCCCTCAGACTCCGTGTCGCAGCTTAGAGCGGCGGTGTTTTGCCTGGCCAGGGCACGTCTCGAGCACGAGGGGTGAATACAAACGACCCGTTTGTCTGCTCCTCATATCCTGCACTGAAATCACGGCTGATGTCAACAAATAGTGCTGATCAGCTCTAGAACTCATTTTTTCTTAATTCTGTAAGGCCCAGCTCAAACTTTGACAGGGATTAGGACGGTAGCCATGTAACCTCTCTCTAGCACAGCAATCAGCACCTTTCATTTAGTTTCAGCCAGACTGTCCCTGAAGCAGTCTATCTCCACCAACATGTAAGCAGCTATCTGCCCTTTTCTCTTCTGAGAAGAAAAGCAGAAGATAGTAAATGGGCTTACCTCAGGAACCACTCCTGGGGGGGCAGAGAACAAAAAACCCAACCCTGTTCGTCTGTATTTTGACTTAGCTCTTCAAGTAAAATAGATTTACTTTGAGATCAGTGAGCTCATTTCTTTAGTGATTTTACAGTATTAAATATACTTTTTTTTTTTACAAGTCACCATCACTCAATTGATTACTTTCAGTAAATTAAGTAGATCTTTTAAAAGCTCCTACAATAAATTCTCACATAAATTCCTTCTCACCTCCTCCCCATCCCTGCAAACAAGGCGTTCAGCCCACTCACAAGAACATCCACTCTTCTCCCACATGTGTACTTACCTCTAGGATATATATTTTGCACCTTCTCATCTAGAACACCTACAGCATTTCAAATTAACTACTGACCCTTGCTCTCACACTATAAACAAGCCCTTTGCAAAATCTCAATTGCATTGTGTCTACATTGATTAAAGCTTGAATCCTACTGACCTCATGTGGTGTTAACTTCTCCCATGCACCAGGAGCATTCTGCTTTTCTACTCAATTACCCCCTTCTGTGCAGGGCCATCACTACCCAGTGAGCACACATAATGGACTTCTGCTTCATTACACTAACCAACAGCAGGATAGGAATAAACAAGCTAATTTATCATCTGACAGACTGAGGTTCTCCAGCTAAAGCAGTGAGAACTTGAATGTTTATATTATTTATATATATATAAGTATGTTTATTGCATCATAAAAGTTTTCTTTTTCTGCTTCCCTCTTTGCTGACCTTGCTGCTACCGGTTTAATGTTAATGACAGTGACCACCAATGCAATCTTTAAATTCCTGTTTTTTAATGCTAGTTACTGTTTTACAAGCCTACATGTAGGCTTCTTCTGAAGACTAACGGCAGCTTTTATATACAGAATTGCCGTCATTTAAATAATCCAGTTTATCTTTAAAACAAACAAACCCCACTATCAAGTAGAAGCCCATTCCCCTCGTGAAATGTATTTCTTTTTTGTATTATTTGACTTCAAGCTTTGTAAAGATCACAGTCCTTTAAAGCCCCAGGCTTCATCAAAGTCTTGCAAATGATTTTATACAAACAGTGGGACTTCGGCCCTGTTGGGCCTCATCTGATACAGCAGGAGAGCAAGGCAGAGGCTCACCGTGTGGCTCACAACCACGTCGCAGGCCAGACTCTGAGCCACGGACACCGAAGGTCCCGACTGCTGCTGTGTCGCCGCACCCACCCAGCCCTGCTGCTGGAAGCAGGAGGGGTATCCTGCAGTGTTTCATCGCCTCCTGTTCCACTTGTACTGGAACCGGAACTACCTTTCTTTCTTTGAAAGTACAAATAAGGTTTACCATCGGAAAAGTAGTTTCATTCCCAGTACAGAGGGAATGAATTTTTGCAAAAAGGGCACCACTGCCGTCCACGGCCACAGCGGGAGTTGCCAGATGCAGCATTGCAGCTGGCGCTGCCAGCTCCGTCTCCTCCAGGAGGTTTGTCGATACCACAAGTCGCTCGGTCTGCTTTGTTCCGGGCCGGAGAAACGCTTCTGTCCAAATAAACGGGACAGGAATCTCCCGGACAGGCTTTGTCCGAGTTCCCACCTGCGTCCAACTCCCCAGCTGCGCTGAAACCCACGGCCTGAGCAGATCGGGGCGGGAGACGAGCTGCCAGGTCTCGGCGGTGCCTGGCCAGCACTACTGCCAGCAGAACGGTCCTGCCGCTGCTTCGCGACCATGCAGCATAAACGCGGAGGTGAGCGCGTGCACGTGCTGGGGAGGGGCGGCTTTCTGCTTAAGGTTTGTTCTCCGACGCCACTTCCGAATCTTCTTGCAGAAAGAAGCCGCTGGTGTGGCAGAGCCTCAGAGCAAGACAAGCTGGAGACATCCTTCCTCGAGTCAACTCTCACAGAGCCGCAGCAGCAGCCGTGCCAGGAGCCTTTGAAAAGGAAAGTGCAGCCGGCATCCCGCCGCGTGGCCAGAGACCCCCGTACGGCCGCTGCTGCAGCACAGCGCCCGAGGTCTGCGGGGATGGAGCTCAGCTCAGGGACCGCTCCCCTCGGCCCCAGGCAAGGGGCAAAGCAAGAGAGCCTTGTGAGGGTGAGGAGCGCAGGCGTATTTGTCAGAGAACTCAGCGAGTGACCTCCAAGTCGGGTACGCGCACAGCAGCGGGGATGAATACAAACACGAACACTAGCAGTACGAGCTCCATAAATGCAAAGGCATCTATATCCAAAGGTATTTTACTTAAAAGAAGAAAAATAAGGTAGAACGGATTTACTAATTGCCACAAAGACAGTTTGATCCCCCTCCATGTAGTCCTTTGTCACTTTCCAACTGGGACCAAACGCATTTCCTGCTACGCCCCAGCCACGAAGGGCAACCCCCAGAAACAGCCCCAAAACAGCCACGGTGACCCAGCATCACCCAGTGGTGCCGCAGCAGCGTCCTGCCGGGCAGCAGCATCCCTGCGGGCCGCAAGGGCACCCGGACCACCGCCACACGCAACGAGTGCCATCGGTATCAGAACATGCGGTGCTTCGGCATCCCGCGGGCTGGAGCTGCCTTCGGGATGCAGATGCGATGCGCGCCTTCCTCCTTCAAAGGGCTTCTGAGGGGAGCGCGGAAGACAGCTGCCTTGACTTCAAAGGCCAGAAGTGCTATTTGCTGAAAAGGCTTTCCTGTTAAATCGTTATCCAAGGCTATTTAGTCAGTACGGCAACAAAGAAAAGAGGCGTGGTGCAAGAGTCGTTTCCACTTTGCATAAACGGCGAGGCACTACATCTCCCTGATGCAACTCTCCCAAATTAGCTGTAGTTTGAAAGTGATGCAACCGTGAGAAGAGTGAAGGAGAGGAAAAAAAATTACCTCACAGGATTTACAGCCTTTCCTGCCTGCTCCTCAAAGCCCCGAGCACGGAAGTTTCTGTCTGGGAGCTGTCAATTTCTGGTACATTTGCCCATTCAGCTACAGTTACAGCTCTTAAAAAGAAGAATTGAGCAGACCCAAGCTAAACAGACGCGACCTTTCCCGTCTGCTTTTTCATCGGCTCCCAGAGCCGCTGCCAAGGCTGCAGCACCGGAGGAATGTGCCCGCGCCGAGGACGCTGTTGGCATTCGTGCCCACGGCGCAGCAGGGAGCCGGCGGGGGACGCCGGGCACGGAGCCGGCGTCCACCCACCTGCTGCAGCAGGGCCCTTCTCCCGTCACAGCCGGTCCGCCCTAAGGAGGTAATGAAATCCCGGGAAAGAAAATTAAATCCTGGAAACTCACTGCTCAGGAGCCAAATCAGACATTTAGATAATGACCTGGAATTGTTGATAGCTGCTCAGCCATTTATACTCATGACTCATTATCTCTCTGGGCGAGACACACAAGCAGGAGTTTTATTTGCTCCAGTCAAAACAATTCCATTTTTTCAGCCTTAAACCAAGGCAAGGAAGCAGCGAACCTGCTCGCTCACAGATGCATCCCCCTCATCCCTGAGGACTCATGCGCTAAAACAAACACCTCCACTTTTCCAACCAGTTAAATTTGTAAAATGCACAGCTGGATATGGGACTGTGGGTTCTTCACCGCACGTGTGCCTGCTCTTTGACTGTCTGCACCACGGAAGAGTTCCTGCATTCAGAGCCAGCTCATCTGAGCTGAAGACAAGGTAGCCCGAGCTGGCACGAGGCATCCCTGTAGCCCTAGAGGTAACGCTGTTTTACTTTAGGCAGCTTATTACTGCCACAGAGTAAGTTACTGACGAGTAGTCTAAGGAGGAGTTAAAGGGACCACGAGTCCCAGTCCCGAGGCGTGCGCGTCGCTCCCCTGTGCCCTCCGCCCCAGCCCGGCAGCTCGGGGCAGGCAGGGCACAGCGGCAAGGGGCCGGCCGCAGGGACAGCACCGCAGGGAGGGCGAGGTGGCTTCTTGCCCCCGGGCTGTTAGGCCGGGGCAGCCCACCCAGCACGGCAGGTTGGCAGATCTGCCCAGCTGTGGCAGAGGCCAGGCAGCAGCTCGCCAGATGCGTGGAACGTTGCCCCAGGGCCAGGGCTCCGTGGGCACCGGGATGGCAGTGGCAGAGCTGCGCAGTGCCGTACGACTTTAGAACAGAGTTCCCTGCTATGTCCATGAACTCCGGACAGATTCGAGCAGTGGAGTCTTCTTGCCTTTAAATAAAAAATAAAAATAATACTGTACATGTGACAGAACTCCCGGATGCAAGGACACTGTCAATAGCTTCCCACACGGTATATGGAGGAAGATTACTTGTAACCCAAAGCTCTGGTTTAAAGAAAGCAAGAAGGCATCGATCCCATACTACAGTCAGGTCAGATCTCCACACAAACACGATTCGAGCACCCGGCCGGCACTCAGGGAGGACACAGATGCCTCATCTTTGCCCTGTTCAAAACTTTCAGGAGCAGCAGGACCGGACCTACACCGCTGCTGGTACAGCAGGACAAGCTCCATCCTCTCACCGAGCCCCAGCCCTCAGGAGCCCACCTGGCTCTACGAGCTGCTCCGCACGAGGCGAAGCCTGCGCCGGCCTGGTGGCAGCCCAGGGACAGCCAGGGTGTGGGGCGATGACTGATCCCACACCGGATACTGCAGAGATGAAGCATGCATACTCATGGCATGCGAGGGCTCCTGGGAATGCCAAATGCAAGTCAGGTTTAGCCTAATTTCTCACACACGCACTAACGCTGCCTTGAATGATAACGAAGCATTTCTGTTTGATCCTTTTCTCCTATAATACACACACACGCACACACACACTATCGTTTATACCAGGACAGCACAGACAGGGTTTTATTGTGACCGATTTTGTGGATCATGCTTTATCTATGATCGATGCGTCCTAAGTGAACGCATAGCACATGATCCAGAAGCAGAGCCCTTGGACCCGAGGTTCACCACGGAGCCGAGCGGGGGCCGAAGCAGCGCGGGCTGGGTGCTGGGCACTTCGGAGCAGTGACACAGCCCCAGCGTCTGGAGCCAACAGCTCCTTGCAGCAGCGTGACAGCAAGGGAATGGCTCGATGAAATTACCCTTCTGGGCGCTTCTCACTCCTCAGCTTTGCAAAGCCCCCTTAGGCTGCCACAGGAGCCTCACCCCGTAAGCAGTGGCTCCTGTATGGGTACATCTCATGCTCTGCCAATAGGCATTTCTAAGCAGAATATCCATGGGAGTGCTGATAAAAGTCCTGCGTCAGAATAAAAGAGCTGGTGGAAGTCTACAGGCCTTATTAAAGCTCAGACATTAACATAGTTTACTGTTCACAAACTAGATTGAGAACCACCACTGGCAGAAAACACAATTTCAGAAAAATGAAGCTTTGTTGCCGTATCAGGTACCAATGCGTTGCATTTGTGTGTTTTCAACTTGCAAAATAATCTGTTAAAATAGAGCACTTAGTCATTGTTTTGAAACATGACCTAACTCACTGCTAAAGGAACGGCTGGTTTAGCTTTGTAGCTGCGTTCCAGTTGTGTACATATTTTGGTTTGTCTAGACCTGAATAAACTAAAATAACTAGATTCTCGGTGTCTGTTTGGTGCACTGGATCAAACCAGACCAGGAACACTATTTGCGACACCTCGGCTCACATCCCACCTTGTATTACACCTCCTGAAGAGCCCTGGCAGCAGCGACGGGAGAATGCTGCTATCAGCAGAGTGCCTTTAGCACCGTTTGCAGTGTCTCCAGGCATGCTGCAGAAGAGCGTCTGCCACAGACCCATCTCTCGCCAGGTTCCTCTTAGAGAGCAGCACGCGCTGGGGCTGACTGGAAGGGCCCAAGGGATGCGCTGCCAGCCCGGCGCGCCCCGAGCAGCGAGGCACGCTCCGTGGTTGCTCCCCGAGAAGAGCTTCACGCGGGGCCCCAGCCGGCGACGCCTGCTCGCGTGTCGCTGCGCCAGAAGTTGGGGACCCCACCAGCTCGCGCTAAGGGCTTCCAGTTGTTCCACCCCAGCGGGCACCGTGCCCACGCCTGGCTGCCGGGCCGGGAGCTGCGCGAGCCACCAGCACGGCTGCTCTGCCAGCCTCTGAGACAGGAGGGGAAGAGCCTCTGGTGTGCTCGAGGGGCTGAGAAGTGGGAGATACTGCGGAGGAAAGAAACCAGTTATGGGTGACTGATTAATGCAGTTTTACCCGCTACAAGATGAGAAGTGGGGTTTTCCAGCAATTAAAGAAAGTCTGCCCAGAGCAACCCCCTAGGACTCGCCGGCAGACAGAAGATGCCCTTACTTGACTGACACAAAGTTGCCCTGGGTTTGCATGAGACGCTGAAACCCGGCCCCAAGCCGCAGCCGGGCGAGACAGGGCCCTGCCCTGCGGCTCCCAGAGCCCAGCACTGGTGCCCGTGACGCCCCAGCCCCAGCCCAGCCGGCAGCAGCGACTATAGCGCAGGAAATGCATATGGTGGAAGAGTGAACTAACAGGGTGCGAGTTCTGCTTGGGTTTGTAGGCATTTAGAGATGAAAAGATGTATGTTTAGTGCCTACAAACCTAAACACAAATACCAGGTTTGTCACACCTGTCCCCAGATGAAAACAGAAACAGGGCTTTCTGATCAGTACATTCCTTTTGTACAAGCAACTTAGTTTTTCTAGTAGCTTTCCAAGTTTGTGAAATGCATTAGATTTATATGAAAAAATACCCTTATGAACATTGAGCACAGCTTCTCAGCACAACACAGGCCAATAAATTTCATCTAATGAATCAGCATCGAGTTCAGTAACCTGCGCTTGAACCAGCTCTTTTAGAAAGAAAGGAAAGGAAGAAAAAAGCCAGTCTGGCCAGCATTCAGTGCTGGTTCGGGCCCACAAGACCAGACAAAACTGCGTTTTGATCTAGTGTTTGCCACAGAGTCCTTTGTGACTGAGGTGGGGAACAGAAGCAAGAGGATGAGGGAAGTGAAGTTTGAGAATTACGCTCAGCAGAATTTCTATAGCTCTTACAAACAGCCGGTTCGGGAGGCTGCAAAGGCAGAGCATTAACGCGCATCAGGAACAATGAGCCTGCTTTCTGAAGACCGGGTGTAGATGTTTCTTCGATGCCTCTAAAATAAAGACCACCGCGAGAACAGCCCAACTTCAGTCCCCCGAACAGAAAGCCTAACGCATTTCAGTAACGTAGGGTTTCGGAGGAACGGGACTTCGGCCGTCCGCAGGCAGCTGCGGATGCTCCCGGGCGCCCAGCACGCCCTGGGGAGGAAGGTCGGGGCCGGGGCAGCGGCAGAGCAGAGCCGGGGGGCCCGGCCGGGGAGCCCGGGGCAGCGCAGCCCCCCCCCGGCCGGCGACCACCACGATCGCTCTTCGGCGGAACGCAGCTCAGCTGCTTTCGAGTAAAAAAAATTCCTCGGGACTGCCCCAAAACCACGCTCTCCTCCATCTTTCTGCCTCCGTTCCCCAGCACGTTCCCCAAACAAACAAACAAAAAATTA
>VXAL01002839.1:0-30523 GCA_013399475.1 Chauna torquata | reverse complement strand
CACGTAAACCCAATACAGAGGCGAGAGCTTTATCTGTTTGTCCAGATCACAGACACGATCCTGGAATGGGAACTCTGTCCTTTTGAAGACAGTGCTGTCCCACAGTCGCAGCCTGACAGTACGGGCTCCACCGTAAGTGGAGCAGTGTCTTCGCCAAAAAGCAAGTGCAGCTTCCGTGGAGCCACTCTGTGCGGATGTGCTGACTTGTAGTGTTTCTCTTTGTACACTGGAAATATTGGGCAGTCTCTTGTATTTGTATGAATTATGCTGCTTGGCATAAATCCCTTATTCTGTGTAATACGTTGTTCATTTTTCCCTCTCACTTTTAATAATAAGGGGAGGAAAAAGGAAATAAAAAAAGAACTAAGGATTCAATTCCTGTTTGGGTTTTGTAAGCTAGGAATAATTGTCTACAATCTAACAGTATTTTATTTTTAGTAAACCAGTTACAATTTCACAATAAATCTCTGGTCATTACCGAGTTTGAAATGTCAAGAAACACAGCAGCATTCCCATTTTCTCTCGTTATCCATTCTGCACATTGTTGGCTTGCTTTTCAAGGCCTCAGAAATACTACGCTCGCCTTCACACCAAGGTAGTGATAGATACAATACAAGTGTTGTGCTGATTTAACTGCAGTTGTATAAAATACTGGTAGTACAACTCTCTAGTGTAAACAAGCCCTAAGTGATTACTCGAGGCAAGGGAACAGGAAGAACTGCCCCAGAAACTTTATTCTGGAGGCTCCTGCCTTTCTGAAAGCCCTCATGAAAGCACGAAAATCACAAGCAAATGATCTGCTTTCATCTCTCTGGCCCCGTAGCCCCAGCAGGCCGAAGACTCCGGTGCCATTAAGAAGAGGCTCCATTTTCAGCATTCCCCAGAGGGAAGGGCGCCAGGCAGCAGCTGCCCGGTCGTCACAGCCCATGGGAAGCTCTCTGACTGGGGTCCAAGCCGGGGAACGTCGCCACCATCCCGTTGCCAAACGTGGGGACGGCTGCACGTGAACGGGGGCTGATGGATAATGTCAGGAGCCGATGTATCGGGCATCCTTTGGCAGCGATGTGTGTTCCTGGGCTCAGCTAAAACCCTTCTGGGTGCCAGTGAGCATCTTGCTGCTCGTGTAGCGTTGTAGAGCTGAGCAGAAAATGCAGGTTTAGGGCAGAGAGGAAAAACTGGCGGTGCTAGCAGGGCTTTCATTTGCCAGGCAAGGCTAGCCCCAGTCCTGGTTGTTTATGCTGCCTGGACACCAGCCAAAGCCCACAGAAATTAGCAGAAAAACCAACTGGATCAGGTCCATGAAGCCTGAGGACTTGCTTCCATTCTCACCCCTTTGATCCAAGGAGAGTATATATTTACCAAGTGGGGCCTCTCCATCCCTCTTCTTTGGCCAAACGCAGAAGTGGTAGCAACAGGTTTTTCATGTGATTTAATCGTTTTCTCTCTCACCTCATTGGGTAGCAGCCTCTTTGTGTTTGTTTCTACATGATTTCAGTGCTTTTATGTTCTTTTTTTTTTTTAATGTCATCTTCCTTGTGGTAGTCCAGTTGCATTTCAGAGGGAGAGGCAGGGACTGACGGTGTTTAATACTGCAGGTATTGAAGATGTTTTAAGTGTATTGGTCATAGCAAGTTTTATTTGCAGAAGGTCTTCCAAACTTTTCCAAAGGTTGATTTATCCTGTGCAGACAGCAGCATGTTAGAAGGATGGAATGCTTCATCTCCTCTGAAACAAGGAGGAATTTAATCCCAAAGGATGCTGAGCGCCATGGTGTTAAGAGAAGGAGCTGCCATTGGCAGCTGCCCCAGGTTCCCAGGGGGATCTTCCCCAATTTGCAGTCTATTCCAGCACTTACCCTGCAGTCAAACCCAAGGTCAGCTTTCAGGGGGTTGCTCAGTTTGCAGCCACATCACAGAAAAGTGGGACGACCTTCCCAAAGATCCCTTTCTAGCACATCATGTAGGACTCAAGGAAGCATTAACGTGCACTCTTGCCATTCCAGACGTTAATCAGAGTATATATTGCAGACAGCCTCCTGAGCAGTATGCTTAAGTGAGTCCTATTTGCTTTATGGACATGCTGCTGATTTGTCCCTGATCATGAGACCCTGCGTGCACTGGACTGTTTGTGAGCATATATTGTAGCAGCTAGGGCCTTACACCTCCACTGTCGAACCATCCTATGGAATCGATAGACCACTGATAGCCCTAAGCTGTGCACGTAAATTACATATTACCTCGCATTTTCTGTAGCACGGCTGTGAATAAGGATAGGCCAATCTAGGTCCGTGCACGAGGGGTGCAAAGGACTCCGCAGAGGTACCGCTGGCGCAGGTCGCGTTCGGCTCCGCAGCAGAGGCAGCGTCCCCGCCTGCAGCAGCCAGGCATCTCCTGGCACACCTGTGCTTCACCTCCGTCGTCAGCGGCCAGCAGACGGGTTCCTCTTCGCCATTCGTCTCTCATAGTTTCACTCAGCTTGCCTGACCCTCACCTTCTGCTTGGTTTTGTTACAATCTGCTTTGCTTTGGATTTCTGGAAACTGTAAATGAAGGTACTTTTTCAGCCTTTAAAAATCCATTGTTTTTTCACATACAGGGAGCACACTTCTTAGTTTGTAGTGGTTGAGGAAATTTGCATGGCATTGATAAGGCACACTCCCCTCTTTGGGAGGGTTTTTTTCCTCTTTCACCCTTGCTAATCACCCTGGCAGCCATATTTCAATGTTGCTCGGCTTTGCTTGCTTAAGTTCAGAATACAATATACATTTATTTTAAAATTATCCAATACTAATTGTGTTAGATAGCAAGTTATTTCCTTTTTGATATTTGTTTTATTTATTTATCCATCCATCAATCTCCAGGAAGGAAATCCAAGAGCCCGTGTTATAAATTAACAGGTGGATGAAAGTTTGTAGCAGGATATACAGAGGATGACAATGAGAGGCCATAAATAACAGTGGATTGTAAGAGACAAAATTGGTGTCTGCTTTGGGACTAGGCATAAAATTTGCCAGGCCCAGACAAAACTCTTTAAATCAGAAGCTGATGTGTTCTCAGATAAGCTAAGCAGCACTGCGTAGGGTCCAGTGTAAAGTTACAAATATCTTATTAAAGGAGAGGTTCTTAATTGGCGTTGCTCTATTTGTAGGCAAATAATGCACTGTCTTAACAATGCACTTTATTTTGGTAACTCCCAGAAGAAAGCAGGGCTAAATATTGCAGACGTGTTTTGCTATATTAGAACTGGGAAATCTCACAATGGAAACACTTGCTAAGCAAAAATATAACCTAGAATAAAAGGCTTAGTACAAGTGACGTTTGGGTGCCAGTTTAGCGGCTGTTCCTTGGAAGACACTTTGTCCCAGGATAAATCAACTTTGCCTCCAACTATTACCCTGAACTTTGTAAGGCAGAGAGTTTGTGTACACATCGCACTGTCTGTAACAGGTCTCTTAAGTGGGATGAGCTGTAGACTGTAGGGTTGGCGGAACATATTCTTAGAATGAGCACTGTGATCCTCATTCAATAAATCTGCCAGCTGAGGCCTTCAAAGACTCCATCTCTTCCCACATGTGTGGCATATAATTTCGGTCTTCTCTTGGTTTTCCCTTTTCCGTGGGGGTTCTGTATCAAAGCAGGCTGAGCAAATATAAACAAGCATAAGCATCCCAGATGCAAGTTAAACAAACAAACAAACAAAAACCAACTCACTTGTCTCCATTCCCCATCCTAGAACCTTCACTCCCATACGCAGTTCACACCATGATTACTACGATCTCTTTGTTGTTGGCCTTAGTGATGCCCATTTCTGCCCTCTCTAAGCCACCCAGATAGCTGTGGCAATCACCTCTGCTATTTCTTCATCCCTTTATCATGTACTGAATCAAAACCAAGCTCCTTGCTCCCACCTTCAAGACCCTCTGTTTTTGGAGCATCATCTTCTAGCCCCCTTCCCTGCCCCCCGGACATTTTCTTCTTCCCTCATTCTTCTGTCCTTTTTGTGCTGTCCCTTGGGACTAGAACTGCCTGCCTTGCTCAAGGAGCCACGCTTCTTCCATTAAAATCACTGTTTCTGCCTCTAGATACATAAACTACCAATTTTAAAGCATAACAGGCTCCTTTGGCATGGGCATCTGGCCTCCTCTTCACCATGCCTCAACCTCTCTTTGCTGTCATTCTTCTCAGTCTGGTCAGAGGAGCTGGGATGAGGATTTGGGGAGAAGCAGCACTGGATGAGAAGGATTTAGGGGTGGGTCTGGGAGCTGTGTGTGGAGGGAAGATGGGCTCAGTGTGCTCCCAGCCTTTGCCTGACTCCTTTGGGAGCTTGGGTGCCAAACACACCTCTGAGAGAAGTCCAGCCTCCGGGCAGTGGAGAGAGGAATGGGAGGCTGGGAATGGGGAGAGCAGAGCAGACCGTTTTTCTCGTCGAAAAGAGCTGCTGTTGTCTTAGAGCTGTATAGTAGCCATCTCACTGGGTGCTCTACTTCCTCCTAATGTATTCCAAGTGAAGGGAAAGTCCAGAAAATGTAATGTAAGAAATGCAAATAAAAATATCCTTCTAGACTTCCTTCTCTTATGTACTGTCTGCCAAAGCCTTCACTCCCCTCCTTTACTGTTTTGCCTATGGATGTGTTTTATGCTTTTATCTTGCTCTTCTGGTAAAAGAAGAAGTACTTGCTGTGAGTTTACATAACTTGCCTTTTACTGCTCTGGAAATGAATGTGGAACTTTGGTCTTAATTAGACTCTTAGTGTAGGTCCTGTTCTAATGAATCACTGAGATAGGTGAATAACATTAAGCTTAAGAAGGTGGCTGCTGAGTTCACTGGGTGTTGGATACTTAAAGCTGGTTGCGGGGCTGGGTCTATGCAAAGATGAGAGCTTGGCACCCAAGTGAAGATGTTGTAACAGGTAAAGGACTCCATCAAGTTGGGGAATAGGTTTTAATTTAGCTGCAGGTAGACCCTGAGAGTTTTGGTTTCAGGTCTGGTACTTGTACGCTGAACATTGTGCTCCTGCATCATGGTTTCTCCATGTCCTGACTTCAGGACATCAAGGGTTCAACTTCAGGACATCAGGAGTTCAGGCTGCAGTTTGAGATCCAGTGTGTTACGTTACTGCATTCCTCCTGCAACAAAGTGAGGGGCCTGAACTTCACCTGCTCCAGTGGAGGAGAAGGTTTGTAGTAGTTTGCCCCTGGAAACTAAATTTCTCAGAATATGTGATGGTGCTTAGCAAAGGCGCAAAGCCTTGTGAAAAAATACCAGCTCATTAAGATGTACTCATGATGCTTTTGCAAAGTGTCGGTCTTGTCTGGCAAAACTGGTGACGCTTCTTACAGAGCATTTGGGAAAAGGGCTTCCCAAAGACGCTCAGCACAGCACTTAACCGGAGGTCAGCCTGTACCAGTTCATGAAAGAAAGGAAACAACCTGGGATGGTAATCACCTGTTGGGGAGCTGCGGGTGTCGCTGGTAGGATGTCACCCAGTCACAGCAGGATGTGATGGAAGGACCACTGTCACGGAAAGGGTGCTGGTGAAGTATTTTCCGTTCTGTATAGCAAGGAGTCTTGCAGAAGTTGGCACTAAGATGAACTGCGAAAGGTGAAGGATGGAAGGGACTCTTTATCAGGGAGTGTAGTGATAAGGGGGGGCAAGGGGCAATGGCTTTAAACTAAAAAAGGGGAGTTTTAGCTTAGATATGTGTAAGAAACTCTTCACGATGAGGGCAGTGAGGCACCGGCACAGGCTGCCCAGAGCAGCTGTGGATGCCCCATCCCTGGAGGTGTTCAGGGCCAGGCTGGATGGGGCTTTGGGCAGCCTGACCTAGTGGGAGGTGTCCCTTCCCAACCAAGGGGAGTTGGAGCAGGTGATCTTTAAGGTCCCTTCCAACCCAAACCATTTGAATGAATATCTATGTTCATTTGCAGAAAACAAAAAATGGACTACACTAAAAGTAAAACTAAATGGACTAGGAAAGAAGTAGCAGAGCAGCAAAACCCCATTTTTTTTCCATCTCTGTTGGTCTGACTAACCTTCAAGACTCAAACTTAAGGGTGGACCTAGGTCTCCATTTGGCTAGCGTGACCGTGGAACCTTAATTTGCGTAGCCAGCAGCATACACAAAACGATGTGCTGCTGCTCGTGTCTGCCTTTAATTCCATAGTCCACATGGCGGAACACTCATCTTGAGCCGCGTGAAGCAGAGGTGGCCTCCAGCTCGAGTCCAGAGCAACATCCAGCCATCAGGGTACTCCCAAGCTCTCTGCTGTGTCTTCAGGATGAACATGGGGGAGGATTTGTGACTATGCACATGTAGACCAGACTTGTGAGAAGGCAGTGAAAGGAAAGGAAAGCAGAGGTCCTTTTAAGCTCAGTTATGATAAAAACAATTGGAATTTGGGTTTTTGTTTGGTTATTGTGAGTTACATCTGAACTTTCCTCTTCCAGCACTGCCTTTGATCCAGAATCGATACTGAGATGACTGGCTCCAATGCAGAAACTGAAATCCGAACAATCTCTCTCTGCCTCCTGACTCAGAGATCACATTGCTGATTTAACTCATCTCTACAGGTAAGGCGGGCAAATGTAGAGAGATTTATATAGAGGAGAGATGGCAAAGAAATTGCAAGTTAAATGGTGTTTGAAGTGATAGGGAGCTCTGGGGAAAAAGGAAAAACCTGGCAGAGCGGTGAAAGGATAGAAATGGTGAAGTGCTCTAGAGGAGCCAAAAAAAGTACATTTTATTTACTGGAAAAATAAGATGGGTAAAGGCTAAATCCCACAATCCCTTACTCATGCAAGGAATTCTGTTGACTGAAATACTTGTGTAAAAGTATTTCTGTGGGTAAGGATTTGTTGGACTGCCTCCAGAAATGGGCCAGCGTTGATGTTTTCGCAGAGACGGCAGACTTACGTATGCCACCCTGGCAATCGCAGGACGAATTTTGCTGGACGCGCCAAATAAACAACGAGCCCCTCACCTAAGCGTGTGGGAGGGCTGGGGCGGCAGGGGGGTGGCAGGAAGGTGATGCAGAGAGCAGGGCAGGCGGTCACCATCGCAGCCCCTCTGCCCGGGGACGCCGCTGCCAGCACAAACTTGCACAAGTTGTTTTGGCGGCTGGCCTAGAACAACACAGGGCTGTTTTTTCCCTTTTGTGCTCGACTCCATTGCGCTGGGACAATGCGAGATTTTTTAATTTTATACGCAGGAGGAAGAAGGAGTACAACCTTTTTTTATTATTATTATTTTTTTCTCGGCTGTATTCATTTTGGTGTGTGGCGCTGTTTCAAAGCCAGGTCGGCAAATATTTTATCCCAGCAACAAATTTTTGTGCAAAGGGCACGAGAGGCAGCTGTGAGTGACCAGGGCACCTGTAATAGCCACGGACACCAGATAAAGCCCGCAGTGTGCTGCCCCCACCTTTCTTCCTCTGCAGTGAGTCCTTCTAGCAAGGCTGCAGCAGCCAGCTGTGGACAGCGAGGTTCGGCTGATGCTGAGAGGGCAGCCAGCGGAGCAGGAGAACGGAGGTTTTAGGTGCTTAAAGTCTGATTGATAAATGAGGTAAAAAGTCCCATCTGCTCTTAGCTCAAATGACTTAGGGAGCCAAGCTGCAAATCTTTCACTCGTCCAGATGTGCCTGCATGGGTGTGAGTAAGTCTGGCCATGCACAGCTCTTCCCACATCCTAAACACAGCCGGCGGAGTAACCCTTGTGCGTGACAGCCCAGCAGCACCAGGAAGTGCTCCTGGGTGAGCCCCGTCCCTTCCCCAGGGAAGCCAGAGGAAGAATTGCTCCTCAGCAGCGTTTGGCACCTGATGTTCCTCCAGGACTCTGCAGAAGGTGCCGTGGACACGAGCGGCCCCGGTGTGACAGAGGCTCCTCACGTGCTTAGTGCCAGGCAGGTGCTGGCTGGCTCGGGAGCTAAGCGGTTAATTTTCAAGTGGCTTCTTAGAGCAGATGTTCCCATGTGTATCCCCTCCTTCCCTCTTCTGACACATTTCCTACACAAACAGCAGATTGCATTGCTGCTGTCCTTTTGATCTGTGGGAGGGGGAGGAAAATCCCACACAAATGATATTAGTTCTCTTTTCAGGCAGCCTGACGACGGTGCGCACGGGCATGTGCCTCCCTCCCACCTCTCACTGCCCAGATGTCTTCTCTGGGACATTCTTCTTTGGTCTCTGCACGCTTCTGGAGCTGCTCTCCAGCTCCTTACCTTAAAGCCTATAAGGGAAAGAGGACATATGGCTGGGCGAATTGTGGAAAAATTATTGTTGCGAAGCATTGCTGTCTGTCTAAACAGAGAGAGTGCTGGTGTACAGGCTGATCTGCCTGCGTGTCACGTTGCTGGCATTCATGCCGTGCCCAGCACTTGTGCATCCGTGCTCCTCACGGGCGCTGGTGAATTCAGCCACGCTGCCTGGGTGAGACTTGTGATGGTACCAGACTGCCACTGAGCTTATGTCTGAGGCCATTCCTGATCCCAGATGTGCTGTCAGGGCTCACGGGACATCTACCTGCATGCCCAGGTAGCCTCAGGGAGGCATGGCAAGAGCGGATCAGTATGGGGAGATCGGTCCTTCCCCCTTTCTTCCAATACAAGAATCGGTGAAACCAGATAAACTTAGCAAGATGGCAAGTTCAGGATTATTTAAGGAGATAATCCTTTTTGGGACTGTAGTTAAGGTGTGGATCTCCTTGGCACAGCACCTTTAGAGTGCCAAAACTACATGAGTTATGAGGGCCACTAGAAAGGTCGTGGTCAATAAACTCACCAGAAGGTGTTAGCACAATGCATTCTTTTTGGCTTATAAAGCCACGAAGTGTTGGCAGTGTGAAGAATGTTCTGGGGAAGTATCATTGTTTGCTCACCAGGTTCTTACACCCAACCCTCCATAACACTGCTGTTCTTCACTGGAGAGAAGATACTAGACCAGGTGTACCTTTGGCCTGACCCAGGATGGCCCTTGTTATATCATCTCTAGACGAAGATAGGCAAGAAAGCTTGCTGTCACTCTGCTGCTGGCAGCAGAATGCCTTGGGTTGGAAGGGACCTTAAAGCCCTTCTAGTTCCACCCCCCTGCCATGGGCAGGGATGCCACCCACTGGACCAGGTTGCACAAAGCCCCATCCAACCTGGCCTTGAGCACTTCCAGGGACGGGGCATCCACAGCTGCTCTCAGCAGCCTGTTCCAGTGCCTCACCACCCTCTGAGGGAGGAATTTCTTCCTTATATCTAATCTAAACCTACCTTCTTTTAGTTGAAAAACATTACCCCCATGTCCTGTCACTACAGTTTCCTGTAGGCCCCCTTTAAGTACTGGAAAGGCGCTATAAGAAACCCCCTGGAGGTATGGTGGAGATGATGGAGGTCGGTGTGGTAGCCACTGATTTTTCTCACATCATCCTCATAATTCCTTTCTGTGACTTGACTGGTCTAAAAAAGGCCAACGGTTCTGCCTGAGCTCATTCCTAGAAAGAGCAGGCATCGCTGTTCAGGAAGAGCCTTTGGGATGGCTGGGATGCTTAGAGCTGCCGTGGAGATGCATTGCCATGGGGCAGGAAGCACACGTGAACTTGCCTAGTGCTGAGCTGGCCACCACTGAGAAATCTGGATGTAGCCAGTGGAGTTTCAGAAATTAGATCTCTTCCCTCATTTAATTTTGTCTTCTTTCCCTCTGCTAGCATCATCCTAGTTTCTGACCCCCAGCAGTAGGCTTCAGGTAGGCATCAGGGGTCTCTCCTGTTGCCTTTGGAGGCTTCTATAACAAACACCTGATTATTATAAGAATGATGTGTCTCAAGGCGGAGGGTGGAAAGTCTCATACGTGACATTGTGACCAGCCAAAGCAGCAAACAGGGGAGTGACTGGTTGAAATGTTCTAAATAGCAAATTCTTTTAAACCAAAAACAATTCCAAAGACTCTCCATGTGTTTGCAGATGTTATTCGTATAGAAGGAGAGTCACATGTCATTAAGTAAGCCAGTAAGTCTGAACTGTGCACTCACTCGGGGAGGATCTGCTAAGCTTCCCGCTTTATTTCGCTTGGTTCCTTGAGCTTGTAACTAGAACCAGGCAGCCTGCAGCAGCCAGCCCGCGTGTTCAGTTTAGCTCTTTCTTCTGTAGTTAAAATGGTTAGCAGTGCTCAAGAGCACGTAACGAAACCGTGTTTGCGTGGCTGTGCCCCAGCATTTGCAGAGGCATGAGGCACGCGCGCGGGTGCCGGCTGGCTCCGCGCGGCTGTGCGTGGCCGGGAGGGCGCGTGCGGCGATGCGCTGCTGCGGGCGCTGCCAGCACCTTCACTTGCCCCACGCCAGGGCGTCTGTCCCTGGGACTGCACACCTGCAGCGAGCAGCCCCGATCTCTGGGTGAGTCCGGCCCCTGGCAGCACGCATGCAAAAATTTCGCCTCGCAGCAGCAGCAGCAAAAGGGAAGAGCGCACTTTTCCTGCTCCTAAGGGAAAAGTGCAGGCTGTTTTTCTTTCATGGTGTTCCAGAGGCAGCAGCTTTTCCAGAAATGTTTGTGATGCTTCTTAGATGGTAATTTTCTGATATCCTCGGGTTTACCAAATTTCTGATGTTTAGTGTTTCACCTTGACTCCCGGGAATAAAAGAAACCCACCTAGTTCTTTGTCTTCCCCATTTCCATTTTCTTATTATTTCTTTATTGTAACCTATTGGGTGAACGCTCATTTCAAATAGTATGGGTGTAGAAAAGCTGGAATTTGCTGTGCTTTCATTTGCCTTTAACTTCTCCAAAGCTGATGAGATGAGAAGTTAGAGACTGAAAACAAAAGC
Source organism: Chauna torquata (assembly GCA_013399475.1). Classification (NCBI taxonomy): domain Eukaryota; kingdom Metazoa; phylum Chordata; class Aves; order Anseriformes; family Anhimidae; genus Chauna; species Chauna torquata. Next base: position 19,725 of record VXAL01002839.1, on the reverse strand, counting down.
AGTGGGGTAAATGAGAACAAATGGATCCCTTCTAGTCCTCACCCTGGCATTTCCCCAACATCTTTCATTTTATTTTGTTCAGCAGTAGCAACAGGAGGAAACAGAATTATTTATCAAGTAATCAAATATCTTTTGTAATGCTCAAAAAAATGAATTTTTAGATTATTTCTGTAAGTATTGGCCTTCATTGCTACACAGTCTCGGGATTATTAAGAATGGGGTTTGTTTTCTGGGAGCACATGGTTGGTTGAAAGGACACCAGAGTGCTTGAAGCAAATTCATTTCAAATCCAGAAGAAATAAGGTGAGGGATGGAGAACACTAGCGGGAGAAAAATGGGAAAAGTTAAAAATAAAAGCTTTGGAGAAAAGCACATTATGGCAGGCATGCTGGAAAGGGCAGTTGCAGCCCCCAGGAGCTCAGGCTGGATGTGGAAGACAAGGAGTTCTCCCAGAAGCGTGGGAGGACTTGGGTCTGCACTGACCAAGCAGCTACACTTGCTTTTAGATGTTATTCTGCCCATCAAGCCATGTTCTCTCTCTGTGATATCAGTAGAGGCTGAAAGCAGTTTCTCTGTGAATTTCCCAAGGTTGCCCACATGCCTCCTTCCCACCTCCTAGCTGACCTGCCACACATGGCCCGATCTCCTCTTCCCAGCTGCTGTTACAGGTTGTCCCAGCAGTGTGACTGGAGCTCTTGGGTGAGAGGATTGCCCTTCAGGAGACCGTGGCACGCATTTCAGCATTTCGGCTTTGACTTCTGGGTTAAGCTACACTGCAGCACACATGTTGCACAGCTGAGGAGCAGAAGGCAAGGAGGTGTTTTTCAGCTGGCAGAACTGGTGGGGCTGCCCCATCTGAAAGGAAATGTTTCTTCCTAGCTTTAAAAAGATAATTTTATCAGCTTCATTGCATTGTATGTAACATATATTTAGGAAGTGTGTGTGTCCTTATATTTCCTCCCCCTGAGCTTATAACCCTGTGGCAGCCCTTAGGCTTAGTAGACTTCTATGCAGCAAGACTCAAATTCTTTCCTTTTAACATCAAATCATTCATTACTGTGTGATTTATTCAAAGGCTGTAGCATGGAAAGTAAGAAATGCCCGTTGTTGCCAATAATATAATCACATGGGGCTTAATCCTGCAAACATGCAAAAGTAAAGTTACTTACATATCTCAGTCTTTGCTGCATACAGCCATTTGAATGTAAACTCCTCAGCCTGAACATGCATCTGTACAGTATTTAATGCAAAGGGTTTGATCCAGCCTGGGGTCTTTGTGCTAAATATATAATAATTATTATAACGAGGGTATTAATGATTTGTTTGTGCACTGCTCTTACATCTAGTGCCAAATATTGTAGAGACCATGTATCTGGGAAGAATTTAGCCCTTAGTATTTTATATCTGTAATAATCCATGACTGAATTGCTGGCTTCCATCTCATTTGTATATGCCATATTTTTTTTCCAGAACATCTGTTTAAACCCACACTGGATAGCTGCCAGATTAGTGGAAAGGATATGGTATAAAGAAGACTTTTGTTTCCTCTGAGCAAGGAGAAAAAATAAGTTACAAGTTGGTGCATATTGCTGAGAAGAAGCAACTTTTTCTCTCCAGAAGCAGATGTCCTGTAGTGTTTGAAAATGAAATGTTTTTGTGTCTTGCAGGCAAAGGTTCTGCGTTTCAACAATATTGATTGTCAGTTAGTACAGACTGTCAGCCTGCCGTGGTTAACCTACCAGTTGTTTGAGAGACAATCATGAGCAATTAAGAATCACATTTAGCAGTTTCAAATGCATCCATATTGCCACTTTATTTAAAATCCTTTTTTCATGTTGGAAAGTACATTGGTGAGAGAGAAGGAGTTTTCTTTTTTCCCCCTGCCAACCATATTTTCATTGCTGGCCAAATTAAAAGAGATATATATTGCTCATAAACTTGCTGTAGTTTCTTGATTAAAATCTTACATGCAGCACTCCTTTCAACATCAATCTATAATAATAAGGAGTGAGCACATAGCATTTTGTTTCTTTGTGTTGTGCCTGAGATGCAAAGCACCAGGGAAACATCATGGAAAGATTCAGCTGCCGAGCAAGCAGTAGCACAATGAGGAAAACACCGTTCTTTCCAAGGACGAAACTTTGTGATTTGAAACAGGGAAAAGAATAGGAAAATTAAAACCAAGACGAGCCGAGCACTTAGCAGCTGGGGTCGCAACAGTGCTAGCTATGCTTGCAGCTCTTGTCACCCCTCTGCCAAGCAGTTTTCAAGGCTTTGCTAGCTGGCGGCCTGTTGGAGGGAGGTATGGGGGACACCGGGTCTGGGTACCCTCTTGGCATAGATCAGTGTGTTGCAGCACCTATGCCAGGCACTATGTATGTTCTGTTGTCACGAGCTGGATGCATGCAGTCGCCTTGGCTGGTGGTTTCGGTCCAAACACCTGGGAACCATCTCAACCTGATGAACCAACATGACTTAGAAGGACTTCAGGCAAAGACCAATCCCGCCTCCTTTTCCAGAACTTTTCCAAACCAAAATATTTTCCAAAAGCAACCAAAATCCATCAGTTCTTCCAAAGAGCATACCATTCACAGCCTCAGAAGAGATTCCTGTCATCAGATGACTCCCTCCACGGCTTTCTCAGCACTCTTAACACCAGAAGACCTTCCCATGCCTCTGCCACCCACCTCCCATGAAATCCATGCATGATCTGGGTCCGTAATGCTCATGGGAATGGGACCTGAAGTAGCATGGGCAGGTTTTGCTGTTGGGAATATGCCCCTTGCAGAGCACATAGAGTTCTGCCTTATACAAAGGGAAGGTTAGTAAACATAAAGCCGTGAGCAAAACAATATACATCAGTCAGAGACTGTTGGGTTTCTACAAAAGCAACTAGTAGAAAATGTCAGCACACGCTTCACAATTAAGGGGCCTAGAAAGGCTCATTGTCTGTGAACCTACACATGGAAATGGTTTCATTCCCCTCTATCCCATTATCGTTAAAAAAAAAAAAAAGAAAGAAAGCCCTAAGCAAAAAGTAGCACTAGAGGGTTAACAAAGTGAAATCTTCATGATTTAGAATCTCAGAAGAATATTTCAGAAATTTTTAATGACAGTTTTGGGCAACAATACCACCAAATGAAAGGCACTGAAAATGGGGAATCACAAGAAAAAAGGGAAATTACGTAGCTGAATAATATCGCAAAATTGTCTCCCACACGCAAATGTACACAGGTTATGATACCAAGGCTGGTATGAGTGTAAAAGTGAAGAGTTTCATATTTAGTAAGTCTTTATCAATTCAAAACTTAGATTACAGGGATTTCTGTGCAGTACCTCTCTCTGACCATCTTCACCTCTCCTCTGTACAAAACACAAGTTTGTGGTTTTACAATCACATTTTCCTGTTTTTAAAACTTATTTTCTCTGCTTCTTGCTTTGTGAGAAAGACAGTGAAACTGCAAGAGAAACTGTCTTGACAGAGGAAACAGAAATGGGTTTATGTATGACATGCAAACAACCGAACAAAGTAAACACCAACAAAAATAGAAAGCAAGGTTTATTTTCTCTCTGATCTTCATTTTTGGTGATATTTGTGATTAAGAAGAACTTCCAACATTTCAGACAAAAGGGAGATTTTAAAGCAACTGATATAATACAGAGTTCAGGCATCAGCATGCAATGAAACCATATCTTATTTTTACTGACAGCAGGATACAAAGATTTCTCATGTTTAGGTCTCTACTTTGAACAAGCAAGAACTCTGGGTACATCTATTTAAATGAACTACAGTCACACTCAATAACTAAATGCTCTGTCTCTTTGAAACTGATTCTTCTAAGATTAAACATTCAAGAAAACTAAATATGCTTTTTGCCCCCTCTCCTATGTTTGCCTTTGACTTGAAAAGTTTTCTGTCAAGAGACTTAAGCTGGAGAAAATGACAAATACCCTAAGAACATTACTACAATTTATGATCCCCAAAATCTTCCTCCTGATACCAGAGATAGGTACCAATTTAGGCTTGCTTTGACAAAACAACTTGGTCTTATGCTGATTTCGATCCAATTGTCGACGCTGACATCAAGCAAACATATTCGGGTATAATTGCGTTTTACACTGATCTATAAAATATTCATGTAATAATAATGAATACATACATGCAATCATACAATATCATCATCATAAACTGTGGTCAAATACATACGATATTTGCAATGCTTATACTTTGTGCATATAAATACATATTCATTAGAACTGAAACTAATTAGTGCATGGTCAATGACAGCTGAGAACATTAAGCACCGCTCCTGAATTATGCTCTCAAAGGCAATTTTTAAATGACATTCATTTTCAAGTTGTGGGTCAGTTTACTTCTCCAGCTATGATAATATTTTTTTCCAGCAGAAAGAAAAATGTTTATACTAATTGTCGTGTGAATGTCTAAGCGTTTTCTGTGACTAGTAATCAAATTAGGGAGTTGAAAGTGTCTTTAACTATACCAATGTTAGTCTATTTTCATATTTAAAATTGGCCTTTCCCACAGCTCATTCAAGTTTATGTTCTAGCCACATGTCCCACAGATAAATAAACAGATGCTCTATATAAAGAGTTAGATCATATTCTGAATGAGTGAGGAACATATGTCATCATTAAGGGAAGCTTCAGTGCCAATGCTGGCATTAAGGTAGAGGAAAGAAAACAAGAACTTGAAATAGAGCAGCATAATCCCAAGAAAATTGTCAAAAGCAGGAGAGAGGTTATTTTCACTAGAATTGGCAAGAAAATATTGTTCGGCAGTTTTTGCTGAAAAACAAAAGAATAATGATAATTTTTTTGGTTTTTAATTAAAATGTTCTCTGTTGTTGGCAGTTTTGGGCTGAAACCAAAAATTACATTTTTTTAGTTCAATGTGCCAAAACCCTAAGTTTTGTTTCAACAGAACTTTTTGTGAGGGATTTTAGGTGCCTAATTTTCTGATTAAAAACAATGACAAAACAAGAAAAACTGAAATTTCCCAAAAATATTTTTCCTTGTTGAAAATCTAATTTTTGAGTAAGAAATTTTCATAGTTTTTCTTTTTTTTTCACACACTGCTAATGAAAAGAGGATATCCACATATAGCTGATAATAGATCTTCACTCTCTGAACGAAACTAGATGACATTGTTATTATTGTTACTATTGTGTCGTGTGGTTCACAAACAGAGACTGGAAAGACAGTTCCTGCCTGAGAGATCATTGTAATCTAAATATAAGTCTGGAGGCTTTATTTATAAAATGTATAGGAACAGGGGTTTTTTTGTTGTTGTTGTTAATTGCGTGCAGAAATACTGGTCAGAGAAAAGTACTGTGTGTACATAAAAAGCATGTTAGTTCTTAAGATTTAGGAAAAACAAAAATGAAAAATCATTGTATAAGTAAAAAAAAAAAAAGAAGAAGAAGAAGAAGAAGTTATCTGCAAATGCCGTCACCAATTTATTTGGCAATAGGACCATAGTAGATGAGCTCAGGACTAACACAGAAAATCTGGAAAACAGCAAAGTGCTAAAAGATGGAGAGGGTTCTGTGATGGGCAGAGCAGAGATCACAGATGCAGTTAGAAGGTTTATGCAGGATATTGTTTCAGGTGAGAGCTGATTTCCTCAATCACAAACTTTCTAAGGCATGTCTGAAGGTGTAGTGAATAACAATGTGCAAAGCACTGGAAGGACAGCTGCTTCGACATAGATGCTGTAACACCAATTTTCATCTTCAAATTCTCTAAACCAGGGTTTATGTCTTCGATGAAATCCACAAGAATTGGGGCATCCAAGGGTGGGAAGGGAGAGAAGGTAGTGAGGAAAAGAAAGCCCTGTTGCTCTGCCATCGATCTAACAGGGAATTCAGAAAATCTGAGTGTCAGGCTGGGGAGCCCTCCGGCCATGTGGTGCTCAGAAGTTCTGTGTCTGTGCATCGTGCACCAGCTCTGGGGGAAGCTGCCGAATTTAGCACGCTGCTTCTGGCTGCCTGTTGCGTCGGTCAGTGGCAATGTGCAAAGATTTGGCAGTACGTAGCTGGATCTGTGTGAGACTTGGCTGCCTGTGCGATGTTTTTGTGTACTTAATTTGAGAAATGAGCACATGACAGAAATTTCTGATGGCCTGATGCAACAGAAAACATCCAGCGCTCTGTACGCTGAAGAGGTCCTGCAAAGCCCCAGATTCAGATGCAGCCCTATGTAGAGGAAACACCCATCCAGCACTCCTGATTTGGAAGAGAAACTTCACCATGGAAGATATAGGGAGTTTTTTTGGTGCAGGACCGTTCACATTGACAAACTTCGGGCTATTTCTTGCTGACAGTTGTGCAATCAGCCCTGCCAAAACATCCTGACCGCTGGGGAGCGAGGGAAGAAGGCAGCATGGTCCAGGGGCACCACTCGAGCTGTTTTGTCCCAGTGGCTGCAGCTCAGCAGCTGTGTTGGCCAGGCTGGTCTGAGGCTGGCTGGCAGCCGGCTCAGCAGCCGGGTTGGTCCCTACCTCGCTGCAGCTATCACGTTTCTGTGACAGTTTGTGGGAAACATCTGGCACAGCATCTGACTGACATGTCTCCAGCTACAGAAAACTGAGAAATATCAAAGCAGCCACCAGGGATAACAAAATGCCTTTTAATGCCTCTTAAACCTCGTTCTCTTCTCACAGCTACCAGAACTGAGCCAGAGGTAATTTAGGTAAAGTCAGTCAGGGGCAAGCTAAAGACAGCATGAACTTTGGTAAAAACATTGCTGCCTCATGCCAAAAACACTGAGCTGGGCCATCCAGGCTCTCCTATTTGCACCATCACTGGTTTTGTGCGAGACTCTGGGACAAGTCATTTTTTCTTTCCCTCACCTCAGTTTCTCCCTCTAAATGAGGGAAAAAGAGGCAGCTTTGGTCACTTTGATATCTGCCAGTGCAGTCTAGAAGAGTTAAGCATAATTATGGCCATTCTAGCCCCATTGATAATTGTAGGTAGCTTTTGGTGATAGTCCAGCAGCCAAAGGTAAAACCGGAATAGGAGCTGGAAGTGGAAGCTTTTTCAGTTCAGCCTAAACGCATGAGCATGTGCAGACGATGGGCAGACGATGAACCACTTGCAACAGCTTACTGCTGATGGTGGTGGATTCTCCACGCAGAACAGCTACAGGAAGTCTGGGTGGTTTTCTGACATTGAAAATACAGGTTCTAGAGGACTAGAACCATGTTTTAACATTTGGTTTTCCTTCATCCAATACCTGACCTCCTTGCTACCACAAATTAAAGATAATACTATGATGTGGGGGAAAATCAGGTCTCTACAGGGCTCATATACACCATCCAGGTACTGCAAGAGAGCAAGCTACCTCACGTCAGCTGGGATGTGGTAGCTATGTGGGTACTTGCTCCTACGAACAATTACAATAGCTCCCTACAGCAAGTGTGCACTATTTCGGTTTTGCTTTCCCCACCACAAGAAGTGCCATTCCACTGCGTTTACAAGAGCTGAAGCGTGTACACGGTTGTAAAGCTCTGTTCAGCTGACAAGCACTAGCTTGTCAAATTGCAGTAGCTTGATCAAATGTCTGAGCACTAATATTGAAACCCCGCTGAAAAGACCTCTTTGGAGATGCATTCATTCTTAAGACGTGGTAAAAGTGGATGTGGTTGTACATTGAAGAAGTTCTAGCAGGTAGCCCACAATCTTCTCCCCAGGTCTATGTGACACTCTGCAGCTTCGTAACCAGTGACTGCTGCTGCTGCTATCCAAAGTTGCTGCTTAAAATACTCTCTGCTGTTGGAATACACTAGAACAGCTCTCCTCCCACGTCCAGCCCCCATACAGAATGATCTAAATGTTAAAGAAGCAACAAAAAGAGTGGTTTTGGAAATAATTAGGTCAATTAAAATGTAACAAGGAGAGTGGTCTAGACATAGACAGCATTTAAATTAGCAACAAACTGCTCCGCTTGGGCTCTTGGTTCAATCACCTATTTAATCATCAATTCATCTATGCGAATTCCTAGCAAATTAGAGAATTTGCTAAATTAACGTACCCTGAAGGAGGTGACTGAATTATGTATCAATGTCACTGATGCCTGTTATGTCTAAAGCATAAGAGAAACACAGCCAGGCTGTGGAGGCAGGGAGGGGCTTTAGTGTTACGCACTCTTCAAGGATCACACAAAATGCTGCAGTTTAGAAAGGTCTGTAAGGTTAAAAAAAAAAAAATCACTTTGGTTCTGCATTAGCCAGTTGGATTTTCATTTAAACATTCCTTGCCAAAACCTGAAGCCCATGCACAAAGCCACTGCTAAAAGAGAGAGCACAGAAATAAATTTCATCCTCAACCTGTCCTGTACTCCGAAGTTGCAGGTGGCCATTTTTGAAGCCAAAGGTAATGAACAAATCATCACTTTGATAAACAGTACGGTATAAGCAAATCTAAAAGTGGGAGATGATGCAGGAAACCATAATGTCCTCTTACACAACATGCTAAGAAGCTGATCCTGTGGCTTGTACAGCACTTCTCTGAGGCCAGACCAGCTGCCAGCAGCCTCTCCAAGTGGGACTTACCCTTACCTGGGTGAAACCGGCCCCTGCAGAAGCCTACACAGGAGTTATCCATCACTCAGGTCGCTCCTTCCAGGCACTGTTACAATCTAATTGCACATGACACATAAAAAAATCGTGTTTTGGCTTTATAATTGATGCCCTGACAGAAGCCAAAGTGTCCTTCCCCCAGGGCTCAGATGTCCTCTCACGTCCTTCTCCAGGACTGACAAGGACTTAGCAGGCCTGAAGTCAAGCTCTGAACAATACAAACGTGCAGTGTCTCCAGAAGGCATCTTTGAAGGAAGCACGGGTGGGGAGCGAATGGAAGATGAGGAAGTTAGGTGGGGAACAAATCTGGGAGGAAAACAAAACTGGAAGTAAAGCTGTGTTTGAAACGCCTATCTTTACACTGCACAACCTGCATGTTCCTCAGCGATTTGAGGAAGCCCCTTCTGTGCAGTCGGTAACAGATTGAGTATTCAATCTCAGGCGCTGCCTACAGCAAAAAAGATGACATTATTTGTCACACACAGTAGCTCTGCTTAACCATCCCTGGAACAGGGCACACTCTTGCCTGGTGAGACCAGTCCAAGGGATCCTTTCAGGTGCCGTGGATGGCGTGGTACCTCTGCAGGCAAGAGGCAGCATCGTTCCAAAGCAAGGTGCCTGTTGTCAGCACGCAGTCGTGCTCACCGAGCACGCAGTGCTTGCCGAGAGGTTACGTGGTGACTTGAAACCAGGCCTGCTGTTGAAGGGTTCGGTACTTCTGGAGTGGTATTCAAATGCCTAGAGATATAGGGATGGGTGCAGTCTTGGCAAGATTTTAGAAGCGAGATAAGGAGAAATGAATAATTAGGCATCTGACTTGAGCTGCAGATTTGCATCTCTCCTCAGGATTGGTGAACTGCTTTGGCTACCATAAGATGCAGTTTGAATCTTTGCCAGTTGCCTGTATTAAATTGAACCTTTTTTTTTTTCTTCTTCTTTCTTTCTTAAGATCAGAGATTGCTTTGTTCAATGTTGAAGCACGTCAGAAATTCTTCTGTGATTCTTGGAAGTGTAAGGGGGGGGAAGGAGTTACCATATTGCTGCATTTGGCACCGGGTGTGACTGCGTGAATGCTGCCTCCAGCTCGGGGGCTGCCATTCAGCGTGGATTTTGAGAAACGAGAGGGGCTGCATATATGTGGGTAGCTACCTGGGCACCCCTCCGTGCCTGGTTTAGGGCATTTTGGCTTGGTTAGGTAAAAACCCCCAAGACAGGGTCCCTCTGTGCAGCCTGGGGCTGCCTGTTCTTGGAGAGGTTTGCCCTTCAGAGCAGGACCTTTCAGAGCCCAGCTTTCTTCCGCAGCCACTTGCTGGCTTTAAAATTACTCGCTCCCTTCCCAGATGGGTCCGATAACGGCACGGAGCTGGCTGGCCCCAGGCCCTCAGGGTTTTAAAAGGGCAGCCACACCGCTGCGGCGCAGAGGAGAGTCAGGAGGGCAGCTGAAAGAGCAACTCCCTTTGACTTCAGCAGAAAGTGAGATTATTTGGCCAACAGATGCATACAGCAAGTATAAGCTAACCCGGCTAGATCTGAAATGAAAATAAAGGCAATTTTAGCATTCCTTTACTTTACAGCGCCTGATTGAAGAACTTGGTCACATGGCAGGAAAGAAGGTCATTGAAGAGAGCTGTTTTAACAGGAGCTCATTCGTATTTTAAACTGGTCACATGCCTTTTCATTCGTGTTTCCTCTGATGGGAGTCTGTTCTTCCTTCGTCTTTACTTACATCGATCTATTTTCATATTTTGCTTTGAACTGTAAGCAGACTTTTATCTGTTAGCCAGTGTGAAAGGGTGGCTGAAGCATCCCCACTCAACTACTGCTGGCACTGTGTACGAGAGGAGTCATTTTTCCTAATGAAGGAGCATTATGGCAATTTCTTTGACATGATGCATTTTATGCTGACTGGTCAAGATCAATTTTATAAACAAACTGTAGCATGCAAGTGTTTCTGCATTCCATTTGTCTCTGCAGTCAAGCACACGTCAAATACATTCCTTGTCACGTTTCAGACTGGAACAAAAGGTTTCTATCTAAAACAGCGGGACTCGTTAGCTAACGTTATCAGAAGTACTGCATAGGGATGCAACTGTAGTGCAATACATATATCTATCAGATGCTGAGAAACAGATATCATGCTCATAAGAACAGCAGTGTTTGTAAAAGCATGCAGTACGTAACAAGGAGAATTTCATCCTGCAGAGCAAGAAGATGTGTTGGCTGCTTCAAAGAAATAGATTTAATTCATACCTGAAAATAATTTGATCTTCAGTTTTCCTCCACGCTACTCACTACATCCAAGCAGCTATATGAGCTATTGACAGGCAGAAATTGTCGGGGAGTTATGGCTTTTTAAGATCTGACTTTCTCAGCAGTTGCAAATACAAGACCAGAATGCTGATCAGCTCTAAGATGACATATGCATAAAAAAAAAGGACCCCAAGAATATATTAATTCAAGGCTACTTTAAAATGAAATGTGTTTTTGTAAATATTACGCAAATAGTGACTTGGGGAATCTGAGCCCCCAGCAGAGAGACAGGCTGGGTACGTTTTCGGAGAATGTGCAGTTAGTACCTCCACCGTGATAAGATTACAATGAGCATTTTCAACTCCTGCTAACTATAAACAGAAATTTGAGCCGTGTGGGTCAACGTGGTGACTCAGCAATCCAAGTTACTTTGTCCTGCTGCAGTCAGAGGACTGCAGTTTGGTTTCCAGCACCACGTTTATGATTTCCAGGGGGAACAGGAGATGAGTCAGGGAATTAGAGCAACCTTGCATTGCTTAACTAGTGCTCTTGGCTTGATCAATGGCACTGGGAAGTACTGCTGTAGGGAACCCCTGCAACAGTGTCGCAGTGTGCTCTCTGTTGCAGATTGCAGTGGAGGCTACCAGTGCTGGCTAACGTGTGGGGGGAAGTAAGGGAGAGAAGCAAAAAAATACGGTAAGGAAATAAAGTGAGGATTTTCTATAGCATCACACAGCAGATATTTACCCTATCGTGCATGAACTAATGCATACTGTGTGTCAGCTACGACGCAGGTAGATACAAAACTTTATACCCCATAGCTCAAAAATACTGTTATTTTCAAGGTGCAGCTAATTACTGGCAAACTGGAAAGCACACAAAAAAAACTACGTTCCCAGAGCAGGAGTGTGTCCTCACCAGTCAGCTGCAGCATCAGGCAGGTAATTAACAAATGCCTGGATAAAATGAACGAGGGCTTGTTTATCAATCAACATGCTATTAATTATCTCACATGTCAATTTTAATTGAAGTGATTTGTATTAATAATGGTAGTCTGCCCAAGTTGTATGGTATACCTGCAGGGATATGTGCTTGCTCCTGTGCTTTACTTTTGGCACATATTCTAACCTGGGAAATATTTTCCCAATTTCAAAATACTCATTTTTTTAGAGATAACTAGCTGTGTAGCTGATGGTTATTCATTAATAGAACCTATACATGGAAAACCATCAACTAACAACTGTCTGAAATAAAAAAAGAATAACACTTATATAAGAAACTGTCTAGCTGAAGACATGTCATAAAAAAGCTCCAATGACACACATAAAGAGGTAACATTATTTGCAAATTATAATAATAGCTTTCCACAGCTGTTCTCATGAAGAGGGAAAGCTGTGTGGCTGATGGTATTTTATTTAAGATTTGAATCCACATGCATTACTTTTTTTTTTTTTTTTATCGATGCCTCTTTTCATTTTGCCTTTTCTTACTTTGTTAGAGGAAATGCTGTAGCTCAGGTTACTTTGTGATTGTCATAATCCCAGGATCATGTTGAGCCTCTTCTGGAACTGAATTGTCCCAGGTGTGCTTTCAATTTAAAAGTGATTCTGTGAGGACAAATATTAGGGCAATCACAGCTGCTTCTGTGCTACTGAACATTAGTATTATTTTATCATTTACGGTATTGCCAGAGCTCCCTTGTGCTATGCGGTGTCCTGGCACCTCGCAAGAGGCAGTGTCTGCCCCAAAGAACCTATCACCAAAAAAACAGAGAACGGGCTGGGGGAAGGGAATTAATCAATTATTGACTTTCTCTGTATTAAATACACGAGTGTCTGAGGCACAGAGATTAAATGACTTGGCTAGGTTATGCAGAGCCTACAAAAGAACTGGGAATTGAAAGTAGCCCTCTTCCATCTAAATTCAGACACGTTGAGTCATCAGTCAATAACAAGACTGATTTCCACAGCAGTAGCGTTTGGAGGCTTTAATCAGGTTTCATGTCCTATTATGCGGGGTACCGTGTAAGTACAGAATAACAGACACTCTCTGCAGGCACGTCCTTAAGCAGATCCCCACTGATGTCAGGGGAACTCTACATATCCAGAAGGGTACCCTGGGGTAGATCTGATTTTCTAAATAGGGTCAAGATGCAGTAGGTGTGAGTAAAACCTGCCAGATTCATGGGAAACAGATTATAGGTAACAGGATCACAGGGGTGCCTGCATAATTTATGCAGTGTAGAAACTTTGGTGATCACTTTCTTTATTTTGGAGAAGCGTAAACGAACAATGGAAAATCATAACTTTCTCTGGTACCTTTGCGCTTTGAAGTATCTTGGTACTAGTGTTTTACTGAATTGCAACATTTTCCTGCTCAAGAGTAAATAATAATAATAAAAAAATTTAAAACAACTGCAGCAAAGCTCGTTTTTATTTTTTTCATATAAACAATCTTTAGCAAAAAGTAACCTCTTTGCTAACATAAACGATGAAAGGGAGAATGGTAAATGGGAAATAACGATGCTATCATGGGAAGAACCGTGAGCACATTCGGACATCTGCTGAGATGTTATCGGTGGTGAGGAAGCCCTGCCCATGTGGTGACATCATTTTCTACAACCTCCAGCATGTCCTGGCCGGCTCAGAGGCCGCAGCGGGAACACCGTGCAAGAGCCAGGCTGGATACGGCAGAAGAACACAGTGGGCCTGATTCCCTACGGTCTGGCAAAGAGTAGCTGCCTGAGGAGCTTTTGCAACACAGTTCTCCAGCTGAATGCAGACAACAAGCCTGAGGGCGGTAAAGACTGCAAGACAGGTCAACAGGTTGCTTTCTTTTGCAATTGCCTTTACGGTTTTAAGATGTAGCGTGCATGTTACAGGAGCACCAAGAAGCTCCTGTAGTGGCTGTGCTAGGCACTGCACACAGACACGTGGACATCCTGTCCCACACAGCCCTGAAGAGATGGTCCTGCTTTGCACAGGCTCCTGGTGGTCCCAGCTTAATTTGTGAGCCGTCCTGTTCAAAGCTGGGATGGGAAGTTAAGCAGCCAGGCAGTGTCTGCAGGCTCAGGGTCCAAGAAAACCGGTGTTATGTACTGAGCACAGCAAGAGGTGAGGGGGGGAACATCCAAATAGATAGCTTTTTATAGCAGCACACGCAGGTTGTTTTTAGCCTGAATTTTGCAGTGTTTGTGCATGTGCCTGATTCTCATTCCTAATGTCTTCTTAAATTTCTAGACAGTTTCAGTTCATGCGGCAGCAGCCTTTTCAGTGGCTGGGTCTATGTTAACATTTTAGACTGGATCAAGAGCGCACTTTGGAAGCGAATGTCCTGATCATGCCAATTTACCGTGCTTCGGTTCACATCATGGACCAGTCTTGGTGCGCATGAGCTGGGCTCCCTTCCAGTGAATCTAGAGCAGAGATGTCCTCCAGTTCATGTGAACTCCGGCCACCCCTGGGCATTCAGTCCATGAGACACAATTACAACTCGTCTGAAGCACCCCCCCCTTCGCCGACACACTGTTTGTGTGGAGACGGGGTCCTCCATACCAGCTGCATCGCTCATGAAGACCCAGCACGTCTCGCCTTGTTACCCACAGGAAGCTTCAGGCCGGGGGGAGAGGAAGAGGGTTTGGGCTTGGAGCGGAGCCCTGCACCTAAAAGCACGATGGACTAACTCGTTCTGGCCACAGCGTGCTACAGCCACAAACCTAAATGTAGGCACAGCTAACAAAAACAGCAAAGATGTAGCCAAAGGCTGGTAAAAGCTTTCAAGAGTTTTGTGACCGTAAGAAGTCAGGCAGAAGAGAAGACCTCAGTGATCTCACTGAGGGCAAGCGGCAGCATGAGGTCGAACCCATTTAGACACCAAAGAACTACAGGAGACAGATGCCTAAACTGAAGGGAAAAAAAAAAAAAGAAAGAAAGAAAAGCTCTGAGCAGAATTTGCGCTTACTGGACACCTACAAATGCAACCAACACAACACTGTCCCATATGGTATTATATTACCCGGGCTTTCCTTTCACAGGACAGCTTCTTGTATTATAAATAAAGCAGAAATTCCTCTCTGTTGTTGCTCCACAAGCTCACTGTTTTTTGGCTGGTGTCTGACTGCAGAAACAAGGTCGTGGCAGGGCTCTGAAATAAAGAGAGCACCAAAGATATGAGTTCATCTTTCCTCTCTTTCTCTGCTTTTATTTGGTTCATGGTAGTGCCATCTCTTTTACCCGCGAGGTGTGAATACAGATGAAGACATCACTAAGTGCAATTTTATGGCTGCAGGAGCTGGGAGGTCAGGCCAGAATGATACTGGAATGGTCACTTCTGCCCTTAAAAGTTTCCAAACTATAATATTTTGATGAGGTGATTCAAATTGTAGCAGATTCTTCTGTGCATGCAGATGCCATTAAAATTGCACTGAAGAAATTAAAAGCCATCCCTTCTCTTCTAGCATTAATATACAAATAATAATAAAAAAACTAGCCAGTACACTGGATAAATGTCTCTTTTAGATACATTTTAAAGTACCTAGGAAGCCCTTATGGGAAGCCCCATAATGCCTAAAACCTGAACAGCTCCATTAAAGCTCTTGATCTCAAGGAAATTGTAGAGGTCACGAGAAAGACTGACTTGATCTGTGCTGGCTTCCACCCGGAGCCCAGTACAGCCAGGACCAGTGCTCCAATGTCCTACTGCTGTGCCCATCCCCATCCCCACTGCTGCTCCTTCCACATTCCCACGTGGGGATCTGCGCGGGTAATCAATCACTAATACTGCACTCAAGTTAATAGGCCCATATTGTGCTTAACTGCGTAATTTTAAGTGATGAGCATAACCAGCGGTGGGTGTGTGAGAGATGGGAATGCAACAGGAACCTGACAGTTTTTACTTTGGGTTTCTTTTTTCAATGTGTATTTAACTTCACTATTTCAGCGTCAGAGGATTTTCCTTTCTGAGAATAGTTAGGATTGTGATGTTTCCTCGCACAGATGACTAGAATTTCAACATTCCCAGGTATTTTCCCAGAACTAAGAACTCAGGAAACGTTGTTTTGCAAACAAGGGGGAAAATCAGCAGTTCGAAGTAGACTTCAATGCATTAACAACAGAGACTGTGTTTTCTGGTGCGTCTCTGCAGCGCCTAATGGTGCCTGGTCCAGAATGAGACTTGTGGTTACTACTGTAACAACAAAAACAGCTGTGGTGGTGTATGGCACAAAACTGATATATTTGCTATTTTTGTATGCTCTATATCTAACTAGTGCATTTTCTGTGCAAACCAATTCAGTTCCTGTTTATATACCAAATTCCCCATAGCATGTTTGCTGCCTTATGTTACGGCTATTATTCCTGATGAGAAGGACGGTACGGCTCTTGCATTGGAGTTTGTCAACACCATTCATGAGTCAGCCAGAAAAGCTCTTTGCAGGACTGGGAAGTGTGCCTTCTTCCTCCCGCTCCAGCTGGAGGAAGCGCGCTGCCGCCCCAGCGCTGCCCAGCTTTAACGTGCTGGCGACCAGGAAACAGAAGCTGGAAACTAAACACAGGTCTCCTGTCTGACCTCTCCGAGGGGTTTTAGCAAGCCGTCAGGAAGAGCTCCCAAAAGTGCTCTAGCAAACGGGCATAATTCAGATTGCTGCTCTTCAAGTTACCAGTGTAGCTGACACTTAGTCTTCTATTGACAGGATGGATTTAGAAAAAGTAAAGTCACAATGTTCCAATATGACTATTTATTATTTTTTCTAGGTAGCCTGCCATTGTTTGCTGTTGAGAAATACACCTTCAAACACTGGATTTGTTCAATTTTAGCAGCACAACTATGTTTATTATAGTTGGCACCATGAAATGCACTTTTAATTTGCATATCTATTAAGATAGGTTTTTGTCCTAGATCAAACTTGAGTTGTTCGCTTAAAAACTTTCAATGCCTAGACTGAGACCTTAGTTCTGTAACTGTAATGCGACGCCATACAGCCTTTTCCCTTGAGTACAGCCCACCTTTTAAAAAGGGAGGAACAATTTCCCTGTTGGCCCATAAACGCGCTGCCACTACTTGCAGTCATAGAACAGAACTTGTTCTACTAGCGGTGAACTCAATAATTCCACTTCATCTTACTGTGCTATTCTTTCTTTTTATGCCTGACTGGGTAAAAAACATTTTTTTTTTTATCCAAAGCTGCATAATTTCAACGCTTTAAAATAACTTTAAAAGACACATCAAATTGCATGTTACCTATATTTGTTAAAAGCGGATGGGAACAGGAGTGCCTGTTCTTCTGGTGTGGTATTGACACAGTGTCGGGGAATCAGCCGTTCTTTGCCACTAACCCCTATGATCAATATCTTAGGGTAACACAATACCAAGGAACAGGTGATGCACCTTATCCTGAAACACTTAATAAACTAGAGTAAACAGACGTGAAATTTGAGGAAGTGCTCAGGGAAATCTAGGGACTTCCCTCAAAATTAGGGTTTATAGACTATAATCCCATTGATGATAACTGAATGATAAAACCCACACTGTCTGCATTTATAACAATTCTTGAGTGACTTCACTGTTCTCAGAGAAAAAAAGGCCTGCTTTTGTTCATTGTTGATACAAAGCCACTGTTGTTGCAGACCAGGCACTTCCTACTTTACCTGGGTATCTTTATCCACAGTACCTCACTGTGTTTGAGAGGCAAGCCTTACTCCAGGCTCCGAATCTAACTTCCCCCTCAAATTTGGGGAATGTCAGATCCAGATCAGGATCCAAACTTTCTAGTTTGGGCCTGTCTTTCATCATGGCAAATCAACAGTCGGCAAATCTAAACAATCTGTTCGCGTTCAAACTTTTTTAATTGCACTTCCTTTTTAGCAAACAACAGAGGTTTATTTTCTTCTCTTCAGGACTGAAAACTATGTTTACTGTGTGACCTTATTTTTAAAACTGCTGCTTCGTTAGCATGGGGAAGTCCTAATGACCTTGCTCACCACACAGCCTGGAAGCTTATCAATCAGAACAAGGTTTGGCAGGAAGGCAAGAAAGCACTCCTGCAATCAGATCTGTTACCAGAGATCCCCCTGCCTATACAGAAGTGTCTTACAGTCAGTGAAGTTTGGTACTTACACACGCTCTTTATTGCTAGGTGTAATTGCAGGCTGAAAACTCAAAATTAGTTCATAAATGGATTTTCTTCTTTTATTTTTGTTAAGTTCTATACATGTCTTAGCTGCGAGCTTTGCTCACTGACGATTAATTTCCTTTTAAAGATGTCTTTGGTACCTACCTACATTTTAATCTACACTTAATATTCCAAACTTAGTGCATGGTATGTAGAAACGTGATCGCAATCCCAGAGAGTTTGTTACAGACTTTTCCTTTCTATTACCTTTGCATATTAGGGTGTGGACAGTTCTCTCAGCCATTTCATTCTGCCCTCGTATCAATACAAATCTTTCCACTGACAAGAGATGAGGATCTGACCCTACGCTAGGTAATTAGGCCTGTACCAGGGGGGTCTGCTTACCCTGCTAAGTTGCCTGAATGTTATGTTTTCAAAACTGTGCAGAAACAAGCCCCAGTAGACCTAAAGGAGAGCCACAGAAAATACCATACTGGTGTAGCAGTTCTGCCAGGAGGAACTGGTCTGTTCGCTGGTGAGTAAGGAGGTCTTGCACTTTCTCCCTGTATCCTGAAGAAGAGTGAACTCTTTCCTCCTCTTTCTTGCCACTGGCTCCTCTAGCACACGCAAAATCCGGTGATCCATTTGATGCTCAGCAAACTCATGACAGAGGTGATTATTTGGACAGACCTCTTAGCTGATCAAAATGGAAGAAGAAATGATATAAAATGTGAATTTCAGTAAACACCCATAATCATTCAAATGACATGGTAAGAAAGCCTCTTATTATACCAAATAGATTTGCTGCCAGTGTAAATGCAGAGTTGTATTCCCCAGCTTTACTGCTGTAAATGCATTTTATGCACCTTTATTTTGTTAACAGTGCAAAACTGTGGGAAGATGCGCCATTTCCTAAATTCTAACTAGCTTCCAATTACAGAAATGTGATCATCTGTGATCACACGTTCCTGAACAAATCAATTCATTCCTACAGCCCAGTTAGAGTTTATGGCACTGTCAATTAGAAAATTAAAAAAAAATCCCTTAATGACTAAACAGGGGAAATTTTGATACTGGAAGCACAGAGAAATAATAAATCTGTCAGAGCCATTTCCACAACATTGTTTTTCAGAGCAGAGCAGCTCTTACAGAATATTGCCCTGCTGCAAGCACTAGTTCAAGTCGCTTCAGCAATTTGTATCGTTTCGAGCTGTTCCGGCTGAGAGAGCAGGACGGCCTAGCGAGGAGCAGGGAAGGCAGCATCCAGATTCACGGCCCTGGCCACCCCGCTACCAGAGTCCTTGGGCCATCTCTTGGCCTTTCCATGCCTCACAGCCTGCCTGCTATGGAAAGTGATATTGAAATATCTTCAAAGGCACTGTGATACCTAATTATTTAATCAATCTGTATTTAGTAGGTGCAGGGAAAACGTGCAAGCACAGCATGTTAGTGGATTCACACCGTATGGTTTTGGGGAAGCTTCACGAAGTTGCTCCGGTGCTCAGGAGCCGGGTGTTAGGGGAGCCACACGCTTTCCTAGAGGCTGAGGTGCCACGAGGCCGCTGGGCCTGTCCCTACGGCTGGCTCGGGACAGCTTTTAGGGCTAACTGTCAACACTTCGGGAGCCCGGCGAGATGGGACGCCAGGCTGTCATCGCTGGCGGCTTCCAGCAGCCCCGAGCCGGGAGAAGCCACGCAGCCTAGCGGGGCACGCCGCCCGAATGACCCAAAACCGGGGCTCCCGCGGCGGGATGCTGGCGGAGCGAGCC
>VXAL01002834.1:24900-137361 GCA_013399475.1 Chauna torquata | reverse complement strand
ATACATATATATTTATATATATAAAGAGTATCATTTTTAGACCCTCTAGTTCCTTCTCTATAATTTTACATTCGCTAAGTTGACAAGGGTTCTGTCCTCATTCCTTTATACTTAGTTTGTGCAATTCCTTTGTGTTACTGCCAAGCCGTCACATTAGCCACACCACCTTAATCTCTTTGTACTCTTCTATCAAAAGAGGAACAACAGTACCTCTGTATCTCGCAGAAGTGTTATGGGAAAAGATACAACAATGCTTATGAAACACTTGTATACTACAGTAAACCTTAGCTAAAACTGCAGCTTACGCATCGCACGCAGGCTGGCTGATGACCATGAGGCTACTCAGGAGTCCTCTTACAGCAGAATTTGCGCTTAGAGTAACTTTTCCCTGGGATGATGCATTTTTTGTGCAACTGGCATTTCAGAAAAAAAGACAGCAAAAACACCTTTGCTTTTAACCCAAATATACATCAGAATTGGAAGCTACTGAGACTAGCTTACATTCAGAGCAGAACCTAACTTTGGTTTTTAAGCAAACGTTCGAGAGTTTTTCCAAGTTCAAAAGTGAAAATGGGAGCCAAGAGAATGACCCAGCTGCCTTCAGTCTGGCAGCAACTTGCTTGTGTAGTTAATTCCCCCCCGCCCCCAAAGGAAAGGCATATATAGGCAATTCTGGGAGATCCATTTCCCAACCCTGTCATTCCAATAAGGTTTGCGATACTGCTGTAACACCGAAGTAGCTTTTTTTCCTTTGGGACCCTTACAGAAAGCCCCCAGAACTGCAACTTCTGTTGTTCTGCCTAAATCTGACTCAATGAATATTATTAGAGGGGGATGGGCAAATACAAAAATAATTTATAACACTTCTCCAGAGAATTTGCTCTTGCAACCTGCCCTGCTGTCAGGTCATTTCTTGGAATGCATACCGAAACCTGGAAAATATATGGAGAATGGTCTCTATTCCCATTTGTTTATTCTTCGTCTCAAGAATATTTCTCAAACAGTCAAAGCAACAGGATTTGAAGTTAACTGTTTCATTGCTTAACTATATGTAGGTTCATACTTCCATCCAAAGAAAAAGTATTCTAATAATGCTTTTAAATGCATATGGAAAAATATTACCAAGACACTGCATGTGAAAATTATACTATGAAAATACGTTATAAGTTATACATACAAGTATACATTATATAGACACAAAACGTTACTGAAAAAAGTTTATTAGTGCTGAATCTCAAGCACTTCAAAGTTAGGAAACACAGGAATTAAGTCTGCCTACTTCCAACTGTCTTTAAAACATCCTCTTTGCAGTTGCTTTGTGACAGCCCTTATGCACATAATCACAGTCTATTTCTTCCAGAGAATCCAAGTTCCATATAAAACAGAGAAAGAACAGCTGTAACTACTTCTTCTTCCCTTGCTTGGCATTCACTGTACAGTCCATATCTCCAGAGTAGGAGCATACTCTCCCAGGCAGCATTCAGCTGGCTCAGCCATGAAACCATTCCTTCATTTTCTGTGATAATGCATGCTGACTGCTTGGGAGGGAGGGAGAAGGCAGCAAGAAACAGGGCTACACGTTAACTGTATGCTGCAGTTTCGGGCTTTTGACTTCATCACCTTCCCATTATTCTTGTAAAACAGTGGAAGGGCCTTTTATATTTTCAACAAAGTGAGACAAAACTTAAGACTGTTTCCTCATGCAGCAGCATCTGAACATACACCTGGCTCATCCCCACGGCAGACCTTTAACGCTGACCTGAGCCACGTAGGTGTACCTCCGCGTTGCTGTCCTCAGTGAGGACTAACAGCCAAGTGAAATAGGATGCTTTCCAGCAAGTTTGAGAGACTTCTGTTCAGAGCAAAGAATTCATCAGTGTGAATAATATTGGGCTCCATGCCAGATCCATGTGAACCTACAGACATTAGCCTTCTGCACCTTCCCCACAAAACTGAATCCTTTTGCATTGTTTCCTTTAACATGTTTTGTTACTGCTCGTCCTGTCTCTTTCCTCAGCTCCCTTTTTACCTCCTGTCATTGACAACATTGCTTATATCCACTCACTCAAATTCCAAACTTTTTATTTTTAGATGTGGTCTCATTCCCATTTCAAGTCACTCAGTTACACCCTGTTTAACACCAGTGTCAACGCGATGCCTCCAGCCACCATCACAGTCCTTCTCAGTTCTCCTCCCATCAATGTTCTAAAACCTGTATGTGGAACATCCACTTCTACTTACTTCACAAATCATTAAGAGAGCTTTATTTTTAAGCAGCCCTGGAAAATACCCCCTTCTTATGGGGGGTAGAGGCAGAACATTTAGAACTCAGGTAAGAGGAAGGTAAGAAAATCAAGCGTTTCAATACTAAAAGAAACAGAACTGCTAGCTCACATTCTTGTGAACTCCTGGCTTTAGCCATACTGACCACTCGCATTCAAACACAGTAATGACTCATGTTTACCACAAACAAGTCAAAATGACCTGGAGGCATGATCCAAACCACCACTGACTCCAAAATCTCCACTACTTTTAAGCTGTACCAAATTCGTGCTCTGCTGATCGTCACTATTCATCTTAATGCCAGTTCTGGCATCAGTACAAACCTTTGGGTATCTGAATCATTTCCAGGAGTTTCCTTACTTATTCCCTTCATAATGGAGTTTTGTAAATGTGGTATAACATAACCTCAGCTCCTGTCAAAATTAGTACCATCTGGGAAGATACTAATAAAATTGGATGTGGGTATAAAAATTTAGAATCTGTTCTTAATGGGAGAATCTAACCCATGTTTGATGAGGATACTCAATGCATTTTAATTTGGAGCAATTATTGATTTTGTAGGCTCCAACCTTAATTTGCAGCCATGGAACCTTATTGCAGCCAAGGACATCTCAGCCTAATGAAACACCTTTTCAAGATCAGGACTTAAATGCTTTGATAAAACAAGCATAAGAATCTTCCTAAGACAGAGGCAAAAGTGAGAATGCTACTGTTCTTTCAGATGAAAGGACCTTCATTTTAGAACTGACTCAATAGGATAAATATTTGAAAGCTAGGGACCAGTTTGAAAACTTTAAACCGAAGACTACTTACGAGTTTGTAGATAAGTACAGTAGTATCCTCACGTTGTTAATAAAAGTAGAACTTCAAAACCAAAATTTGAATAGTAATCTTTTCCTTTTAAGAATCATGAAATATTTGTCCTCCCTTACAGACCTGGAACCATATAACCCATCAAATTTTACCAAATTTGATAAATAAATTATTTGGACTTAGACTATTAGAAACCAGTAATTTTTTTTTCCTTTTTTTTTTTTTTCCTCCTTTTTTGAGTACAGAGTTACCTCTGGAGATGATGGTACAGCTGATATCCCAAATTAAGGAAAAATCTAGAATAATTTTAGGTAATAAAACCATGACTTGTATTTTGGACTTTGAGAATATTCTTACTAATCCAATGTACAGAAACCATGCCAAATTTTTCAAAATATGACCTTCCTCTCACACTGTTAGAAGAGCTTCATTCAGCAAATAATAGAGCTAAGTGGAGCTACTCATATATTTCACACTTTGCTGGACTGAAGCCAGCACAACTTTGCCAATTGACAATTATTGTGACCAAGTTAATTGTAGTATTTAAGATCATAAAATCTTTTTTCAGAAGTGGGAAAAAAAGGCAAAAATGTTTTCTTAGGCTTCTCGATAACACAAGTACTGGATAAGTATCAAGTATTGTTTTGTTGTGTTTCCTTGTAGCTAGTTTAAAATATTGCTTCATTCTGCACTTAATGCATAAAGGGCAAGGATGAGAGCAATGGCATGAAACTTTATACACTAAAAATAGCTTTGTTTGTTTTGGGGGGGGAGTGGGACAATCAAAAATGTTGAACAAAACAAGGCATTTGTTTGGCAGGGTATTCAGTCAGTGACTTGTAGTTCTTTCCTAATCTACAGTTCATCATTAGTTGTCTCTAGGCCCAAAACAGTGACTATGCTTTAACATTTATAAACTTCATTCTTCACACATCATCAACTACTCAGACAAAAAGCAGAGCAACTTCAATGTCTGTTGAATCTTGCCTGAGGGACATACCATAAGAGTAGTAATCTGCATTAGCTGTTTATCTCCTGTTCATTTGCATCTGCACGTTGGGGAATATGTTCCTTGAAAAGTAGTATTTCTGATCCAGAACCAAAATCTGCAGCAAAGGTTTTATTTGGGATGGCAGACTTTTGGTAAGCTCATTTTCATAGTCCCTTATCCCAGATGTAGCTCTACACAAGGTCACTAAGGTTACCTCATTATATATCTATATTCTTTATTATTTATTTATTTTAAATGCAATTTGTTCAGCAGTTATGGTGGAGGACTTCTAAAAGCGTTGTAGAGTTTTACCAAGGGCATCACTTACAGCCTATGACCACTGAAAGGAGTAGTAATCGCGTAATGCAATGCACTCTTCCACTGCCACTGCCACCACCCCCAATAAATATATAAATAAAACCCCTGCAAGAATAGCACCTACTGATATCATCCCCTGTTGGTATCAACCTCCGGCTCTTGTGCAGGCTGTGTGCTGTCTACTTGGAGATGAGAAGCCCATTCTTTGCTCAAAGGAAATGCTTAGATGAAGCAGGAAGGAGGTAAGAGTGGTTACTGAAACTCCCTGCTTAAAC
This sequence comes from Chauna torquata, assembly GCA_013399475.1. Classification (NCBI taxonomy): domain Eukaryota; kingdom Metazoa; phylum Chordata; class Aves; order Anseriformes; family Anhimidae; genus Chauna; species Chauna torquata. Next base: position 132,681 of record VXAL01002834.1, on the reverse strand, counting down.
CCTTACTCAAAATTCACAGACTAACAAATCAAACAGAAGCTGGTATTCCTGGAAATGGAACGGTGCTAAGTTCAGAAAGCAGAAGCAGACAGCCAACAGAACAGTACATGTCAGCTCTGCTTAAGAATATGGTGATGCCCAGTACACACAAGTCGCTTCTTCTGCTCACTTCCACCTCCCAAAACCAGAAGGAAAACAAACCAAAACAGTACTTTGTCCTAAATCTGCAGTCCTGACAAAGAGCATTTCCCATTGGCAGTATCACGACCCTTTCTGTATAAAGGGTTTTTATGGAGTCTCAGAGAGAGAAGTTATACCCTTCCTACACAAAAAAAGCTGCAAAATGCAGGCCAGAAACTGCACAGCCCCAACAGCTAATGTCTTTTCCTCTAAGTTTTAACCTACCTAATTTTGGGAGGATAAACCCTTTGGGAAGCTCCTGCTTTTGATCACTTTCACATCATTGCCAATACCTTATTACATCCCCAATAAGAATTTCAATCTCGTAAGCAACAACAGCAGAAAAGTGCAATGCATGTCCAACATTTGCCAAAGTTTTAGAAATAAAAAGAAAAGGAACAAACTGAAAGTAAGTTTTTATTTAAAGAGCTCATCTAGTTATTGCCTATACCAAGAAGTCCAAAGGAAATGCTGTAAACATGTGTAGTTATTTGGGGAGCTGGAATTGTTTAATGTGTGACTTCATCTCTCTCCAAGTTATTTTCTCATGCACTATTGAAATTTCATTTCTGTCTAGGAATCACTGGAATTTTCAAAGAAAATATTCATTCAAGGCTGTGGGTCAGCAATCACAAGGAAGCATTTCACCACAACTAGAAATTACCATTTGACAGCAGAGGTGTCAAAACTATTGAAAAAATAACCTCAATTGAAAAGTTATCACTGTTGCTTTGTGAACAATGGAAGCCTGCTGGCTTATCTGTTCCTAACCTCACCTTATGCGAGGAACATTTGTCTCCTGGCTTATCAGCAATCCTTTGCTTGCTAACAAGGTGCTCATTTAAAGCTTATCATGCACTCTCATTCAGACTAGTAAAGCCACTGGACTGACTACTCACACAGCACAGAACTGCTTTATTATTATTTTATTATATATTATAAGCCCCTCCTCCTGGAAGCGTTCCAACACAGACAGAGGGAACTGGGAGAAGCCCTGTTTAGATATGGCAGTTCAGACTTCCCTAACATAAATAAAAGTCACAGAATTAAATCTTGATATAGCAGATGGAAAGAGAGAGAAGTGAAAGGTGGAACAAAGTCCATACACCAACGAGAGAACATCTAGAATTTACCCTTAATCACCCTAGCCCACAATCAGGTCATTTAAAGATTTCAAGTGTAAACTCCTGCCTTGTTCTATATAACAGAATTTGGGCAAATTTACCTCATTAACTTGCTTTTTGTCCAAGTGAAAAACTTGACCAGAACTCGTCGAGGCAATTTCTTCATAGACCTTGTAACCAATATGATCCCTGTCATCACAGTCTCCAGTTAGCACAAATACTACCTGTATTAAGAGAAAAAAAAAAAAATTAAATCCAAGTCACTTGGGACATGGAACAAACTTTTGTAGGAAAAGGTTTTAAAGCTAGTATGAAGGCCAGACAACAAAAGCAGCATCACTTGGCATGGTTCATATTACTTTGCATGAAGGACAGACATATTGCACTCACTACTGCTGAAAACAGCAATGCAGAAAGGAACAGACAAGAATCACTTTACAAGTGACACTCATCTATCAGCACTTGGACTTCACAGAATACTTGTTTCAGAACAATATAAGAACATCCACACAACTGGCATGCTGACCACAAGTACTTATCATACCCTGGCAGAAGTGTCACGTGCACTACCTAACTGACAACATTAAAAAGAAATGTTTTGTCACGTTTTTATTAATCAGATCAGATACCCTTTCATTTAAAAAAAAAAAAAAATGAAGTACCTAGAACAGCAGTACTGTGATCCCTTCATTTCACCGAGTCTCACATAGTGGAATTTTGCCCTTCAGTATTGAGAAAACAAGACATTAAAGACATAAACCAGCTCAGAATGTAAATCCCCTCTGTACCTGTGATTGTTTCTGTTGAATGAGCTGAAGCACTTCATGGGTAAGTCTGTAATCTTTGGATCGTGCATCAGTGAATACATAGATGAAAGAACCAGGAAGAGAGATCTCTAGAGCGATCTTAATTGCCCCAATGCTCATCTCTGGACAGTCTCCACCACCCTGTTCACAATTAGAAGAAAAAAATACGTATTTCTAAGAAAAAGAACACACCGACTAAATTGTTTTCTTTTGGAACATTCAAGACAGATACTTTCTCAGCTTCTAATAATTTATTCACTTTTTTCCAAAGCATTGTATGGTTTCTGCAGAGTGCTGTTGCAAACTCACACTCAAGCAACAACTACAACAATTCCTTAGGGAAAATAAAATCACTGTAGGAAATTGTGATTAGCCCCGAAAAGGGCTGGTGTCATGGTCACTCTTATCTCTTCTGGGAGCACCCGGCTCTTGCGACAGCTCCATTTCCTATACTCACACGCTCCCTTACTGGCTGGCAATTCAATGGCTCCAGCAGTACACAGCAGTCACAGGAGGTCATGGTCATGGGCGCAGATGGGAAATGATCTCAGCCAAGCAGTGCTGATCTCCAGGAGGACGTTCAGATACCATGACAGCAAGAACTTGACCTAGACTTGACGCCACGGGGCAGGCAGCGCTGGGAGCGCAGTGGAGGGGCGCAGGTGATGTGTTCCCAGTGACCTGTGCTGCTGAGCAGACAGCTGCACAGCTGGAGATTTTTCAGACCGTGTATTTAAACAAAACGCTTCCAAGTATGACTTTATTTAACTTGATAGGAAGAGAAATTGACCCTTTCAGAAATTAAGAATTAGAGGAAAATACTGTTTAAATAAAAGTTCGCTTTCCACTTACATAAAAATTAACTTGACTTATTGAAGACAGAACTTTCCAAACAGCTGAACATGAACTGTAAAACCCAGCCCTGTAAACAGCAACAGATCTCTGCCCTTTCAAGATTAAATATAAAAGAGATCTTTTGTTTCTATAATCAACACAACTTCACACATATTTACACATAGAACTCCACAGGCTGGGAAGGAAGAATTAAAAAAAAATAATACAATCGTTGCATCTGGTTTTTTGTTCTTCAGATGCAATCTGAAATTATGTTTTGAGGTTAAGCATTCACACCAGGGAAAAACCCTGCCTCCCCCAGACCTTAAGAATTTCAGCTGACCCCAGTGAAATGTTCACGTCAGTAACAACTTTTAATCTATCAGTAACACTGATCCAATTTCAAAACAAGAATATCTCAAACTTCTTGCCTATGTTAAAGAATAGGTATTTGGCCATTTTTCTTTTTGTAAGTCAGTCCTTTCTAAATGTAGTCTTACTTCAATGGGAAAAGCAAGTGGCAGACTCCAGAGTGCCTGAAACTCAAGAGATAGTTCTCCAAAGACATTTTTGACACATCAGAACTTCATCTTGGCAATGTTTATACAATCCTATGGGACACAGCAATGTACCCAAATGATATATATATTTTTTTTCTTCTTTCTCTTGCAAAGTGAATGTCATCTTCAGTAAAAGACTCTCCCTCTTAAAGCTTTAATCTGTAGGCAAAGTCAAGATGATAGCTAATTTCTACAGCCACCTTCTTAGTACAAGAAACTCTCTATTCCTACTTTTAGTCTACTAGATTATTGTTTTAAGTAATATTCTAAGTGTTTTATATGGCAGCATCTGTTGATAGGAAAAACACCGCCAAGCTAAATGGTTATTCTGAGAACAAGCATGAACATTTTATTTTCACAATGTAGAAGAGAAGTTTTCTGAAAAGCCAGCTAGAGAGAACTACTAAACAAAAATATATCAGCTTTATTAAAGAAAAAGAAAGTTTTTCTTTAACGTTTCCTGCCCTTCTTTCCAAATTCCAGTTAAACATGATTATGGTTACCTTGTGAAGTTTCTGGAAAAACAGAGGTGACTAAAGCTCAAGAAGTTTCTTTTCCCACCCAGTTTGGACAGGCACACAGCTATTTGGGTTGTTAGCTCAGCTCATCTGAACTACTCCATTTCTTGGGTCTGAATTTAATATTGATACAACTATTTATTTAACTGGCAACCGGTCCACTTACAAAAGGATAATATTAGTATCTAATTTGAAAAGTGTTAACAACTCTTACAGAAGACTAGTTTCAGTAATTTGTCATTTTTATACTCAGGAACATTCAAATAAAGCCTTTTCATAACTGCTTATGCAACTATCTCAGCATCTGCATCATGGGATCATGCAGCACTCTGTACACTTTAAAAGGTTTTTATATAGACAATACTTAAGTATATTGCTTATGCAAATAAGCTCCCATTGTACTGAGCGCATTTAATATGAAAACACACAAAAAATCTGGTTCTCTCTTAGAAAAAGAAGTGACACCAAGAAGCCAGTGCTGCTCAAGTACAAGTTATTGTCATGCTGTTCTTAACAGTGATTCACAGATTCAATTAACAATCTGTTAATTACAGATAACATGGGCAAAATAGTATCAACTTACCCGGTGTCAAAGGAATACTTTCTTCATCGATTTGAACGTAAAAAGAACAAGACGTAGTTTCTTCAGTGAGATGTACATAGACTAATCTTTACTGTTGTCAACTGCCAACCAAAAGCCTATTTCTAATGCCACATCCAAACGCTCCAATTGTTCTGTGCCCTGATGGATTTTGTTGGAAAATAAGAGCTGGGTTTGTCCTGATGTCCAGGGAGGACAGGTTTCACAGTATTCCCAGACAGCATATTTCCATCTAATGTGTTTTATACATACATAAGATTCCTTAAAATAATTTAACTTCACCTTAATTTTAGCTTTGTTCACTAATTAGATTATTTGTTCTACAATCTTTTTCAAAATGAAGCTATCTCAAAATGTCTCCTACCTCCACAATATTCATTCTTGCATCTTTTCACTGCATTTCCAGTAAAAACAACCAAAACAACCTTCATGGAAGAGCTCAGATTTTCTGGGAGAATTACGGCAAGATACCCTATCAGTCCTGATCTAACCACTTTAATTTTTATTTTGGCCCTTCACCAATATAAGGAATGATAATAAAGCAGTGAATGTCTTAATTCAGCTGAATGAGCATATCTTGAAAGTAATTATGAAATACGCAATCAACCAGGGTTAAAGAAAGAAATCAAGTTCATTAGACAATAACTTTTAAACAACTTGCTAGCAAATGAAGAGTTTTAAATTCCTGAAAGCTTCACCTGATTCACACCCTTTTTCAAAAGGGTTACAGTGATTTTCCAGAATAGCTATTAAGAAAAACAAAAAATAAAGACTGGAAGGATTTTTAATTTCCCTACAAAAGAGAAAAGCATAATGGCTGGCATTTTCTCCCTCCTTGAAAATTTACTATTGTTTTCTCCAACTTTCAATCTTTCTGCCAAATTTTAAACTATTCATTCTACCCCAGCTAGCACCAGTGACTTCCAAGCGATATTTTATTACAGGGATTAAACCATATCCCCATTTCTAAAACATTGTTCTTTAAGTCAGAAGTCTGTCCAGCACTACTAACTCAGGCAAGACTCTCCACAGGTCAGAGGCATTTTGCTTGATTGAAGAAGGCAACACAACAGGATCTTTCAGTAAAGGTAACTCCACTCCGATACCTCTCTTTCCTTCCAGCACCTGATCCGGATCTCATTTGCAGTTCATTCTTGCTCCACCAAGGGAGACATACTGGTATGCTAGCTCAAAAACCATCACTCATCTCTGAAGCACAGCTGGGGAAGCAATTCACAGGGCCTGGACCCCCCTCAGGAACCAGAGTACCTGAGTCAACCTGCTGCTTTTGAATCAGTAGGTGCTGGATAACACAGGGCAGCAGAGGAAGTGCCTATGTCGCACTTGACAGGTCTTAGAGTACTTTTCTACATGAATTAGTTGGTTAATTAGAGCTAAGGAAGTAACTTCCAGGAAACAGTAAAAACAGTTCATAAAAGTGTCTGTGAACAAGTGGCAGGACTAGTAAAATGCAAAATAAATACTAGCATTAACTAACTAGTCTTTCTCGTGTTATTGATCAATTAACCAAGCCTCCATACGATGATGTAAACTAAGACAAAGTAACTAATTGTAATCATAAATTAAGATGACCAGAGAACAGGAAGATGACAGTTTGTGCAGGTAAAGTGACCGAGATAGCCTACATCCAGATGAAGCATTACAGTAGAAACACTAACAAGAGAGGGACGAGTAGAGGGAGGAAACAGGGCTTGCTGCTAGAACCACACAGAGAAAAAACAAGTTACTCACCTGAACATAAAGCTCCCTGAGTTCAAACTGAAATTTCTTGGGATCTGTGGTTATCGTCACTGGGCCAATTTCTGGTATGAAAAAAAATTGGAAAATATGTAACACGAGGAAGACACAAAGCTATCAAAAGAATCTTAACTGAAGCATTAGTGGTTCTGACACATACGATGTTCTGTGTTGTTTCTCTCACATACATTTACTTTTGACCCATCATTTCACTGCTCTCAGGAAACACAAGGGAACAAAAATCCCCAAAACAAAAGTGGCTGCACCAGAAAATAATGTATTTTACCTATATAACTGTTTCTGGAAAACATGAAGGAGAGGCCTCTCTGCACAGGATACAAGGATATACATTCTAGCCCCACTGACCCTCTGGCAGGAACAGCCCGCTACAAGCCCAGTCCCCAGCCTCAGCTTCTGCAGCAGCAGTTGCCAGAAAGAGCTCACGCAGAATCAGCTTCATCCGTGGTGTTTGCCATGTCGCTGTATACTGAGAAATGGCAAGGTATCATCAAAACGAAGGCAGCTGGGGTCAGGGCGTAACAGCGGCACGTATCCGAGTTCCACAAGCACGCTAGCTGTACCACGAGCCTCCCTCTGCTGTTTAACAATTGCCTTCCTAATTGGTATCAAATGTGATTCTAAGCAGCTGTTTTCCTAGGGCTGCTATTTCTTGACAGTTTACCTCAATCTAACTGGGCACTCGTGCACTTCATGCTTTGCCTGTCCTGGGCTCACGTTCCTCCCATTACCAGCACAAGGACAGGACACTCATCTAGCTCAGCAAGCTGGTTCAAGGTGCTGGGCCAAGCACAAATAAATAAATAAATCAGCAAGAAAAGGAAAAAAAAAAATTGATTTCTGTGAGTTTAGTGCCCCAAGCCACCTCATAAAGAGATCAGCAGAGAACCAGCATACAAAGTGGGATAGGATTATGCAGTCGGGATGAAAGAACAGCTTGAAACTGCCGTGGTGCCAATTTAATTCAGCTGTAGCTTACATGGAAGTGCTGCCTCAGCAGACCATGCAGTGCTTTCCAAGCTCTATAAAAGTTAACATGTACTTATCATCCATGTAATCTAGACATTTTTCTTTTTTAAACAGTCCAAAGTTTTATTTCACTGGAGTTTCAACAACAGCCATCACTAAAGCCTGCTACAATCACACACGAGTTTGCTTGGGGAGCTGTATTTATGAATGCCTTAGCTCAGTGTAGGTTTTTAATTTGTTTAAAAGTCACCCAAGAGACCACACAAAAGCTCTCCTAGAATATTAAAGTGTCTTGAGGGTTTCTCGTACAGCTTTGATTTGAGCCATTTTTCTGTGAATGATATTTACTAACCGAGTTAAAATGCTACGCTACCACCAAGAGAGCTGTTCCAGGGACTCAGCACAGAGTTCATCCTGCTGTTCTCTTGCTGCTGCTGCTCAGCCTGGTACCATCCTCCTCCTTTGTGTGTCCTTTAAAACGTATGCCTGTAATAAAGCTATCTCCAAAGCACTTTGCTTAAAATGTATCCCCTGCCAGCCATTGTTCTAAAGCACAGAATAGAATGGGTTTTACATATAGTAAAACCACAAGCCCCATTATTCCCCCTCAGTCTAGGGATTACAGTTTTCAATTCTAGAGCAGTAAATCCTTTGGAAAGGCTTTCTTTCCCTATAAAATAAAGATCTGAAAAGTAACGTTACTTCAGCTAACTTAAAACAGCCCATCCAGCTTAGATCGGATGAGAACGTTGCCTCTTTCTCCGCAGGCAGCAAGGGCTCGCTCCAGCAGCGCGGATGCCAAGCGGGGCCCTTGCCAGCATGCGGCGGGACCGCGGCAAGGCGCTGGCCACCCTCTGGCGTGAGCTCAGTAAAGAGCAGATCTTTGGAGTGGCACCTGGGTTACAGCTTGGAAAGAGACCTCGGGAACAGGAGGTTAGAAGGGGAATCCAGGGTAGGTGTTGAGTAGAAGAGCTGTTGTCAGACAGAAGTGAGAACTTCACAGGTGCTGTGCAGAGCGCAGATCTCCCCAGCCGGTTCGGCAGCTGGGGGCACGCAAGGCCCCAGGCACGAATGGCTGGGTTCCTTCACACCTCAAGTGATGCTGAGCTCCTCCGAGGGAGGAACAGCAATGCGAGCAACACAGAGTCCCAGTGCAGGACAGCAACCAAACCGCTCAACGTCAGCTCTGATCTGAGGGAGGTCAGGAACGCCTCCAGCTGTAGGCAGTGGTGCTGGTGCTTCAGGCAGAGCAACAGCTACAGGCAGATGGCCAACATTGAGCTAATCCCTTACTGGTCCGGAAGGCATCTGGGAGGGCAACACCACCCGGCTCTGGACCGGTATCACCTCACCTGTCCACATGATCTGGTCGCACAGTTACAGGAAGGTTATTCAGTACTCTTCACCTATAGCTTACGGCACCACCGCTCTAGGCATAAAGGGTGCTGTGACCGGCTCTCACCACCTGAATGCCTGTTATCTCGTACCACAAAACCAGCATCTACTGCTTTTTATACACTATCACGCTACCACTGAGCTTGTGTGACCTGCTTCCCAAAAGGGCTGACATAGCCTCCACCAAATTCTCTTTTATCCTCTTTCTGCTACACTCCAACTGCAACCCAGGCAAGACCGCTTCCCCGGCGCAGATGAAGACAGGCCTTCAACGCACCCAGAGCAGGCAAGAGAGAGAAGACGCAGCCAGAGGTGCTTTAAGCTTACTTGCCAGCTAGGAACTATTTCCAAAAAGGCCTTCAAGAAAGAATGGCAACTCCTCTCCCATAGCGCCCTAAAAATTCTTAAAGAATGCTAAGTGAGCAATGCAGTCAGATCTCTGGAAACCGTAAAGTCCAAATCAAGGTACGGCCATCGGTCCAGACACGGCTCTGTAGGATGACCGAGCAGAGGCAGGTCGGAGAGGCAATGCGATCAAGACACTACTGCTAAACTACAGTGGTGTAAAAGAAGGATGGACCACGATGGAGGATTGTTCTTCACACTTCAAAGATGCTACCTGTGAAGCATGAATAGGCAGGCAGAGTTTCTGAAGGAATTATGAAGGGCTAACAGCTATCACACCACACTGTAGAAGCTCACCTTGTACTTTCACCCAAACAATATGGAAAAGCTTTGCGGAATTCAACGAAGGGAAAACATGAAAAGATATGTGGTCAAGTTAACATAAAATATTAAATATTATAGAAAGAAAAAGCTGAATGTACCAGTATTCAGAACAGTTGTTAGTGTCTGAGAACAGCAGTGAAAGCACATTGTTCTTTTATGCGTTAGTAATGGTACACTTACAGCCAACTCACAGATCTGGCCACATATTTACCCACATCCAAAATCGCCCGAAGTCTCAACAACAACATGCAGAAATCAAGCACGCAAAGTCACACATTGCTCAAATCAAGCATACTTACAAACGTGTAACTCTAAATACACACTATTTACTTCAGCTACTAGGTTCTGCAAACATGCCAAGTAGAGCAGAAGAAAAAAAAACTTTTTTTTCTTTACTTCACTAGTTCTTCCCTAGATTGACACATGAAATACTCTAACAGAATACATACATTCTGATGCTGAGATGCAAATCTATTTCCAGGCACTGATACTGGAACATTGGGACTGGTTTGTTATGGAGGTTTTCCACGTTGCTTGTTACTGCAAAGCTCTCCCCAGTCCTTCAGAAGTGGTTGTGCGAAAGGGGAACCCCCGATACAGATTCAGCACGACGGCTTACCTTTATTAGGCTGCATATGAATTCTCTTGTCTTGAAAATATAACAAATAACAACTCTTTCAAAGTGACATGGTGATCCAAGGCTTAACGTTGCATATAAACCAGTAACACAGGAAAGGAAACATTTTAAAGGAATGGTTGCACGTTACTGAACAAAGCCTGGACTTTCTAAATCGACATCACAAAACTCATTGTCACCAATACGGCACTGGAGCTTGTACCTAAGCAACCAAACAAATGCGACAACATAAAACTGAGTACCAGTCCACTGGACAGAGATTACGAATCTCAATGCTGGGTTTGGGGGTCAAATTTGATTAAAAATCCTCTCCTTTGGAAATAAGCAGAGGTCCCTAGCAACCCAAGAAACTGGCCATTCTGAAAGGCTCAGATGTTTTTTCCATGAGTTTCTGCCACACCTCAAACGGCTGCTTGTTTATATACAAGCCCATCAGCAAGCACATCGGGAAAGCCACAAACTACCCACTGAGAGGCTGTTTGCAAATTTGGCACTCCTTTAATCCTGACCACATAAGACATCTGCACTAAATACCATTTTGGACAGTTGGATGTATTAGAATCTAGCAGAGGAATATGGGAACTATTTACCTACCTCTAATCAATTCACAATACTGAATTTGTTTGTTCTGGAAGGAAAAAAAACACATCAACAACCATCACCACCTCTAATTGATACTTAGCAGCTGAAGGGATTTCAGCTGAGATGCCAAATCCTGCAGAGCTCTTTCACCCACAGAGTTCCTTCTTCTAATTCAGAGCAAGGACATTTGCCTTATATACCCAAAACTTGTTTGGATTAAAACCAAACAAGTAAACAAACAAACACCAAAACCAAGCAAACACAGAACCCCACACCTCTGGATACCTTCCAAAGAGGAAATAAACTTCAGAACTAGTACCCTATGAACGGGGGGCAGAGGAGGAAAAAAAAGACACACACACAGACACCAGCAACAAAAACCTGGTATTTTAATAACCAATGTAATTACAACAGCCTTTTACTACATTCCTGTTCGGCTACACAGAACAATGTCATCCCAGTTCCAACTAGTTTGCTGGTATAATATCAGTCATGCAGATTTTACCAGAGCTGCATCTTTGCAATGGAGTGAAAGTGTAGCCCTCTGATCTGCACAGTTCTAGGCCACAAAGTATATTTGGCTATTTCTTCGTTACGTGATATGTAGCTCAAGAAATATATAGCTTTCTCCACCTTATAGCCCAAAAAATACCTGATGAGTAGATGGTCCTTTAAAAATAACAACAGCGGCAATCACTTCCCACATGTTTTTCTATTTACGCAGTGGACTGACAAGTTAATCACCAGGCATCTGCCAAGTAGACATCTGTCCTCAGTAAAACATGCACATTTTTTAAATGCATAACTTGAACAATGAACTGTATAATGTGAAAACTTTGATAGCCCCATGAAAAAACATTTTCAGAGCTGCAGTACACAAAATCCTTCACCTTCATCAGGAAGTTGCATTCACGAAGCAGTTGCTGTTTCCACCATTCGCTGTACATGAAGTACGACAATTCAAATCGAAATAATGAAAGAGTGTAAGAATGTAAAGATCAAACTAAGCCAATGAGCTATTTGTATTTCAGATTGTCACATAAATATCTTATTAAAAAAAAAGTGGGGAGATTCTGAAGTACTGGGGTCATTAAAGATACCTGTCACACAATTCAGGCACCCAGCACTGCTGACTTCGCACTAGGTCTACGTGCTCTTCTGGTCTCACTCTTGCAATCTCTCCTTCACAAGTTCTGGGGTAAGGCTGCACAACAAATCATCAGCATGCAGTGTGTCAGTGAACAGAACGTGAGAACAAAATGGGGGGGGACACGACACAACGCAGAGGGCACGGTTACCATACATCCACCTCATGGGTCATGAGAATTTACATGCTTCCCATCCTGCCTTGCCATCCGAGTGCTGCTTCTTAGTTATGGCAATTTTGACAGTTTGAGATTGGAAGACTAATACAGGTTTCAAGTACACACGCACAGACACACATCTATTAGATATACGTACATATATCTACAAACGCATACATACCTACCCATATATATACACCCTTTTTTTTTTTTTTTTTTTTTTTTGCATCAGATCCATCTCCCCATCTTGTTTCCTATACAGACTCTCCAGCACTTGTGCCACAAGTGAAGAGGTGATACAGAACTGGGAACGATCAGCTGGGACAGCTAAGATGCCTAAGCCAGGACTGCTGCCAAAAGGAATTTGTGTGCAGTTATTCCTTAAGAGCTGTTCTCCAACAGTGCTGAACACTGAGCTTCATTTGATGAAAAAAGTAATGCTCTCTCTCTAGCTTACTTCTCTGTATCTAATTGATTGTAAAGCTCTGCCTAAAATTCTTCTGAAAGCCAATTAATAAAATAAGAAGAATGGTAGGAGTTACTCTTAATAAGCCTCCAGCCAGCGGTCTGTCCTAGGGGCACATAAGCAGAAACCCTTAATTTCCTAATAGCAGGTTGAGTGCTACACGTCAGTGCTTCACCCAGCTACAGACCGCTCACGAGCTGCCATCAGAAATGTCTGGCTGCGAATTTCTTCTCTTTTCCAACAAGGAGTGAGGTGTCACAGAGGTACGTCTTCTGGAGTTGCAGCTAATTGCAATCCCTGAAATTACAGTGGACATTTTTATTTCTCAAACAGCTGAGATGTGACACAGAATCAGGAGAATTATTGCCTTAAACATTATTGCAATTAAAATGCTACTCCAGTTTTAACCAGTTATGAATTTCTATAGCAGACCACTAAACCCAAGCATCTGACTGAAAATCTGAGCTAAGATAAGCATTGCTAAACACCATATAGAGGAAGAAAAAAAAAAACAAGCAAACGAACAAAAACTTACAGCCTCTGAGGTGAAGGACCCCTTGACTCCCACGAAGGTGGGAGCTGTGCAGATGGACACCTTGCTGAACGCTTCCAGAAGCACAAGCAGCTGTGGGGATGCAGCCCACCATCACCAGCAGCTCCCCAGGCAGAGGCAACCCCGCTGGCAGGACGCTTCCAGTGAACCCGCAGAGCACTGGTGCAAGCAGAGATGCTTACCACCAGAACGTGCAATCAGCTGTTCAAAGTTTCTTCCTAATGATATTCCCTCGTGACTCCATTGCTTTTAGCTTTCAGGCTCTAACCTGGGTGTAATTATATTACCATTTAAAAAGCCCAAGAACTGCAGTGAGCAACTTTCACCAGCTTCTTAACCAGAGAAGTAGCCAAACCAACCCAGCAACCTCACGTGTTCCCTTAATGCAGTCACTTTTTTTTTTTTTTATTGTTTTTTCAGCCTCGTGACTATTACCTTTACCATGCAACTTCAACTTCAGAAGACTAATGACTGGAAGGGGTCAGTCTGCACATACAGCTTTTATTCTTTAGTTGGCCATTCAAACAAAATCCAGGCAGACAGGCCATGCAAACTGCAAATCGCTGTCAGGCAGCCTACCATAACATTGGTGAAGCACTACCGAAGCTCCGTCCTTGGCTTGCTGATAGAGACAGCCATCACCCTCTTAAGTCTAATTCTTCATCAGCTATCTCAGGGCACAGGCCAAAGCATGGATGAAACGTAGAGACCAAAGATCTAAGAGAGGTTTTGCTAAAAAACGTGCCTTAGCAAGTGGTATCTTTCTATCATTATTTCCCATCTTATAACATCTAAGAGCTTTGTGGCTTTTGTTTGTTTTTTGTTTAAAAAGGGAAATAAAAACAGTGGTAAAAAAGACAATACATGTTTTTATTTCTTGGAAAAGGAAAGCTAGCTTGCAGATGTCCAGTGGTTAAAATCTAATATTATCTTTTGTCTACTACAACCAGCACTAAATTCAGCCTATGGGCCTCCAGCGTAGTTTTCTAGAAGTTATTTACCAAATAACAAAAATTAGGTGCTAATTTGCCCAGCACAATAACAACAAGCCCACTGTTAACTCTAGGAACTACAGTAATAAAACAGGATATGCAGAACAGCCTCATCTTCTGCACACGCTGTTAAAATAAATCTAGGTTTGCTACAAGTCCTCTGTTAACAGGGCGATGCACGAAACAGCCTTACAGCTTCTCAAGCCCCTGGCTCGGGTGGCACTGCGTCACACTCACTGTGGAACCACTGTAGAAAACCTACTCTCTCAGGCTACAAACAAGAAGAAGAAAGCCTGAATTAAGTTAGTCTCCAGTATGATTTTTGTTCCAAGAAACTAATCCACTTGAACATCCTCTCTGGTTCCACTGGTAGAGGAGAAGATTTTGTCTACTGCTGGCGCACAAATAGCAGGCAAAGAGCCCAGAAACCTTGACACCGTGTGGCTGAAGTTCAAAGCAATGCCAGAGGTTATGACACGTCCCAAATGCAAAGAGGCTGACACAAGGCAAGTTTTTTCTTTCTGGGGGCAAACGACCATTCTGAGTCCTGGTGCCTGGAGACCCACCTTTCCCTCCACTCCCTGGTGGCTCGAACAGCCCTGGAGGTCTCTCATCACCGGCCAGCAGCCAGCATTTCTGAAGCGACTTTGGCTGACTCCAGCCAGCTCTCAATGGACAACTGCCCCAGCTACAAAACAAAACAAAAAAGCCAGCCACAGCTGGCAACTCAGCTGACAGTCCCTAGGAGAGGCCAAAGGACAGGAAGAGCCATGGAGATTACCGAGTCTCAACCATGTGGTCCTCTGCATTCAAGCCCTGAGCCATCCAGGGAACCAAGTCTGTACATAACTGCTGCCTGCACTCACACGCATCTCTTCTGTGCATGAAGGCTCTTGGTTTTAGGCTTCTCAGTCTAGTATTTCCATGGGTACAGAAGTTCAGGATGCTTCTTTTCTTCTCCAATAACACAGCGCCAGCAGACAAGAAAAAAAAATGCATTTGTTGACTCCATGCAGCACGCAAGCTCTGCCTGGCTGCTTTGCTTCCTTCAGCCTACAGTAAAGGATAAACAGCCGGTAAGAACCGCAACCGCCGCTTCCTTACTGTACGGCATGGGAGCAGCGAGCATTTACTGGAGTTGGCCCACGCTCGTAGCTCCCAGTGAACATCTGAAAAGGTCATCAGATTACTTTCTGTTTTTGTTTATTTCCCCTTGTTAACGACAATCTGAACCAAGTAAAATTCAGTTCATAACGCTCTTTAAATTCTTTCTCCAGACTGAACTCCAGTTCAGTCCAGGTCTATTTCTGTCTCATCTCTCAGTCTGTGTATTTTGGCAGTACTCCTTCAACACTTGTAGCAGTGCTGGATAAAGGGCTTACGCTGAAGAATAGGGCAGGACTGAATGTAACTACAAATTTTATAGTGCTATTTTGTGATTAATAACCTTACCATGTCGAAGACATATCAAACAGCCTTTAAAACTCAGGTTTTAATTCTAACGTTACACTTGGCATTACTTTAGGCAATTAGCTTATTTGCTGCAACGTCCCACGAAGCTCCGCTTCAAGCTGCTGCCCAGCTCCGCCGCCGGCAGCCTCGCGGCACTGCAGGCTCCGCAAGCTCGCCCGCACGGCTTTTCCTTCGCTGCAGTCTGGCTCCCACCACATCCCCTGAACGTGTCTCAGGATAGTAGGGGTCCATAGGCAAAAAAAGAAAGTCACAGCTTATTTTTCCAGAATAGGTGAATTCAATTACAAGGCCTAATTAAAAGCTTCTCCTGCTTGAATGATTGCATTCACTGATTACTTCCTCAAAGAGACTTGGAAGATCCTTGGAGAGCGCTACCTTACTCAAGCCAAGTCAACTTTTTGATCAGGAGAGATTCCATCATGGAGACTCCATATCCAGGAAGGACATGGAACAACTAATGCGCTCAGCGCCCACGGCCGCGTAACAACAGCCAGCACAAGCAAGCAGCTGCAACAGCAACTGGAGCATCCTGAGAGCAGGCCAACCCAGCGCTGCTCCTCACCGGTGGTAAACGCTCTACGTTCGTGCTGCGTGGCGTACAGGGGCAGGGTGCGTCAGGAACAGTACTTAACCTGTGTAATGGTTACCCAGTTATTAACAGACCAGGAGTCCAGGCTTTCTTGAAGGAGTCATTCTACAGGTGTTGTGGAGACCCCAGCACTAATCAGTCCGTGCTCAAAATTGTCGTGAGAGCCTGGAAACAAGGACTTCCCAGAATAAGTTATCATTAGTCCTACCCATTTTTTTTACAGTCTTATGTTCTTGTAGTGCCTTCATATGGTTAAAAAAATAAAAACAAAAATCATAGACATAATACGGTGTCATATTTAAATGGCTCTGCTGGGGTTTCTTTGACCACGGAGGGTTAAATGATCTGGGACAAGGCAGAACAGCACAAGCCTGACCTAAAACACATTCAGATGCCAGACACAATCCTTGAAAAGTTATCAAAATAAATTTTGCTTTCTTATGCTCTTGCAATTATCAGCAAACCACACAATTAGCCCATTAGCCCTAAAGACAAAAGAGAACAGATAATGAGACTAACCACAGACCTAACTATCCTTTCATAATTAAAACACAACTAAATAAGTTTTCTTCGGTTTTCATACCAAGCCACCTGTTTCTCAAAAGAACACACACAAAAAATTCTCCTGAATGTTTTAGAATGGAAACAAGGTTCTAGAAGATGATGTCTTGCATGTGCGTATGTGTATGAGCATCAGCTTTTCGACGCTATATATATATAAATGTTTTCTCATGTATCCAATTGCCATCTTTTTAGAATGGAGATTTCCAAGCACAACAAAAATAAAGTACTCTGAGAACAGCTGCTAGGAAAGAAGTTGTGTCACATTCAGTACACAGCTCCCTGTATTCTGCATATGAGTTTACTCTGTACCAAAAATTTGTTTTTTTACTATCAAAAATGCATCTGCATTCTTTTCAAGTCAAAGTTTTCCTTGACTTCAATTAGAACTGGCCCAGGCTCCCAGTAAGTCCTACGCTATGAAATGAATTGCTAAAGGATTACCAGCGTAAGACCATTAGAAACCCAAACGGTTTCCTTTTAGCCATTATAACTGTAAATTAAAATCCCCATACCTCATTCCAAATAAATGTCCACTTCACAAAACTAATCCATCTGCAGCTGGCAGAACATGGGATTTTACGGCAAATAACACTGTCTGTATACTGATTATTCAGTCTGACAACATCCAGTTGTTAGCATTACCCCCAGGGCTCTAACGACAGCTCAATGCTGCCTCAAATACAGCTGTGAATAAAGAAGCATCAATTCGCTTGTTAAGTTAGAGCATCTATTTAGAGATGTTCGCTACGGTTACTGATCAGTTACGGGTTGCTACCAGTTACTACCACATTAAAGTCGACTTCTTAGTCCTTTTTAAAATCTACTATTAAGAAGGAAGACTTTGTAGAGACTTTATTTCTACTTTACAGACACTCATTATCCCTGGCGAGGCTCTATTGCACAAGAAAGTGATGGGAAAAAGCTGCAGAAAACATGCCTGCAAAACTGCTCATCTGACAGAGCCAATCTGTGCAGAAAAGGATACTGAAACATTTTAGCTCTATTTTTGAAAAGATGTGGTTTGGATTGAAATGTTGATTTGAAAGGAAAGATATAGCAAGTTTTTGAAGGCCAGCTAAACCTCTCAAAACCTTTACTAGAGAACCGTCTATTTCGGTAGCTGGCAAGTCAGATGGAAGCAGCTCTCTCTCATCCTTAGCTTTTTTGCCTGCTTCATTTGCAATTGTGTAATTTTCTGAAAGACACCAACAAAAACAATTTTAAGCAACACAGATCATTCAGGAAGGAATAAACTTATTGCAGAATTACGCAGAACGAAGCCTGAGGAACTCAAAACGGCCACCACAAACCCAGGGAAGGGGGGAAGGATTTGCACAGCCAGGCTGTGGAGCTTCTCTGCAGCTGCCAGAATAGCTTGGTGGTGACTGGTCTTATGCGTCTCCTTCCTTTCTGTGGTGCAAACCAGTGAAGATGCCCCATGGTGCAGCTTCTGGTTCTTCCCGACACTCACCCTGGAAGAGCAGCAGGCAGAGGCTGCACAGAGGTGGACCAGCCACATCCTGCCACCTGCAACCCTCCGCAGTTTAGCTGCTGGGCACCATTTCACAGCCGCATGGAAAGCAGCAAAACGGTCTTCTGCCACCTCCACATTTATTTCATCCTTTTAATCTGGAGGAAGAATCAAAAAAGCAGAACTTGTGCCCACAGTAGCCACGCAATTAGTGTCCGAGAATATTTGTTAACTAAATCCTGTTGCGCAGAAGTGGCCCATACTGAATGTGCTGCCAAGGGTCTGGCTACAAGCCAGATGTGTTTACTGATTATTTTGGAAGAAAATCTGCAAATTCACTGATCTTATGAATGTGCCATGGTACGTAAACAATCTTCAAGTTCAGTTATCATTTCTGCTGACAGTCATTTGGTGCATGGAATTGAGACCTCAGACAGCAAAACACTATCATGTAACAACGTAATTTTAAAAATCTAATGACGCTAGAAGAGAACCAAACTTGGAAGAGTCTCGTGCACTTGTCGGAAAGTAATTTCAGTTTGCTTCTCCAGCTGTGAAACATAGCAATCCTGGGGTTTCATCGCCAACAGCTCAGACACGTGTGCAGTACAAATTGCACTTGCAAGCCACCTCGGGGTGAGCTAGCTCCACTCAGGAGTCCCTGTCCTAAACCTTCATTAGCCACTTTCTTTTTCATCCTCCAGGCTCTACCTAAAATCTTTAGGGCATGAGAAGCTTCTGAAGTAGATGATGCTGCCCTACTAAGCCAAAGGACACGGCTGGTGTCTCCACAGAGAAGACACAAGAACAAGGATTTGGTAAATCATATGGGTTAGAGCTGAATCGGTGTCTGATCAGTGCCTGGGACCGACGCAAAACACGCAGCTCTGCCGGTTACCCCCTGCCACCCTCCGAGCAGGCAAAGCAAGAACCTCTGCTAGGCACCCGCGGTGCCACAGCGCAGGGCTCCCTGCGCACGCAGCTACCGACTGGCGGAGGCGGCCAGCCCTGCGGCTTGGCTCAGCTTTAACTCCGAGCTAAGCCACCTGGAGTGTTCCACAAGAAACTTGTTTTAAGGTCACAAAAATAACACAGATACAACCGGGTTACAGGGTCTGGCCCTGCCTCTTGGCCAGCAGTTGTATCCAGATGCCACCTACGAGTCCCCAAAGTGGCGTTTGTCTCATTCTCACCAGCAGCTCGCTTGCAGAAGAGGAAGTGAGCGCTAACTCTGGGCAGCTCATGACAGCAAGGTTCACGAGAGCTTAACTGGGTAGCTACTAATCCATCCAGATTTACCATGTTTATCTACACAGCACAGCTCAGCACAATTGGCCGCGGCTAGCCGCGCCGGCAGGGCCAGGTCCATGTTCTGTGCAGATTTCTATCGCCCCTTCGGGCGGGCTCGGTGCCCTGGCACTGACTGCAAGAAGAGGGCACAGCACGTCCCACGCCAGGATGCCCGAATGGGGCAGGAGGCTAATGGCTGCAGGGAAGCTGTTGCATGTCTTTGGAAGAAAAAAAAAAAAAAAAAAAAGAGGAAAATTGTGAGAATGTGTTTGCTCCCCACGCAGGTTTGAGTGCTCAACAGTTTTTTAGGAAGCTGGGGAAGAGAGGGAAATGTTTTTATTCACTTAAATATTATCTGTGGATTATAAAATTCCACTGAGCTTTACCACTTTAAAAATGCAAGCACACTCCAAACTGATTCAAAAAGCAGATGTGGGGAAGGAGGGAGGAGGAAGAGATGAGAACAGCAACTTTTTTTTACCCTAACCAAGTCGTCTTCTTCCACTATGCATAAGGATTACTTCAATCAGTTAAACAGGAATACTTCATGCAAAAACATTCTTTTCTGTTCGCTCATCTTCCATAATTTGTTCTAAATAATTCCACTATTTATGTTTTGACTGCTAGCATCAGCTAAAACACAGAAATTAGCTTAGACTTCTCATTTGCCTTGACCCTTGTATTTCCCAATTTCGTCTGCTATCTGGCCTAGTCCAACAGGACGGGGAAGTACTCAGTGCCCTGCTGGAACAGCACGGAACTCCTGCGTGGAAGCAAAATGATAAATCACTGGTAATTACCAAAGTTAGAGAGTTATTAAATTTCAAAAATGGAAGTATTTACCACGAGTACTGTTTACAATAAATTGTTTGGCCTGTTTAACTAACGCAGAGCACAAAGCTTCCTTCCTTTGCGAGAAGCTGGATTTGCGGAAGCCATCAAGCTCCAGAATCAGTGCTACAACCTGACTTGTGCTCCTGAAGCAGGGCAACAAAAGCTTACTGTCTTCCAGACAACGCAACCCTTGAGAAAACCTCGCTCTCTGAACACATATGTGCTTTGAGACGCCCTCCGACAATTCATGCTGGGATATTTTAAGTGGGAACTGCTCCCACGCAGGAGTCAACCCAAGCAAAAGGTGGCTGCTAGCCTCCTAACAGCCGCGGCCACGTACCGGGACTGAGGGTGCCACTGGTGCTTCCAGCGCAGTCGCAGATTTCCATCGCTCACTGGAGTTTTCTCATTCCAGCCACGAGGCTCCCACCCCTGAGGGCCTGAGAAATGGGAGCTGACATCCAGCCCATAGCGCAGACCTTTTTAAGGAGAAAGCAGCCGCTCCGAGCTTCTCACTTATGCCTTATTTCTTGCATCCAAAAGGGTCAAAATCGCAACAGAAAACGCAGCTACACATGGCACCCCTGAACCAACGCAGAATTCCCTCCAGCATGAGTACTCAGGCTAACCTTCCTGAGCGCGACCACCGCGGAACAAAGACCGTAAGCGCGTGACTCTTTAAATTACAGTCTACGTGCAGGATCAAGGAGCCATCCGTTTTTATGAACTGCCCACCGGTATGTTCGTGGTCAAGACTGCAGGTGCATGAATTTCGGAGAGATTCAGGTACAGGCATGAATGTTGAGTCAGTCTTTCTATAAAGCTCTCGTTCGGGTTTCTGCAGTACAAAATGCCACCCAAATGATTCAGGTCGTATCACTTGGGTTTAATCACTAGTTCTGCCAAAGATTCTCCCTGTAGCCTGAGGCAAATCCTTAGGGGCCCATTCAGAACAACGCTTGAGCATAGTGAAAATTGTATCAAAGTCATTAGAATATATACAAAAACATTTTTACGTGTTTGCCTTAACCACAGACCTAGCTCGTTTGTGCCCAAGGTCTCCAAATCATGGAAGAGGGGGTGTTGCTCTTCTCCCATCCTTTCTTTAGTGCTGTAGTAAGAGCAAGATATTCTGGACAGGACTATTTATCATCAAATGAGGTAAAGACACTGTGACAGTAGAAGTCCAACTGCAAAGACATTTGTACTAATGTTATGTTTTGTTTCCGGTATAATTATGTGGACCAAGACCCCAGTGGACCAGATAAACACTGACAAACTGCTCAAATGTCTAACCTTAATGCTAAATTGGGCTTACTTAACAGAACAACCACGATGAAATTCCAGACGTCTCTCACACGTGGTAAGTTAAAATACTGTCGTGAAGTTCAGAGTACACTTCTACAAAGCTAATGGAACATCAGGAAACAAAAACAGGAAAAAACTAATTAATCTTGTTCTCCAAAGTCACATCCAGCATTCACTAAGCTCTTCCAAAGCCATTATGTTGCTGCTTAACAGCAATGCCTTAAGGCACAACCTTTTCCCTTTTGCTGAACTTCAGAGTTAAAATTTCCTTTGAAATGTCACTGAGGTATACAATTCTTACTCAATGATAACATCGAAGAGCAACCTATAATTTAAAACACCATGCTTCTAATTGACAAAATTGAATCAAGTAGGAAAAGCAGGATGAATCCAGATCCTATCTCAAGTACAACAAAACTTCAAACAGTGCTGAAAAAAATAAAAAACAGCTGAGCTAATAAAAAGCAGACCCTGTGTAAACAATCTTTCATCAAGTACATTTCACCTACGTTGTTACTCCTGGAATTTGGGAAAGTAGGAGGAGCCAGCAAGGGCTGAAAAGGAAACTAGAAAGGCTATTTGGGAAATATGCAATATTTAGCAGATTAGGAAAGCAGACAACCAAAGCCAGCCTCAGTTATACTGCTGTAAATCCAAATTAATATCAATTACTGTAACGGAATTACTCTGGATTTACTCCATGTTAACCGAGATCAAAATCTGCTCAATGAGACAGAGTGTCAAGCAGGAAAACATGGCTTTTGTACCTAGACAATGGGACACTTCATTGCCAGTGACTAAGAACCTGCTTTCAAGGCTATGCAGCTACAGCATACAAGGTGAGATGGGCTTGGGACACCAGAAATTTTGGCTGTGGATATTTGTGAAGTTTGAAAGGTTTTATGCACTTCGAATCTCTCTCTAAAGAAGCTTTACACAAATTAAAGAGTTGTTTCAAAATGTGCTTCACTTACTCAGGGCTTCATTTTTTGTTTCATCTCAAACCATACCCATCACAAAACAAAACATCCCCATGAAGTAAGCAACAGGATCTCCGAAGTTGCTTCCCTCACACCCTTCACCCTGCAGTGCAGAGGCGTATTTCTGTGCTCCAAATTAAAACCAGGGGTATGCATCAGCATAGGTGGCTATGCCGAACCACCGGGAGCTTAAAAGATTTGCCTAAAAGCACTGCAGCGAGCCAAAGGCAGAGCTGGAAGTAAAACAGGAGCAGTCCTACCTGCCAGCCCCTTTACCCGCGAGGTGCAGCTTTCAGCAGCTGTACAATTCCGTGTCAAGGCCAGACGCAGGTACCACACTCTTCCCAGAGAATTCCTCCTTCCACAACATAATTGCCTAATTCTTTCAAATGCAATGTAGCCAACACGCATTGTTTTTATCTTCACACATCATGGCTCGCTTCAGGTAGCAGAACAATATTCAACTACAATTTCAAGGGTGGGGAAAGGGCTCAGTTTTATAGCAATGAAGTGACCTTCCCTTTCCACACCCTAAGCGCGAGCAACAACAGGAGTACTTAGAGCACAGCCTGATACACCAAAAAGCCACATTTTTCCACTACCAGCATTCACAGAAACTGCCTAGATTTGCACACAACCGTGCAACTCGACCATTACAGCTCAATTCAGCTCACCTGCACTAGGGACGCTCCTCATCCCGCTGCGGCTGTGCCAGCCGGCTCTCCAGACCTTTCCTTCTAGCACAAGTCATCACTGCTGCTCCGCAGCCAAGCGGTTTGTGCATATTCGTGCTGAACGAGCTGGCGAGCTCAACTACTTTAAGCAGTCTCTGCTAACCTGGACCACGCTGCGGTGAACCTCCAACGCAGCTGGCGATCAGGAAGGGCCATAAGCTCAAGGAAGAGGGAAGCAGGTAGCAGCGCCCAGCAGCAACTTCTTCATCCAGTACGGCTACACCTTTAAGACGACTCATGGCTGCACATTCAGCCAAAATGTCAGAGAACAAGCTCTCAGAGTTAGTTGGTCAAATTCAGACCCAGCACAAACTCGCACAGCCAACAGGTGAAGCAGGATCGATGCATCCTTGCCACCACCCTCCTTCAGGCCAAAGGGGACATCAGACACCAGGCACGCTGAAAGCAAGGGTGAGGTTTCTCCATCTCCTGCATAAGCCTAGTCGTGGCTCACCTAGCGCTTCTTTCCGAGCAAGAATATGTTACCTTTAACAGCAACACAACTCATCACCAGGATCCAGCCACATATGCAGAAGACACGCTAAGAATGCCAAGAAGCTTTGAGATAAAGGGGGGGGAGTGCTGAGAAGGGGGACAGCCTCTCAGGAAAATGGGGCAGTGGAAACTTTGAGAGAGGGATGGGCTGAAGCCAGAGATGAAGAAGATTAGAAGATGTGGGAGACTAAGCGATTAGAAAAGAAAAGGAAAGAATTTCAGCAACAAACAGATTTGTGTGTTCGTGCTTAACACAGAGGACTGTGACTCAGGAATAAGTCACATGAACTCCCGTGCTTCATTTCAGCTTATGTAAAATCAAAAAGGGGAGGACATGACCAAGAAATACAAATCACTCAACTGAAATGCCTCGAGACACCAAGATGTAGGTTTTTAAGCGGTGTGTCATGAAGTCCAGAGGCAACGTGAGCACCGCTGCCTGCACGCCGAGTTCCTACCAGCCGTCGTGCGCTTACCTACACCCACGTGCACGCCTGACCATCTCATCTACTTACAGCTAGCTCTGACACAACAGTTGTAAAGTCACAATCTCCTTGAGGGCTTAGTTCCAGTACAAGTTAGTACGGGGACATAAAAGAAATCAGAGTATTCCTAGCTGTTCGGAGGCACTTCACTTTTCCTGCACAACTTTTCTCCTCCTTTCTGTTTCTCAGTAAGTTACAAGTGCAGAAGCGTACTAGTTCAGTGAACTACACCAAGACCTCACTAACTAAACAAACGGCTCTGTCCTTTGGAAAACAGACTCGGACATACCATTGTGCAGCTTAAGAGAACTCAGGAAATGTTTCAGTGATATTCAGCATCCCCAGAGACACTTAACTTCAGCTTGTGAAAATACACTGGGGTCCACAGCATGAAAATTACAATGGCTTCCTGCTCACACCCCCCCAGGCTATGAATGTAATTTAAACAAGATGGCAGGGATCCAGCAGTAACCTGTGGCCACAGATTAGAGCTCCTATCCTGGGTGAACAGACCAGACGCTTAGCTGGAGCTGTGGCAACACAAGACATTCTTTCATTTTCATTTAATTACGCAAACCCACCCCCACTTACGGCACTTCAGCAGGAATTTTCCAGTCTGAAAACCTGGGGTCCCATCCAGCTTTCAGCTACCTCTAACTGCATACCGGTGCAGTTGCAGAGAAGCTCTACTGACTGCAATTTCTCCTGCAGTTATAAAGCTGATGTTGGGAATTCGGCTGTACTATCTATCAGGCTGCATGAAATTGTCTTTCAAAGCTGTCTTCGTATTTTGTACTCCCATGGCTGGAAAAACAGAAGAGGAAGGAAGCATTATGGCTCCTGTGAAAACACTGCAGCACAGAAATATAGAGATAAAGCTCACTCCCTCCAAATTTCAACTCTGCAACAGGCTCAGCATCATACAGGGGCCAGCTGTCTAGCTCACGCAGACGCCTCTAAGGAACAGTTTTAAATCCTCTCTGCACAACACTCGCATATCCAAGTTTACTTCGGGAGTCCCACTGTATTACACGCGTGCTCTGAACACAAACGTGCTTGATTCATCATACCTGATATCACAGAAACTTCTGTATTACCGAGAGCACATGGTGCCACTGGAAGCCACTATTCCAGAGCAGACAGAGGAGGCTGCTAAGAGAGTTGAACAGGAAAACATTACTGAAAATAAATTCAACACTTTCAATTATCTTTCGTTGTATGTGACGTACGCAGCTTATTGGCTTGGTGTCTGGGAACATGTCCTTTTCAAATATGTATATATTTTACTAGTAATGTTTTGCAGACTGAAATCTGTGGTTAAGTATATTTTAGGAAAAGGGCTACAACTTGTGCAGAGCTGGAAAACTGCACACAGCGTCTCTGCAAAGAGGAAAGTGCCAGGGATGCCAAAGAGAATCAAGATGGAAGAGCACATGGGACATAGAACAGTAAGTTAACATCTCTTCATAAATACACGCAGCCTGTTTACACCTGTAAAGCACATTAACAACGTGCATCACAGCCCCAATTTGTGGCTCATCCCCACAGGTACTGTCTGCCTCATAGCCGCCCCTGTCACTCCTTCAGCCTGCACAGACAAGGGCTCTGCTCAACACCCAGGGCTCAAACCCTGCCGACAACCTGCGGTAAGGGCACAGGAGGCGCAAGGCGTTCTGACGAGCCACATTGTCAGGCAGCCGTCGTCACCACCACCCTCCGCAGAGCAGACTCACAGGAGTCCCTGGGTTTGTGCTGGAGCTCCCTAGCTAGAGCTGAGCATTACTCGGCTGTAGCTCAACATGCGCTACCAGAAGAGCTTGTTCAACAGGGCAGGGGTGGTGGTACCGCTTTCATTGGAGTGGAACTCACCCACAGGGCAGTGAAGGTGCAAAAAAATAAAAAAAAACTAAAAAATAATCACTGAGATACTGGCAATCCTCTAGTACTTTCCCACAGCCAGACCTCCCACCGGGGAGCACAAGGGGTGGCCCAGAGCTGAGCCAGGGAGGACGCGCAGCAGGGTACAAGCACTTCCCCCGTGTGAGCGGGGCTCACCTGAGCACTCAGCATCCCGGCGGCAGGACAATGACCAGGATAAGACAAATCTGAGGGACAGTTATTTGGCCAGCCAGCCAGCCCCTGAGCAGGAAGAAGGCAGGCAGCAGAAAGCCTCTCCAGTTGACCTCACACCTCCTAAATTCAGGGCTTCAGCTGAACTAACTTTTGCTCCCTCTGCAGTCAGTGAAAGCAAACGAGACCTGTGCACTGGGTGCCTTCCTGCATCGTGACACAACGTGACCCATTCACGAGCTTCGGGAACACGGAGTCACTGTGCCTCTCCTTTGGAAAAAACAGGGAAAAGCTCAGCTCGAGTCTACAGTTATCACAGAAGAGGTTGCACACATTCCCCAAGAGGCAATGAGAGAAGTTTAACAACAGAGACCACAAGGGGATATGCATGACCTAAACCACTCTGGTCCGGCTTCAGAATACAACATTGCAAACCAGCCCTACACAACACAGAAATCTTGGACCTCGAGTCCGCCCTATAACAGCGGCGTAACGTGGATTCACAGCAGGCATAACTGAAGGATCTCATAAATCAGGTTCAAATAAATCAGGTTCAAAGCAACACCTAACACAGGAAATCCTAACACTGGCTATATTACAAAAACTGAATTATATTCAACAATGTAACTGGGGGGTAAAGCCCATTCATCCTGGCACTAGTAAAGAAAGCATATGAAGCAGCCAGCCCAAAGCACATTTCATTAAATCCATCCTATTTCTTTGAACAAAACCATTGATTATCAAGGCATGGCGAGGCAATCAAGTAACACCATCAGTCTCTTTCAACACAGAAATTGTTTTGTCATTTGCAAACTGAAAAACATATGTTCCCAGTATTTTGTCTGATGAATGCATTGTCTTCAAAACCAAAGCCCGCAGCACACGCCAGAAATCAAATCATTGATTGGAAAATATATACTAACTGGCATCTGAGGGCTTTCACCATCTAAAGGGTTCCACTTGTCATTCTTTAGGCCACATTCAAAATCCATTAACTAAATGAAGTATCTGCTCCTTTTCCATACTCTTGAATCCAGCTGATCCAGATCCTCAAAGGCTGAGCTGAATCTGCTCAAGCAAGAATTCCAAGCGGCCTCCAACACACACACAGTGTCAAGCGCAAACCGGGCACAACAGGACAAAAAATGCCACAGACACGTAACGAAGCGCCAACCCAACACAAACTCACTCTGCTCGCAGCTGGTTCAAAGAAGTTCAGGCACCGCTTGCACCAGCGGGCTGGATCCGGCCCCATGGCCCCGTGCCCCTCCGTACAGAAGCAGGCACTGCTCCTCTTTCTGCTGCCTGCGCACAGCCCAGCTCTGTATCACGCGAGGCAGAGCATTCAAAAGCCACAGGGACGCGATCCAAACCAAGTTAGCACTGCTGGGTGCGAAAGCAGCACACGGAGCATGGAGTGAGGATCACGGACTCTCAGGTGGTTTCTTCTTTCTCCTCTGAGAACTCAGCTCCTCTCCTCAGCAAGGTGTTCACTCACAGTTCCCCACCACAGACGGCGTTGTTTTTCTGTAGTTATCTCCTAGCATTTCTGCTTTAAAAGAGGGAGGCCAGCATTTCAAGAGGCAAATATTCACTAGTTAGCCTCTGTGTCATCTTTCCTCTGTACATATCATTGACAATTCATCTGACAATGAACATTATTGCCTCAGTTACAATGAGGGAAAGAGGTTTATGCCTCCTTATTCATTTCATTACTGTGCATTCTCCAAAAATAACTGTTGTCTCCAGACAAGAAAGAGACAGACTGTATCAAACTTGAGGAGGGATGCAGACATTCATATTTCAATATTCATATTTCAAGCTATTAGTCATAGCTTGAAAGCATTTGATGATCTGCATCAAATTTCTGCTTTTTACAAGTCATTAGGAATTTGATTTGCGGGCATTTAAACCAATTCAGTAGCTGTGCACATCATCAGAAGTTTCTGTTCAGGTTCCACACCATACAGCTCCCACCAACACCCATAGCCAGTGCTGTCTGCTGCTAGACAACCACTGCCACGAGCAGGACTAACGTGGCTTCTATATAAGACTTCATGTGGAAGCATGAACTGCTGCAACTTTCGAGAAATAAAATCAACGTGGAAGAAGAAGAGGGAGCAGGAGAATAGAGAAGTCAGAAGGTTATGAAATCAGCTCTCACACTGTTGGCCTCCGCCTTCTCCCCACTGCTCCCACTGATCAGACGTTGCTGCTTCAGATGAGCGTGACCGTCATTCCCTGCTTTACAAGTGCTCTCCTCAGCCACCTCTGGCAGGCAGAGAAGACGGCTTCGACAGATGCCCTTCCCACCCTACCTTTCACAGGGATTACACCACAGTCACCGCTTGGTTAATTCACAGAATGGTTTGGGTTGGGAAGGACCTTAAAGCCCACCCAGGTCCAGCCCCCCCTACATCAGGCTGCCCAGGGCCCCACCCAGCCTGGGCTTGAGCACCTCCAGGGATGGGGCAGCCACAGCTTCTCTGGGCAGCCTGTGCTCGGCCTCACCACCCTCTGAGTGAAGAGTTTCCTCCTAACACCCAGTCTAACTCTCCCCTCTTTCAGTTTAAAGCCGCTCCCCCTTGTCCTACCACTACAATTCAGGACAGGGTGCAATGCTGTGCCAGCCACTTGTCACCTGGGGCAAGGGTTTACTGGTTTTTCACTTTGACTACACCATCTTGATCGCTCTCCAGTCTGGTTCAGTACTGTGTGATATCTACTTCAAGATCAACCAGTAAATAGTGAGAAGTAATGGGGCAGCAGCCTCTAACGGGAAGGCAGGGGTAAATCTGTGCAGAACAGCAGCGGCTGAAACGCCAGCCAGAGCTTCATGCTGTCACTCCACGGATGCGTGCTGCTCCTTACACATGTATTCTGTGATGCATGCCTACACTTCTGTACCGATGCTCCGATGCTCCTGAGAACAGCAACGAGTGGCTTCTGAACAGGCTCCCTTTGCTGCCAGTGATCGAGACACTTGTCCCAGGAGCGGGAGCTGCAGAAGCTACACACTGCCCTCTTGGTCCCTGCAACATGCGTGGCCCTCCACAGAAGTCCATCTTTTACATTTGCTGAAGGCTAGCTGATGGCAAGAGTTGTACGTGATAGAAAGGAAAGCCTGCTATACCTGGAAGTGCATCAGTCTTCGAGTGCGTGAGGGATAGCGGTAACGTAAAGACAAAGAAAAATGGTAAAAAGCTTTCACATCAAAAATCACCGTGTTCAGGAGCGAATTAAGTCTGCAGAACTACGTGCTACGTTGTTGCATACATAACGGTTGAGTTGTAACGGCACTTTACAGTGATGTCTGTGTGAGAAACAGTAACATACGAAGTAGTTTGTCTGGAGAAAGCGTCCTCCATGTAAATTCCAGAAGCTACAGAGAACAGGCACACACTACTAAGCAGCAAGCCTCATTTGCACAACTACATCAGTCGTAATTATTGGGACAGAATAACACTGGGATGCATTACTAATGAGCTACAGAGCTCTTCACTTACTGTCACCACTTGGAGCTGGGGATAGCAAAGCAAAACAGAACAAGCAACTTCTGTGCAAGTTCATTATGCAACAATTTCGGATGCAGCATGAAAAAGAATTCATAATGCAAAGCAGAAGAGAATTAAATCCTTTTTTCGGGGGGGGGGGGCTTCTCTATTGTATCTTCCAGCAAAAACAGGGATAAAAATCCTTTCCCTTACAAAGAAGGATTCAAGAACTGGGGGAAAACGTTATTGATGTGTGTACAGAGTTAAGACAGTAAGACAGCAGAAAAATAAATTTTAAGTGCTGTTCCAATACGTTTTTGGATGATGCCCCCACATTTCAGCTGGCTCAGATCTGGGAGCTTGTGGCACTGGCAATAATGTCTTCTGTGTAACCTACATGACCAGCTACTTTTAGAGGGACCCCCAACAAATCCTTCCAGAAGATGAAGAGGGCATCCATACAGTTACATAAAATTGATTTTGCGGATAGCACAATGACTCCATCAAGGACAACAACAAGGCTTCCAAACACTCACTTCGCATATGCTCAGTACAGTTACCACAGAAGTCTCAGAGGCAGAGAAAGGTATCGATCGGTAGGTGCTTTAGACTTCCTCCACACCAGCTGGGAGCTGCTCACCACCACACGGCGTGACCCTTTGTCATTCCTGCCGAAATTGTCCACGGTGCAAGAAGTAATAGTAACTCAAACAGTTATGGCACAGAAGGGTAAATACAATAGTTATTGTGCCCAGTTCTGGTTATCACCAGCCTTCAGACGTGCCAAGACAGCACCGAACAGCTGGAAGGTTACATTCCATCTCCCAGATCTCGAAGGAGAAAAAATTCAAAACTTGGAAGCATTATTTCTGTCATTACATATTTAAGCAGGCCCAAAATAAACCAAACCCCCAGAAATTTACATGACCTGGATTTTTTCAGGTAGGATTTTTGGAAATTTGAGGCCACTCAAAAAGACTCCTCTGAAAGATCAGTCCCGGCACCCTTGCCCCGTGAAGTATCGCTACAACCACCGCGCCACAAGGGCGAAGTCAGGCTTTCAGTTAGCCCACTTCCTCGCTTCGGGTTCTGGGAGCAACCTGAAACCCACCCAGCTCCCGAAATAAAAAGAGAACTTGAACTGAGTGGAGAGAATCCTCTTCTGTGCCTCTGACCTTACTCTTACCAAACGGAGCTGAGGCAACACCTCTCTTCACGTCCTATAAAAAAAACACAGGGTTTCGTCAACTACCTAGTGAGTGCTCACAAAACATTTGCCCATAGGAACCTCACTGGCAAGCGATTTATTCCCCCTCGCCAACCTAACAATTGGCCTAGTTCAACTACTAGACAGCTTTCACACGGTTTTACCTACTGAAGAAGGTGAGGAGATCCAGCGAGCGTGGCGAGGAAGAGCTGCTGCCCGAAGACAAGCAGAACTACTCCAAGCCCTCAGCTCTCCACGGGCAGGTTCCTGTTCCCACCTCACCGCGTGGTTTGCAGAACACGGGTGGACAGGAGGTCTAGGATGCACGCAGACACCTGCAACTCACCGAATCTCACTCTCGAGCGGAGATACACTGTGAGACACTGGCAACATCCCTCCCTGCGCCTCATCTCTATTGCCACTCGGCCCCGAAGCGCTACGGCCGTTCTTGCCACGCCGCAGCACGGCACGCGACAGACCAGCCTCGGGAAGCACTACCATTGACCCAGCCAGGGGTGCGGGGGTCGAGGTGAGAAGACGGAGGAGCTCTGGCTGGGCAGCGGCGGAGGTCACGGCACAGGAGTTCGCTCCCCATCGCTCACACGTACCTGTCTCAGGGCAGGCGGTAACCTGCAAAGGAAAGCCTGTACTCCTCCATTTCCACGCACAGCTTGCCGTCTGCCTCCACCACCCACTTGGTCTAACGGCCATGCTTTTTGTGGCAGGAAGTATGAAATATTTTAATACCACTAATGGCCTGATTTTAATGTCTTCTGTTTCTTCGTTATTATAACTTCTAAAAAACCATCAAACGTGCGAAACCTAAAGCTCTCAGGACTTCCGTATGGCCTTCTGAAACTCCTCCCCCGCTAGGACGTGGCCCAGCAGCCTCACCTTTGTCATGGCTTTAGCGGTGACAGTCTGCGAAATAAAGCAGTCCACAGGTCATAAAGTTAAACACGACTACGTGCCCTTGCTCCGTGTCAGTCAGAGCTTTACTCTCAAAAAAGCAGAGAGGGGCCAAGGAGAAAAAAAAATTGTATTTCTAGTTCTCCTGCACATTTACTGTGTGGCCCTAAGTGGATGACTTCAGTTCAGTACTCTGTTCCTGGCTGAACAAAGCAGCATTAGGAGTTCCTCTCTGTCGTGCAGGCAATGCGCTGCCTGTGATCAGTATGAAGAGGGGCTAGGAGCTGCTCGTGTCAGAGATCCGTAGACATGCAGAGTATTAACAGTATCAACATCACCCTGTGCACTCGGAAGCCCAGAGTGTAAGTGACTACACTGCTATACTACTGCGAGAACTGTTAAATTCCAAAGAAAATTAATACCCACACATTATTGTGTGCATGCTCCTATGCACAAGCTAAGGCACAGCAAACTCTGGCAGCTTAGTCCAGGTCTCCAAAAACCTCCAAGTCAGAATACAACTTAAACAAGACTTTACTTCAAGATGAAGTAAAGAGTCAGAGCTTTCCTGTATATTCCCATCCCACAGAAAAAAGGTATTTAAATTCTGGCTAACCCGTCAGAACAACTACATTTATAGGAGTGGGTTACCTCAAAACTTTAATTACATAAAAAATGTGTATCATATTATGTTATGTGATGAAGCAACCCTATTCTCTTAATTTTGCTTGTAATTAAAATAAACTGCTGGAGTTTGGTCTTTAAAATAGTCATTCGCACTACAAGAACACTTGATTAAATCATGCGGAGTCAAAGTTATTACTGGGATAATTCCATTAGTGTTACAGAAAAATGCTAGGGATGAATGTGTCCTCTTGGGCTTGTTTTCCATTCCAAAATTCCTTAATGGCATAAAGAAAAAACAGAAAAGCTGGCCACAGATGTTAAATGAAGACATTCTGAGCCCAGTCCTGTTTCCACAGGATACAATGGGAGTTAGTCAGTAGGAGATCAAGACCCACAACACGCAACTACAAAAACATTCACTGATCTTAAGCTTTAGCTCCAATACAAAATTCTCCTGTGCCAACACTCCTTTATTTGGGAGATACTTTTTCATTTTTTCCCACTGAACACAAGTCTGGCAAGTCTTTGTCAACAG
Organism: Chauna torquata; assembly: GCA_013399475.1. Classification (NCBI taxonomy): domain Eukaryota; kingdom Metazoa; phylum Chordata; class Aves; order Anseriformes; family Anhimidae; genus Chauna; species Chauna torquata. The sequence goes on along the minus strand of VXAL01002834.1, from coordinate 99,590 downwards.
CCCTTTTCACTACCTACAAAACTTCTGTGATCATGTTTAGGCATTGAAAAACCACAACAGAAAAATTCCTGTGATCTTTTAGCATTGTACATGTTGACACATGAAGACAAATCCAAAAACAAAAGGCTTTTCCAGAATGGAGATCTCAGCATACCACTGGATGGCTCAGAGGCGTCAGAACTTGAAAGCCATTACAAATTTTTTCTGTAGGCCATAATTCTGCACCATGCCAAAAACCTTGGGATCGATTCAACAAAACAAACTTGTCAAGTATTACTGTTTTACCAAAACACCACAGTTCAAGCAAAATACCATGGCAGTCATCATGGCACCACATTTAAACCTCCCATCAAAGACCACCACAGTGCATTGGCACATCACTGCGCAGCATCAATACGAGGTATTTCAGTAACAACACGCTCCAGTAGGATATAGCAGTATTTTTAAATAACTCAAATTATTTACAATTCGGACGTACCTTGTGCAATGTCAAATACTCTTCCGAGACAGATTAATGCATGGTTTCGATGAACACACTTCTCTTTTCAACAAAAATCTGTCTGTCCTGATGGTGCTCTGAAAGCACTTGAGCTGTTCCACCAGCCAGCAGCAACCAAGCAGTGCTGCACAGCGACTGACCCCAGCACTGTTCAGCACGTGGGGTGCAACATAAATTAGCAAACTGATGGAGTTAAAATCGTAATTACCTCTCAATAAACAGCATGTCTGGGTCAGGATAGCCTCATACAAACACGAAGCTCTGTGGAGCTGAGGTTCAACTACGCGTTGCACTCCTCCTAGAGTCCCACTTGCCTGACGGGCCACGCTGCCTCACAAAAACATCACGAAAGCTTGTCTGTGGGGCAGCTATGTAGAAAGCTCTTTTTTGAAGAAGCAAAAAGAAATCATTCAGTTGTGCAAATAACCAGACTACTTGGGGGGGCGGGAATCTCATGCTCATCAATTTAGTTGAGCTGTCATCAGACAGAATGACACTAGGTAAATGAGCTGGACACTGAAATACAAGCCAAGCCGCTTTACTTTTTAATTTTTTTTTTAATTTTTCAGAAAAGTTACTTCCCTGTATGTCCATAACAGACGTTGAAGAGCTGGTCACAACACTATTTCCTTCATTTTCTTTTAAAGAACCTAGATTTGGTCATCAATAGATGTAAGATACCAGATTACCAGCACTCTGAGCTACTACATCCATAAAAGTCAAGACACCAGACTGTGCTGCTTCCTGCTAACTCTAAGAAAGACGTACAGAAACAATTTTCAGAAGTTAGGACAAAGTAAAGTTTAAACTTACACCACTTTCAAACAGCTTTACGACCTAACAAGCTACCCGTCACAGCAAGAAGTATGGCCCCCTCCAGCCGTGCAGGGAAGGGGGGCTTCCACGTGAAGACATGTAACAGGAGACACCCACGTATATTTGCCAGTTCTTTGCTGCGTAGGTCAGCTCTCTGCGGGCAGAAGCTCCAGTTGTTCTGCTGGATGAAATGTAACATTTGCCAAGGAAAGGGATCTCCTGGGGGAAAGAGAGGGAACGGGGCAGGAGGCAAAGAGCAAGAAGCCTAGCTTGTGAGGGGAAGAAACACGAATCAAGCAGGGGAAGTGGCAGCAGATTTGTTGCTAGTGAGGGATGCACGGAGCGAGGTGGTGGTGGCACAGCGAGGCGCGATTAACAGCCTCTGTCTGCGACAGAAGCAAAGATCCTGGAGAGACAGTGGAAGCAAGAGGGTCGGGGAGAGGGGAGAAAAGGAATAAAATGGAGAAAATGGCCAAAAGGAAGACTGAATGAGGAAAAAAACACATGTGGGATAAGAAGGAAAAAGGCAGTGACTGAAATGAGGGATTTGAAGCTGACCTGTGATGAGAGCTAAGCATTAAAACACTGGTGGCACCAAAGCTGCAAGTTCTTTCTGCCAAGGATGTACAAGAGTAGATAAGAAAGGATCATGCAAACAGGCTTGCAAACTAAAATTGCAACATGCAAAGTCATCTTCTTGCTCTCAGGGCTGATGGACATACCCAAGCCCCCTGAAAAAGCGGGATGGCAATCCTCATAATGAATCACTTCAGTGAGCAGAAAGGGAAGACATATAAAGTGTGATTATGGAGAGAAAACAAAAACAAAACCACCCCTAATCATCACATTGACCTTCTGCCCCATCCCAAGAGGAATGAGCTCCAAGGAGAACTGCCAGCTTGGTTTTCCAACGGGAGAGAAAAGAGTTCTAGGTGCTGCCTGCCCCAAATCCTCTCCCTCTTGCTTGCGTCTGTGGTATGACAGCCATGCTTTAAGTTCCATATACATTTGTTTTATAAGCTGACAAAAATATAAAAGTGTAAAACAGATGTGACATGAAACGTGAAAATAGTAAGGTACAGAAATGGACCTTTTTCTGCTACGACGGACTCTATGTTTAAAAAAATAGAGAACCTATACAAGCTTATGGATAACAGAACAGCAAAAGCCGCAAAGTTTTCCCCTAGTTTTCCAAGCAATTAGTTTAAGAGATTTGTAACAATAGCAAGCAAATGTTTTGCAGGCAGAAGTAAATGTGGCTGGGGGGAGATAGGAGGGATGCCCGGTTTTGTTTGAGGGCACTCCTGCAAAAAACGCACTCTTAAGAACTGATTTCTGGAATGTCATATTCTGAGAAATTCCATGGAAACTAGAACCAGAAAGGTTACTTTCAAGGGCCTTTTCAACCCCTCTCCGAGTTCCTTTCTTAAGGAAAGAAGGCGTTTATAGCAGCACACAGCACAGCACACAGCACCGGCCTGGGGCATCCTGTTCTGATTTCCTCTTCAAGTCACCGAAAGAGCTTTGACAAGGAAAGAGGCGGAAAGCCAGAGGAGAGGGACAGCAATAGAAAACAGATGCCGCACGACGCGCGGCGGGAAGACAAAGGTGGAACGAGGCGAGGGAGCAAGAACCCGCACCCGCGCCCTGCGCACACTTCTGGATCATTTCAGCGCAAGCTGCTGAACGCCAGCGAGGGACAAGACTGGGGCGAAAGCGCGCCCGCGGTATGTAAGCTCAGGAACGCCTTTCCACAGAAGGGAACGCGAGAGCCCAGCCGCTCGGCTACCGGCGTGCGTGCTCTCCAGAGGGCAGAGCCGCCGGGGGCACCTCGGCTCGCCCCGGGGCCGCCGAGCGGAGCCGTCCCGCTGCTTCCCCGCCGGTGCGGGTCGTTTGCCTCCCCTTCCCCGCCGAGCCCCGCTGTGAGCTCTTCCCGGCGGGGGCTGCCCCTGCAGACCCGGTTCTGGCAGCTCTGCGCCCGGGGCGCGCGCCCCTGGTTTCATGGAGGTTCGTTTCTGGAGCGCGTGGTGGGGAAAAGGTTGGCCAAGGTCTGTCCCAGGATTCGGCAAGCAGAAGAGACGAGCGAATGAGAAAGGTACAGGTCACCACGTTCCAGGTGGGGAAAAGCAGTGATATTACTGGAGATCAGTGACTAATGCCAGATGAGGTTATTAATCTCTGTTTTTCTGTTTCATGTGTATATTTTCTTTCCTCTTGCTCTTTCCTCTCCTGAAATACAAGAGGATTGATGACCAATAGTGTGTGCTCATGAAAGGAAATATTTAGGTTTAATGCAACTCTTGCAACAATGTAGCTTTCAGAGCGGTGCCCTGGAATTGACCAGACAACCCAGAGTTTAATTTTATCCTGTGGTGGGATCAGAGCTAATTCTAAACTCGTTGATATAATTGCCAGAAATCTGCCCCACATACCGTGGAAGTCTGTGCAAGCTGTTTTCCCCTGCTGTGTTTAGTCTTTATCTGAGGAAACTCTTCTCATCTGACCTCCTCATTTCTTCTTGCCAGCCATCCCAGTGCTCTCTGGGAGCTGACCCGGCACTGCTGAGCCACGCACTGCACTTGCAGGACTCAGAAGTTCCCCGCTGATGCCAGGTGGCTGCGAGGCACGAGTCAGAGCCCTCGTGTTGTTGCAGTGCTTACAACAGGCACACTAGCAGACACCACCAGGTCCAGCGCGATGCTGCAGCTGGCAGCTCATCCTTTCCCCGAACGTCAAGAGAGAGCAGAAGAAAGCAAGTGCAGACAGCGGGGCCCGCACTTCCCTCTCCCTGACAGCACTTCCAGCGGCTGCAGCAAAGCTTGAGGTGTAAATGCTATTCCAGGCTTTGCTCTTCTGTCTGAAAAGCATCTTTCACCCTAACCTGTAGCTGTGGGCCACAGCCTGCAGGTGCTGGAAGATGGTGAGGTACACGTTGTGAAATCCCCACCACAGCCAGTGGGAGAGTGGCCAAGACCTCAGCGACGCGGAGAGAACCGGTGGGGACTGCAACGCCCTGTCCTGCAGGCAGCCAACATGCACTCGCACCGTCGAGACTTCCAAGGCCAAACACCAATTCTCTTTGCTTCTGGAAAAGCAGCAAAAGGCATTTACTACAAAAGGCTTGACCCTGATGAGGAAACTACAGGAATAAATGAAATGTTTGATGCTTTAACTTAAACAGTGAGTTCTCAAAGCCACTTTGATCTGAGCCTCCTAGCATTTTTCCTCCCCTTTGGACTACAGGTACTGTAAACAGAACTATGATTTCATGGAACAATATTTTTATTACCTCTTCACTTCTCACACTGTTTACAACATTCTTGCTTTTTCCCATTGCCACACTGCTCTAATACTCAACACAACAGCGTTGTGTGGGTCCCATGTGCGAAGCCAGGCACTGCGAGAGGGACCTGTGCTCTGCCCTGCTGAGTCATTCACTGTCCCAGGAGGTGCAAGGAATTTTTCACCACCCTGAAAACAAATAAAGCATTTGGATGAAGCTGAGAAGTTAAAATGTAACGGATGTTAGTCTGCAGTAGAACTAGGGATAATACAAAAAGAAAGCTGCTTTCTCTCTCAACATGCTGTGAGAAAACTGATGTCTATTTAAATGGTTCTTTAGTGGGAGCACTTCAGCAGACCACACCAGCAAGGTAGATAAGGCGACATTTCACAGCTGGGCGAGCAGGTGCTGAGAGCCAAAGCCATCAGCCTGGAGCTCCCCAAGATGACTGTGGGCCCTGCCTGAGCCCAGCCCGCTGGGAAGAAGCCGTTCTCTGTCATTACGAACCCACCTTTGCACCCATCCCGAACTGTGCGTGGCTCATTGCAGGGAATAACAAAGATGCTCTTATTTTATTGGGAAAGCATTACTCACATCACTGGAATACTGCTGCTGTTGCCTTGCAACTTCTGATGCATTCCTTTTCCACAGACAGGAAGACAAAGAGTCTAAAGAATATGAAGTAGATGGAAGATTTAATTTGTGACTGAATAATTTTCGTTTTTCACAAATTATCGTTTTGTCAGGAAAATGGTTTGTCAGATAAATTCTGTCAAACTTTTCTTGTAGGATACGAATGCATGTGTTTATCAGCTTTTTTGTTGCTGAAATGTTCCCAGGTGAATCTGGTCCCCCCACAGCATCTTCCTTTGCCCAAGGACATTTTAGAGCCAGTTGTCATGTTATGATGTAATAGATCCAAGAGACATTGCTAGTGGAGGAAGCTGATTTTTTCAACTCTCTCATACACAGAGGGCTCATGAATACACGTGTCACTTGTCATACACAACCTTTCTACTCCAAAGAATTCAGTCTTCAAGAAGGGCAAAGAATATGAAGTCAAGTTTATGGACCATGTCGGCATTGCTGTTGTGGGGGAGAAGGACTGAAGAGACATAAGTGAAGTAAATGAGATTTTTTTAGGGAGGGGCCACTCCTACCAAAGGAAAAGCAGAGAACTGGAGGAGTATAAAGGAAAAAAAAAAATAGAAGAACGAGGGGTGGGGTGAGGGAATTAATATTATTGTGTTAACAGGCTGGCTGTGCTCTTGGGCTTATAGACCAAAGGCTTTGATTCAGTGGAGCAAGAGGTGGGAATCCAATGCAGAGAGAGGATGAGGTTGGAAAGGATAGGACTACTTAGCACAGAGGATGAGGAGTGAGAGGATAAACCACAGGGAACACAAGGAGCGAGTTAAGGCAGAAAAATAAGCTCAGCCTTGGAGGAGCTGAGCTGAAAAGTGATTATTTGAAAGAACATGTTGTAGGTGAGAGACTGAGCAAGGCGGGAGAACTTGATGGATCCAAAAACAGATCTGGGTGTCCTAAACAACAGTAGGAGATGAGACCACTGAGAGAGGGTGATGCAGCAGAGACGAATTTAGAGCTATCCACAAGAGCGAAGCACAAGGGCTATGCAGAGTGACTGCAAGAGGAGAACACAAAGAGAAACATGGTTACCTGTGCTAAAGTCTCATGAGGGCTCAGAGAGAAGGAAAACAGGGAAGGACCCTTTTGTCCTTCACTGTGAGGGGTCAAGGCAGGTTCAGGGGAAAGCGGGCTGGAGCTGCACCAGGAGATGAGTCACAGCCTTTGCTCTGAGCCCAACTTGTCATCAGCTGAGAACACTGAAAGCAGTGGTGAGACTAAATCCAAATCATTTTTAATCTTCAAACTAGCAAGGCAGACATCTTTTTTTTGCTGTCAGAGTCTGTGATGAGAAGAATGAGCTTAGGCAGTAAGATTTTAAGGACACGTTTCCTACTCGCATTTGTCTGCAGTTCCCCCAGGTGGCATTAATCACGCAGGATCTGGGCACGCCGTCTGAGATGACAGCTGGCCCCCTCTGTGACACCAGCTCCAGAGAAGCTGTCCTGTACGTTCCACAGGTAGGACAGGTGATTTGCTGGAGGTGCCTGTCTCCACTGACTATGGCAGGAAAGTAGTTTAGACTAGCCACCTTATTTTAGAGATTTAAGATGGGACGAGCTGCATTGCTTCCATGTACTACCAGGCACGCTGGTTTCAGGTCACAAAACCCTGTAGCAACTGGAAGACTTTTCACAGCCTGCTGGCCAGACTGCAGGCCAAGATAGATGCTTCAGTCTGAGATGCTCCTGTAGCAGATGTGCTGGGAAGAACCCGTCCGGAGGCAGCAACCACCCATTCAGATTTTCTGAATGAAAACAGTGAGGCAAAGCCATGAGGTTTGCATAAGCCACACTCTCTGAGCTGCTTCGCTAGGAGGTAGTTGAGATGCTGATATGAGAAAACAGCCTCTTCACAGGATACAGACCTGAAGGAAGGGCTCAGTCCTGAGCCTGGCCTTCTCAGAAAATTTCAGTCTGCTCAGGATTCCTACCAGGCTGTGAGAAGTGTCACAGTGCTTCGCCGAGGCACCAGCAGAAGTGGTGTCTAGGCTGTGAGGGAGGCAGCAAGCACTTCATTAACAACACCCAGCAGTAACTAGAAATAGCCTTTAGGTCTTGTGCACAGTGGTGCGCTACGGATTTTGATTGTCAATATACTCTGTAATTAGATTTTGATTCTCAGGACCACACATATTTTTGATTTTGAATTAAAAGGTAATAGTGGAAGAATCAGTTCCAATGTACATTGGGGTGAAGGTCATTAGGACAAGTTACACAGCAGAGCCGAGCTGAGATCATCCCTCTTTAGTAACCTCCTCCAGGAGATACTAAAGACATGGCCTTCCTGTTCCAGGCTAGCTCTAAGTGGGTCATTTCCTATGAGCACCATTGAAAGAAGGGGGGTGGAGGGAACAAAAGCAAGTACCAGTTCCTTGCACAAAGGCAGAAAACTCGCTTCTCACTCTGCTTTCAATGAAAGGGTGAGAAAATTGCTTCTTGAAATGCTTCTTGGAATGGGAGAGAAAAATCCTTCCTATCACTGCAGACCTGTTTAAACACTTTAAAAGATGTTGACCTGATATGATGTGATTTCCTTTGTTCCAAGGCTCAACCAGTAAATGCACATGAGTATCACTGGGAACATTCTGAAACTTGTCACTCTGCTTAATGATGCTGGCTGTTGTGCTTCTCAGTGACTCTGATTCAGAACCGCTCCTTAATTCTTAGTATCTCCGCTCTGGGTTGTATGGAAGCTTTTATGTGAATAAAACCGGCTTTATTTTCGTGCTTATTTAACATAATACTTCCCCTGAGAAATAAGGTGCGAAGTGAGCCTCGAATCAGCAAAACATACAAAGTTACTTCCAGCTACAGATCATTCCATAACACCTGAATCAGCAGTGACCCACACCGGACTACCAGTTTTTCTCACCTGATAAGTCTGTTCTATGCCTCATCAAAATATTCTGGAATGAAGCAAAGCAAAGCAAACCACAAGGGAAATAAACCACTGAATTTTAGCAAATGGAGAGAGGTGTCAGCTGAAACAGTTGAGTTCAGTAATAGAAGTAAAATAATTGAGCACTGTTGGTAATGTTAATCTTATAAAGAATTACAAGACCTTCATTGAGGTCTGAACCTCGGTGTGACACATTCTAGCTGAAAAATAGGCTGCAGTCTTGTGGACCTTTGCATTTACGGCGGGTGAGAGATGACATGTACCACAGCAAATGTTGTGTGTCACCCTCCAGGTCCTCAGAGCTTTCATGATCTCCTAACACGTTGGTCCCCTCCTGGTCCCACACTGGTCTCCTTGCTGTGTCTCCATTTTTGAGGACATGCTTTTACATCTTTGTGGTGGCATACCCAGGAAAAGCATCCTGTCAATACACAGCCTGTGGGATTTTAAACAACGAATGGGATAGCATTACATCAGATTTCTGTGAGTTGAATGTCAAAGGAAAATCCATTTACTCTTGTCCACCTCTTATCAGGAGAATATTAAACATGAAAACGAGTTAGGGAAAGTTTAAGGGTCAGTACAGATACTATGGATGAGGCTTTTCCACTCGATAAAGCTGAAGAAACTTGTTCTAGGAAAAAAAGTATGGGTTCTCATTTTGTTGCTTAAAATATTGGGTTCACTCTTTCTCATCTTACCAGACACTGAAGTCTGCAAATAATGGCTTTGTGACAGCTATGCCTTTCTTGTAAAGAAAATACAATAATCAACAAGGAGCAATTCTTGTCTGAGTCAATGACCAAAAATTCAAAATATGAACAAAGTCCACAGTAGAAATAAAGTTGCTATTAGTTTTACCAGCTTAATAGTTACACAATTAGCTAATGATTACTCCGCTAGCAAACTTCTCCCCTGCACAATTAGCACTGGATTATTTAGTAATAGCAATAATCCAAAACTGAATCTAAATTCAGGTTACCAGTCTGACAAGTTTATAGCAACGTGATTGGGAGCACTTTCTCTTCCTTCGGGAGGAGTGGAAGCTGACAGCCTTACAAGTGAATCTTCAGATTACTTGTTTTCACAGTTAAAATAAGAATCATCCTCTACGGATGGATATACTTCCCCATACCCCTTGCTTGCATATCTCTCTGTTTCTACATGTCTACTGCTCAAAATAAAGGCATTTGGTCTTGATTATGAGAGAGCCACAGTGCTTTGCACTGGAATGGTGCTGTAACGTGAACCCAATTAACGGACTCAAGTCTAACAGCTCCAGACATGACTAACCCAGCTTGCCTGTGGCATTACTCACATCCTGCGCCAGAGGGTGAGGACACCTCTTCTGCCTCTCCCTCCGCGGCTGGGGGCAGGTCACAGAGCCGTGCATTGTCCTTCGTGCCCGGGGCTCAGGGCAGACCTGCCCGAAGTCAGTGAGGGCTTTTCCATCTAAGGACTTTAAATCGGGTTATGAAGGAAGAAAAAGCAGCAGCTTTTGTTGCTTTTAGCTTTTGCTAAAGGAGGAAAAAACATCCATGGGAAGCAATTCAGACCTCTGACTTCTTTTCAGGTATTATATAGAAAAGAAATAAGGTTGTTTCTGCAGCGTAATGTGGTATGGCACAGACTATTAGCACATAAAAAAGACAGGTTCATGTTAAAAGAAGTTGCTTAGTGCCAAATGTGCTTTGCCTATGTTACTTGGAATAATGAGTATTTCTGCCGTGCCTTATGGCAATATTGTTCTTCACCAAGCTTTCATAAGAGGATATCTTTTATTTCCAAGGAGAAAAAAAATAATTTTCACAGCACCCCTTCTGTAGAGGTCTTGCTCTGGTTTCACAGAATACTTCACACCATCACATGTGGTTAAAGCTCTGCCACGTGCTATGAAACACCGAGCTACAACCCAAGCCCGCGGCTCCAGGCTGTCAGCTGTTCCTCTCAGCACAAAACAAAGACGCTCGCTGCTTTCTGTGCTGCACAGCGCAGCGTGAGCGGTGCAGAGGGCAGGGCGGGCGCGGGGGCGCGGGGTCCCTGCCCTCCCACCAGCCCCGGCTGCGGCAGCAGCCCGCAGGGCTGCAGGCGCTGGGGCGAGGTGCCGACCGCGTTCCTGCCCAGCTCTCGTGCGCCCGGCCCCTCCCACGCTGCGTGGCGTGGGATGGGGGTCCGGAGCGGCGGTGCTGGCCCGTGGCTCCTGGGGAGCTCGCTGTCTGTGTCGCATCGATTCCTCCTAACCGGGCTTTGCAGCGAGGCCAAAGGGAAAGGGACTGGTCTTTGTGCTGCCGGAACCGCCGCCGAGTACCAACAACTGGAAAAAATGCCTCGGCTGTGCTGCTGGGTGGTGCACTGCTTCATAGAGTCAAGTCACTGGGATCAGTGAGTTACTGTATTTACTGCTCACCTTTACAAGGTTGTGTTTGGTTGTTTTGTATTTTTTTTAACAACAGTCGTCTTGTTTATAGAAACACTGCAGTTACTTTATGGAAGTGCTATTTGCATTGGTTTATGCTGTCATTTACTTGTAACATAAAATGAAAGACTCAGATGTCTGCCTCCACTGTGCCAGCTCTGTTCAGAGCTCCATTTACACTTCTTTATTAACGTAAGTAAAATAAGCACTCACATGATAAAGGCCGCATGAGAAAGCCTGTTAAACACATTTCTTGTGGGTAAATTAGAGAAGATATCTGAGTCCTGGGTGCTCATTCTCTGAAAACGATTTTCTAATTCAGTTTCCTTCCCTAAGCCCACCCTTCTGCACAGTAGTTCCCATAGACATGGCACTGACAAGGTATCACCATTTTTAAGAGGGGAGCATTTACTTAAAGCAGTACAATTGGATATGCCTGTGTGTTTTGCAGTATCCCAAGCAAAGTGCAAACTCTGTTCCTTGTCTGGTGTGCTGCTAGCCTCTCCCTTTGTGACAATTACCTTAGGAAGAAGCAAGATTTGCCTTACACTTATTCTTCCCTCAGCTTCACAGTTTCTTCATTAGATGCAAATATGTGATCAGGCTACATGTTAATGGGCTCTGTACCTATTAAAGCATCTTAATTTCCAAATTTAAGTTGTCTTTCACTCAGACTCGCAACTGTGGCAAACTGTCAAACTTCAACAGAAAAGCTGAGTGTCAGGAGTGAAATTATCATTATTTTGCATAAGAAAGATGAAACTCATTTTCCTTTCACTGTCTTCTGAGACTAAGTCCTTCGCAATCAAGAAAGCTGAGCCAGCACTGAATGGACACACATAAGCAAACCAAAGGTTATTTCAGTGTAAAAGGAAAATGCAACTTTGGTGAATTTTCAAAGCCATTGGTTTAAGTTTGGTCACACTCCCCCTCTTGATATTGCTCCCTGCTGATCCAAATCCAGCTCTGAAGGCGCGGGGCTGGCTCCCGCTGGGACCAGTCTCACCAGCAGCTGTCTGCACCCCAGTGCAGCTGAGGAGTCGCAGCCATTTCACTGTGTATGCACAGCCACAACTCAAAACAGGATGAATGCTGTTAAAATCACTTGGTCACCACCAAGAGTAGTAGGAATGCAAGCATCAGTATTTAAGGCAATGGCTGTGGCATATTATCAGATGCTCTATGTTATCTAGGGGGACTGCATGGAGGTTTACAAACTCTTCTCATCTAGTGCCAACTTTTCCTGTTTCCTGCTTTTGGGTTTTAAAAACTGTATATCTGTTCCTAACACTTAGAGTTACAGTGCAAGCTTTACCCATGCGAAGCACAGCGCCTTGCTCTGCAGCTGCGACGCAGTTATCACTGCTGACCAGTGTCTTATTTCCCCAAATTGGGGCAAACCGACATGCATGGGGAAGGGCTGTAAGTCTGACAATGCAGCCACAGAGGATGTACTTCTTGAGGACTGGTGAAAAAATAAAACATTATTGAAACTGAACACAATTTAGACTCAATAAGAAATGCTGATTAACAATGTTAAAACATGAAAATACCGAGTTTTCTTAGGAAATATGATGGCATCAGACATTCTTGAGGGAAAGCCTAGAGACTATGATGAAGCCCTACACATAGCAGCAGGACAGGTTCCTACTGGCCAACACTTCCCCGATCTCCATGTCCATCTTGGCAAGGCAATTCAGACTTCACCAGCTCTTTCTGCTTGCATGCTCTTTCTATTCTTAGCCAGATTTTCATGGAATAGCTCAAGAGAGCCATATTTCTGCAGTATATTTGCATGGACCTTACAGCCCTTACATGAGTCTGCAATCCATCCTCCCTCACACACGGAGCCATCCCCCCAGTTTGCTTGCCTACCGTGAGCCTGCACTCCCTGTGCTGCACAAACTGGCCACAGGCCAGTTCCCCACCCTGGCCTGCCAAGTGACTGCCCCTCGTTTCAAAGATGAGGTAGGGATGTTAGCCTCTGACTTATCAGTCCCTGAGGGCTTCCTCAGAATGTACCCAACGAGCTGTTGTGTTCCAGCCTGGGGAGCTGCCCTGGAGTCACCAGCTTAACTTGCTGGCACCGCTGGGAGCGAATATTGCTCTATTAGACTCAGGCTAGTGTCTGCACTGATCACTGGCATGCAGTCCAAAAATTATTTCTACCATCAACATTTGACTTCCAATTTAGTATCTCCTATGTAGATAATAGAAAGACATCTGAAAAGAAATGTAGTAGAAAGTAGAAAAATGAAAAATTCCTCTGAAACCATTTATTGGCTGGCAGGTGGTGTTTGGTGAGTGGCTATTAGTTTAGTCCTCAGCAAAATGATATGTGGTATGTGTTTTAAGAAAGGGTTGGTTCCTCAGCTGGCTAGTGCTTGATAATAAGCTCACTGGCATACTTTCTTTCTTGACCAGATATTGTAGTATAAGCAATGTTTTGTGGTGACTACTAGTAATCCTTGCAGAACAAAGCAAGCAATTGAAAGAAGAATGGAGCGACTTTTTTGCTGTCCTGCTTCTAGGTTGTTCTCATGATTTTTGAGATGTTTCCTCCTTTACTGTGAAGCACAACTCTACATAGTGCTGGCATAAACACTTCTGGGTCACAATGAAGCAGATGGGCAGATCTGTGTAATTTGTATAACAGCAGAGTAAGCAGCTAAAATGTTGTGGGTACAAATTTGGGAAGGGCTATAAAAGTGTTACTAATCTTAAATAAACTGCAAATAAATAAGAGAATGGAATCAATACAATGTTTCTATATGCATAAACAGCCATCTACTTTAACACTGTGCACTAGTTAATATGTGTACGTTCTCTTTATTTGCTTAGGTTGTGAAGGATTTTGTGTGCTGTAGAAGAATCTTCTTAGTTTTTGCTGACTGTTTGAATGAAAAGTTCACTCTACACACCTTGTTCTGGAGCCCACATGTGAGCAGTTCATCTCTGGAAATCCTGACTGGACAAGGTCCTCAACAACCCAATCGAACTTTGAAGTTAACTTGCTTTGGGCAGAAGGCTGGACTAGAAGATCTCCAGCAGCCCCTTTCCAATCCATTTTTTTTTTCTGTGATTCTGCAGTTATAACAGAATGCTGCCTGGCCATCAATAGCTTAGTTTTCTGCCACAATTGGCTGAACATTGGATATGTCTGTCTTTGCAGAGTTCCTCTGGGAGGATGCCCTTGTTTTCTGGCAGGCGCTCTCTCTCTTATAATGGCAGTTCTCAACCCAGGCATGCCTGAACGGAGGGGAGATGGACTGCAGAGCATGGCTTTGGGCTGCACTCCTTCTCTGGCACACACACAGTAAGGACTTCAACTCAGATCTGAAGCTCTCATTCAGCCAACAGTAAATGAACGGGTTGTAGCAAGTGCTGCTCATAGCAAACCAGTGAAAAGCAAAGTACAGAGCATTGCTGCTGTGGATGGCCCTACAGGAGATCAACACCACATAGCAGTTCAGAGGGAACCAGCACACTGCAAACACAATTACCACCACCATCAGCATCTTCAGTGTCATCTTCTTTTTCCGCTGATGGGCATAGTATTGCTCCATGGTGATGTCCCCAATGGCATTTCTCAGCCAGAGCTTCTTAGCCACCATGGTATATGTGATGGAGATCACAAGCAAGGGCAGGACATACAAGAGAACAAAAGTAGTCAAGTCCAAATACTTCCAGAAAAGGTCAGCAGGAGGAGGGAAGCTGGGGAGGCAGACCGTGCGTATTGTTCTGTTCCTGAAGATCAAAGAGAGAAAGAACTGTTAATCCCACAGCCAGATGCATGCAACATCTGGAGGACAAGCATCTCAGGTGTTCTTATAAGCTTCAGTAAAGGTACAGATACCAGAATTCATTCAGTAACACGGGCAAGGGCCTATTTCAATGGAGAATTTTACATTAAGTTTGACCTTTGGTCCCAATGAAGATATTTTAAACACATCCTCAGAAAAAGATAAAAGAAATAATTATCTATACTGACAATTGTGCCCCCTAATGAAGAAAAGCACCTCTCTTCTGTGCCTGACTCAAATGACAGCACTGAATCTCTGAGCCAAAATCAATTAACAACAAGCCTGTAAGCAATTTCACTGATTTTCACCATCCTTTTGAGAGAAACTCACCGCCTAGTCAAAGACAAGGAAGATTTCTGTTTCACCATACTTTCTATTTTAATAACACAGATGGAGAAATGTGTGCATTAGAATCTGTGGGACTCTGGCTAAGCTATGTCATATAAAAAAGCATTGTGTAAATGTCTTACCCAATATAAAATCTTGTCAAAGTCTGATAAATGGCATGAGGCAGTGAGAAGCAGCTGGCCATAACCCAGATGATAATGATGCAAATCCCTCCTTTCACCATGGACATGCGTGGCTTGAGAGGGTGCATGATAACCTGCAGAGAACAACCAATTCAGAGGATTTTAAATGTCCTCAACTGACAAAAATGAGCTGCAAATTTTAGAAAAAAAAATGCACCCTTGCTTTATCCATGCCCAAGAGCAAGCATTTGACACTGATCCCAGAGTAAGAAGCAAACAGCTTGTGTGCTTTCCAAGATAGCAAGGCATACTCATCATGGACATTAAGTGGGGTAGAAGCTGAAAGCCAAGAGTCTGTTCTGACTTGTTCTACAGGGAGCACAAAACATTTCTTAATTACTACAGGTGAGGTCTCAAATACAGATGGTAACCATGATATTCACAATGTTTGGCATTTGGTGGACTTGCACAAAAGTACGACATGGTGCTTGAGAACCTTATGGTTAAATGTAATTGTTAGCCAGCATAGTACTAATAAACTTGAAAGCTGATCTCTTTTATAATCACAGTTTGTCCTATGCAGTACAGGTACAGCGTGCTGTAGTGCATGTGTGTTTGCTGCTGAGGAGGGCTACTTTTTCTGGTGATATCTTGGTCACTCTTTCAGCCTCACACTGCAGTTTGAAATGCTGTGGCAGCTCTGCATCCCACCAGTGTTACAAGGTAGGCAGGAGAGTCTCATTTTATGGGACTTCTGAGAGTATAAAGAGTGTAAAATTTGAAGAGCTATGCAAGTATTACTACTACTGCTGGCCCAGCGCCCTGAGCAGAGAAACACGCTCAGTGTCACCAGCAGCTTGACTTTTAGAGATCATGAAAGTTATATGTCCATTGAACTACATGGACCATGGATGATTGTATTATGCAATGAAACAATAATTAAAAATTAACCTATCTTGTCATCTATATGATCTCTTGGCTGATGAAGTCTTTGGCATTTTTTGCACATCTTTGCTAGTCTCATTGTAATATCTATTTGACTAAGCTTCTGTAACTCCCCTGGAGCATCTGATACCTCCTAAGACTAGCAATATTTTTTAGAGGCAAGTGTTTCCTTCTCTTTGCTCAGTGACATCTCCTTACTTCTATTTATATCTCCTTGGGCCATGCCAGCTAATTCCAGTTCTGAGGAACTTACTCTGCTGGATTTAAAAGCAGTTTTTGTGTTTGCTCATAGTTAAGCCAACACTTCTTAAAGCATAGCCATGCTTTGCCATCATTCCAGAGTGTGCCAATTAAAATGCATCATTATTGGAATACTTTGCTTTCAGGAGCTGCAAAGTTGCTTGTAGAATGGACAGACAACCAAACATTTTGTGGTATAAAAGACAAAAATGGATGATCTATGCTCTGGCAGTCACTGTTATTTTCTGACACCAGATGGAGCACATCCCAGACAATCAGACCAGAATCACTTATTGTTTTCACCTTCATTTAGCTGTGTCATTTATCATGTGCCTTTCAATAGCAACCATTACTGCAGGCTTCAGCACTGCAAGTAAAATAGCATAACAGAGAGTGTGCTTTGCAGAACCTGCTCTCCCAGTGCACAGCATTGATCAGCCTAGGCAAAAATGACGAATTGTATTATCCTTCAAGGAAAATCCTGGGTTTGCACTCATTGTTTGACCTATGAGACCTATCAGGTTTTTATGGTTGCTATATGCCAAAAAGCATTTTGTTGGATGGGGGACAGCGCAGACAATTTCTCAACTTGGGCGGAGTGTTCTAACACAGTTCTCATTACTGCCAATCCCAGGCATCTCAAATAATGGGGCAAGCCTTAAAGTTGTAAGAGTCTTCATAAATAAATGCTGAGGTAACATTTTAGCTTGCTGGTGTTTGAATATATTCATGTCACACTTTCAGGGTTGTACTCCACAGAATCGCTGAGGTGGGAAGGGACCCCTGGAGATCGCCTGGTCCAACCCCTGCATGAGGCAGGGCCACCTGCAGCAGGCTGCTCTGGACAATTTCTGATTGTATTTTGGATATCTCTAAGGATGAAGACTCCACAACCTCTCTGGGCAGTGTTTGATCACCATCACTGTAAAAAAAAAACAGTTTTTTGTCCACCAGCATGAAAGCTAGAGTCCCTCCCCCTCGTTCCTTAATTCCCAGGACAACACAGGTTTCCAGGTACTGAGACTTGAAGGGGAAAAAAGCTGCACATTTAGTCTCCTATCTTCTAGCAAACACAGGTGTGACATATATCATGTACCTGATGCCGATCCAGAGCGATGGCAGCAAGGGTCAATACAGACACATGAACGGAACAGTACTGAACAAACCGGCTTATGTGACACATCAGCTTTCCAAAAACCCAAGTACTGCTTACAAACCGCACCTGAAGAACAGCCAAAAATGGATTAAAAGCATGCATTATCTGAAGAGTCGCAAATAGGCTTCCCAGGAGTATTGTAACGAAGAAATATCGTGTTGTAATTTCCTTATGCTTTGTAGATGTATTATACTCAGCGTTTTGGGGAAATAGTGACTATGCAAGAGTCTCTGAAAAAGAGGTGAGATTTCTAACACTGAGCAAACAAGTCCACTTGAGTAGTGCTCTGTGTATGTGTGTTTGTGTGTGCATGTGTACATGTAACATGGCCATTCTGGGAAACGTAAAGAAATCTTTTCTCGAGTTCTTGATGAGAGTCTGCAGGTAAAAACATTAGCTTGCCTCCTTAAAGACAACTGCATTTTTTTTCATTGTTAAAATGTTCAAATTTGTGGATGCTGAAAGTTGCATGGGTTCAAAACTCAGTGACATAAATTCCTGGAAGAAAAACTCATTGAGAGCATTGAAATAGGGAGCTAGCACCCCTGAGTCAGGAGCCGCTGGTCTGTGGAGCATCCCCACGTACCTGCCCTGTGGTTGTACAGGATATGGACTCAGAGTACAGGATATCCTCTCAGCAGCAGGGTATAGATCAGGACATCAGCGTCTTGCTCGCATGCTGATCCCTAACCTTGGCTCTCCTCTTATCACATTGTTTGAGATATATCAACAGCAATTTCAGAGGTGTCAGCTAGCTTAGACAGAGAGGAAAATTTTCCCCTCCAGCTGAAAAAGCAACTACCTCTTTACAAGATGGGTTGCCTTCCTCATTGATCTTACCTCTGGTGTACGAGTTATTGCCACTGGGCATGAAATCCTACTGCTCTTGGGGAGGGTGGAGGTAGGGAGAGTTTAAAGTCTGCCTTGAGACCGGATTGGAAAGGGCACGGTGGCATTTCTTATGAATTCACAGAAAGGTGCTGCTTCTTGCAGCTTTTCTACAGAGGCAATTATTCCAAATAACTGTAGTTGCTTTACTCCCTGCACACACATTGTTATTCTTTACTGTGCAATATTTAATATAACTCATTTTGGAAGCAGATTAAGCTAATTTTAAATAAGGCACATTTACTAGAGAACATATGTCCACACAGAAAATTAGTCAAGACTAGCTGATGTTTTCAATTAATCTACCATTTTAATCCTAATTAAAGTCCCATGGAGACAACTCTAGTAGTAAGGACTCTGTCAATGAAACAGTCGCAATTTTCTTTTTCTTTGAAGTTGATATAAAGCTCTTCTCTAAGAGGGATTACAATCATTTAATTATTTGTGCCTAATACGTAACTGTGTGCAGACACTCAAGAAGGCACTATCCTTTCTCTGAACAGAGGAAGGGATACAAATCCCACCAGAGTAAGGCAGAGAAACCCCACCAAAGAAATAGAACCAGTTTAAGAAAATGTAAATTCAGACGGACAATGCAGCGAATGCTTCCGGAAGGCAGAAGGCAC
This sequence comes from Chauna torquata, assembly GCA_013399475.1. Taxonomy (NCBI): domain Eukaryota; kingdom Metazoa; phylum Chordata; class Aves; order Anseriformes; family Anhimidae; genus Chauna; species Chauna torquata. The sequence continues at coordinate 80,899 of VXAL01002834.1, read as the reverse complement.
CATGGGCAGCTATGGGCAAGGACCAAAGCAGGAGCATTTGGGATGCTTTCAAACCAGAGGACTTTGTCAAATTCAGCTATACAGACAGTCCTACTTACGCATTGTTTATAGACTGTGACAGTCGAGCAAGAAGTGCAGCAGTTTATTCTTCCCACTTCAGTCTTTATTTTTCTTTTTATAGCTAGTATTATTTCATAACTGAAAGCAAACAAAGGACAAGCAGCTCCAAGAAGCACAGTTGCAGTGCCCCAGTAAGAAGCACACCAAGCTGGAGTGGCTCAGCACAGACCTTGCAGTTTCCCCTGCAATCATCTTCACAAGGTCTGACCCTGTTTGCATCGTTTCCATAGCAAATTGACAGCTAATTGTGCTTTCTAGTGCCAAACATGTCCCCGTGTCCTTCCCCATCAAAAGACAAGCAGGACAGCACTGTCTTGCAAGCATCGTGAAAGGGGGGAAGAAAGTAACAGAGGAGGGATGCCTTCCGGCAGGTTTGGGGAGGTGGGGGCACAAGAGCCCCAGCTCTGCACCGAGCCCATGTCCGCGTGTGAGGGGGTGTCGGGGAGAGCGGGGACATGGTACAGCCTGTCCAGGAGACAAAAGGAGAGGGGATGGGGGCAAAAGGAAAGTCTGTGTATGAGCCTGGTTCTGGCCAAGTCAGTACACGTGCACACAGCTCTGACAGGGGCACACAGGCACCAGCAAAACCCGGACATGCTGGATGCGTGCCCCCACATTCAGATGCATGCACCCGTCCCTGCCTCTTAGCAAACCTGTGAGCAGCAGCGAGCCAGAGCTCAGTGTGGTCCGTGTGCAGGCGGACATCTCCCTGCCGCCCCGTGTCCTCCCCACCGCCCCGCAAAGCCCTGTGCCAGGCCCCCGGCCCGGGCAGCGGAGAGGGCGCGCGGCTTACCAGCGTGAAGGGGGTGTTGAGGACGGTGATCATCACGTCCGCAACGGCCAGGTTGACGATGAAGAGGCTGGTAGCCGAGTGCATCCTTTTGTTCTTGATCACCACATGGCACACCAGTGTATTTCCAAAGAGTGAGATGCAGATGATCACTGAGTAGGCTACTATCAGCAGCGCCTTCACCATCCGGCTCTGGGACTCACCCTCATACTTGGTCCCGCTGTCAAAGTCCCCCAGGTCCTCCAGGTCCAGATCGCTGTGGAAGAAGGATTGGTTTGGGAAGCTGTACAGTGTGGAGAAGAAGCTGGTGGTGTTGTGATGCTCTGCTCTCCAGAAGGGCTTGGAGATGTACTGCAAAGGGAACCATGTGTGTCTGCTCATGGCTCAGGAAGCAAAGCTCCAGTGCTGCCGGTGTCCCTGGCACCCTGGAGAGACCAGGGCAGGCTGCACGTTTCTCTGCCTTCCCTCCTTCCTGGAAGCTCAGGTGCTAAAGTCAGTGGTTTCAGGGAAGATCATGCACACTTGTATTTTAAAAATATGCCCTGTAGTTGCAAACTACATGAAAGAGCTGATAAATGGGTCCTTCTTCCTGTGCTGATTACATGTCAGCTTTACTCCAGGGACTGTACATCTGCTGTTCTTCTTTTTCAGTCCCATATGTCCTATATACAGGAGCCGATTCAGATGCTGAAATATCAGAGGTCCCCAAACACTTTCTCTCTGCACCTAGGAAGAGATCCTAGTAAATATTCCCTTTTGGACACTGTTCTGCTTCTTTCCCACAACTTCTTCTTGGAAAACTGCTGTATTGCTTTTCCACATAGTCCTTCACCAACCAGGTGTGTTTCCCAGCAGTTTTCAGAGCTTGTCAGAACCAAAAAAGCAAGGGGAGCCTTTCCAATCTATTTCCATCCTCAAAATATCTCTGAGCTACTCATTGGAAGCAGCTCTGCTCAGAGACTGAGTGGTCCCTGCTTTCCCTGTGATATATACAGCCTGCCAGATGACACACTGCATATGAAATAGCCAATAGTGTATCTCTTCCTAGTTTATCCTGAGATGGATTGCAACCCCACAGACAGATGATGGGAGAGTGTGACATTTGCAGATTCTAGCAGAGCAGCAAAATGCAGAGAGTGCATGTACCCTTATCTTCCCTGTTTCCTCCTCCTTTCTGTGTACCCAGCGCTATAGCTTTGTGGGGTGAAGCATTTTTACTAAATTGCAACATAGTTCTTTCTATGCCTTCTAGAGTTTCTGCAGACAGAGGGCATCTGAAGATTTCTGCCTCCAAAGAGCTTCCAGCTTTGTGCCTGGCGTTGTCCCCTTCTCTGTCCCCCGTGGTGCAGAGCACAGTGTAAGAGGAGAAATGCAATGTGAAACTGAGGACAGAAGTTTCAGGGTGCTGCTGGGTGTCCATGCAGACTCCTAGCGCAACTCGACCTGCTGTGCGCTAAGGCAGGGCAGGGGGAGAGCAGGAGCAAAAGGGTCAGAAGCAGCAGCGGCAGAAATCCCTTTTTTTCTCTTTCCCTTCCTCTCCAGACAAAGCCATTTGCAGAGCAACCTCGGTCCCCAGGCTCAGAACCCCTGGGGTGAAGAGCCTTCCTGTACTGACCGCAGCACGCCCCGAGCCCCGGGTCGGGTCGCTGTGCTGCTGCCAGACTGCTGGCAGGCAGCCGGGGCTGAGTGGGAGCAGGCAGGTTTTTCTACTGGGTTGGAAACCACAGCTAACTTCTTCACATTCTTGGTAGACTCAGCATCCCAGCATTGGTTTGGCAGTTCAGAAGGTCTTTTGCCAAAAGCATTTTTGTCATATGTCCTGCCACTGGGACTGAGCCCAGCATGCAGCCGGTTCAGGGCACAAGCCTGCAGGCGGGTTGCTGCTTCTTTTTCCTCTTAGTTTCTGTTGTGTAAGGACACTAACCCACACAGCCAGGATTTTATTTGGAGGACGGTAAATCAAGAATACTTCCTTTACAGCCATAGAGGTATAGGGATGTGCACACACGAGATCAGAAGCAGAGCTCCTGCTAACAAAGACGAAATGACAACTGCTTCCCTGCATGCATCCTCTTGAGATGCAATCCATCAGAAATCACTGCCGGAGGCTTGGTGGTGAGCACCCACCTGCCAGCCTCTGCTCTCATTTCTCTGCCACCCCCAGCAGCTCCCCTGGAGAGAGGGACCTGGAAAGCCACCACCAGGCTGGTGCTGGAGCCGGTCCTCATGCCTGCAACACTTACATTCCACTGGGCAATTTTCAGGTGTTCAGACACGAACAAAATAGCTGGCATTGGCTGTTGGCAGTGAAACTTCATTCCTCCTGTCCTCTTAGAAACCTATTGCTGGCATTATATACTGTGAAATTAGAATGACCTTATGGGAAGGTCTTTACAGCTGGTGATTCATCTTCTCTAACTCTGGTGGCTTGTCCAGGATACCGAACGTCACGGTTGTATAAGCTGTAAACTTCCTGAAGGCTGATGTGTGTGTCAGCGTGTGTGTGCATGTGCGTGCTCCAGGGTAGGTGAGCGCCCACAGGGGTCTCCACTGTGACACGCTGTGGACCTGCACTGGGGACACGTGCAGGGCTTCATCCTCGAGTTCCTGCAGTATGAGGCTATGATGTGCTCATTGGCCAGCATTTCATTTCCTTGTAACGTACTAGAAGGACAACTTAACATAATGGCAGTTAGATGCATTTGCTAAAACAGACCTTTTAAATGGCCCTGTGTGCCAAAGGCATGCCTTTCTAATACTACAGTATTCTTTGCAGAACTGATTTATTCTGTCAAAGGTTCAAACACTTAAGCAATCACATGATGTTTTGCTGCAGTTATTATCCACTTACAAATGTTCAGAACTGCTTCTTAGCAGACCTCAGTCTATGTCATGCATCATGACTTAATATTTGTGCTTCTCTAGGTCAAGCAGAGAAAGCAAGGGAGAAATGCACTTTTTCAAATATAGCCTCTCTATACCTCTGGTGCATTTGAAATGCTCAAAGTCCATCTTTATTTCTACAGAAGATTTTTGGCTTTTTCATTTTCACACTACTTGAGTCAAAAAATGTTAGAACTTTTTATTTTCATGAGATTATTTAACATTTTCTTTCTTGGTCAGTTTTGATGTCTAAAAAAGGTGTCAAATCATTGGAATTTCAATTGAGGTGAAGATCCACTTTCTGACTAGATCTAATGTAGGATAAGTGATGATGAGGGCCAAAGAGATCAGAGCTGTGCTATAAAAATTCAGATCCTCTATTGGTCACTAGTCTAACAAATCTAAAAAGCAAAGAATCAAAGCATCAAACCACTTCCTTAAAAAAAAAAAAATCATTTGGTTGTTATTTGACAGGTAAAATAAGGAAAGGTCTGAACTTTTCAGTTAAATCAGATGCTAATCATACCTTACAGTTCATGCTGTTAGCATAAGTAATCTGATTCAACTCCTGTTGGTAACTTTGTAAATATGCCTGGGAATTGAAAAGTACATTTTTAAAATATAAACTCACATCTGACCAGTGCAGCTGAACTGTCTGTTAGGAGAGTAGCTATGTTTGAATCTGTAAACTCTTCAGGATTTCATCCCACGTGGGAATATTAAATCACTAGATCAAGACTTTCCCAAGTCATTGGTACAGCTCATTTTTAAGTGGTGTTTTGCTTGTTCTTCACCTTTCTCACGCAGTCCAGTCTCTTATGACAGCATGATCTTTCAGGCAAAATCATGGACTGAATCACCTTCGCTCATAAAGGGTGAGATCAGCTGTCACAGGTGAGACACTACATCTCTTGGTTTCATGATATCTTCTAAGTACTTGCCTGCAGGGACTTTTTACCATCTCACAAAGATAAGCCAGATAATTCAGCAATCAGTTTCATTGTACATCATGTAGAAGTGTGCAGGGTCAAGATAGCTTACTCTTGCACCTTCATTTAAGCTAATTTTAAAGAAATGTCCTCTAAAGATGTGATCCATCTTCATTACTGGACAGTACTTAACTATAAGCCTAGTGAATTTCTTTTCACTACCTTTAAATGTATGTGGCATTCCTGGTTCCTTTTATTGCCAGGCTTGTCCATGATTTTAGTAGGGGAAGAGTCTGTTATTAAGAGAATATATTGTAAGAATCGAGCTCTGAAGCAGGAGCAAAACCCTGTTCCAGCCAATTATCTTGAATTGAAACGGAGCTCTGCTTCTGAGAACAATGAGCAAAGCTGAGCCGGGCGCAAGTCCTCTCACACCCGGCTGCTCAGGCTGAGCAGCTAGAAAAGATGAAGTGTTGCTTTCATACTCATTTGCATCTCCTCTCCCACCAGTTTTTGCCTCCACATTGCTGAGAATTACAGTGCATGATGCTCCCAATGCTTGTAATTTTGCCCAAAGGCCAATTTCAGCTTAAAAAAACCTGCGTGCTGCTTAGGTCATCATATTCCCTTTGATCCAAACCTGAGACCTGATGCAGGCTGGCCAGCTCTGCTGGGAGCACAGAGGGTGGCCCAAATGAGTGCACTTTGCTTTGCATTTGGGGTGGGCTAGGGGCCACGGGGCAGCGGCTGCCCTCACTCAGCTCAGGCTGCAGCGATGCTGCACGCCAGCATCCACACCCCTTCTACTAGAGCAATGCCTGCAAGGCAGAGCTTTAGGCAAACAGCCCACAAGATCATACACCTGTGGAGAAGAGAGCAATTTATACCTGCTTACTCCTTTGAAAAAGTGGCATAAGCAAACAAAGAGAGAAGTGGATCGTACAATGAGAAAGTGCCCGGCTGCAAAGGGAGTGGGTGGAGTACAGCTTGTTTATTTAGTCATTCCAAAGCAAACGTCACTAATTAATTTCAGGTCCTCCTTGTAGAGCTATGCTTTCCTTTCAGTGGAATGAATTGCCTGGAGGTGGACAGACACCACACGGTTTTAATGTCTTTTTTTTTTTTTTTTCAGAGAGAAAAGAATTCCTCTTTGTGAGGAAAAATGTGAAAGAAAGTTGCCAGGTACAGACAGTCTATCTGTCAAGGTATGTAATAAAATCTTCCTGAAGTAGTGTTTGAGCTTTCATTCTCTCAGCTTTTCTGGGAAGTTGTGAAATCTTAATCCCATTTCATGGAGATGATAGGAAGGGATGATCAGATGACCTGTGTGGGATTACCTGGGATGCTTACACTTGAGTAAGGAGCCAAAAATGACTTTTTTGATATGCTGGACCAGTTTTTCCCTAGTAAAGACTGATATACAAGCATCTTGTGAAAGTATCCACAGTGAACTGATGCTTGGTGTTGTACTACATGACCTTGCAACCCAAATGCTGCATTACCTCCATGTCATGGACTAGATTTTGCAAATGTAACTAAAAGGAGCCATGGATGGAACTCGGCATGTTTATCCTTTGTACAATGAAAAAACTAAAATATTCAGCTCCACTGCCTGGAACTAATGCAAATCTTTCTAATATTTTGTGCTAAAAGCCCTTTGAATATGTTTGTTACTTTCTCTTTGTAACACCACTTTAATTCAGCACTCCCTTTGTTATTGATCAGGAAGTGAAATACCAGGTGTGTTCAGTAAGCTAGTCTCAAGTCTGGCCTGGATATTAGACAGTAAGTTGGAATATGTACAAACGCAAACAAGCAAAACAGGGAATTGATGGAGGGAGAAGGGGAGACAGAGAGAGATTGTATATGTGGCCCTAATACCAGCAGAGACAAAGATAAAGGGGAAGAAAGCTGAAAATTGTCTTATTTTCAAGCAATGTGCTGAATAGCCCAAATAGAAAAAGCTTCTTTCTGCTTTCCTTCCTTTAGTCATTCTCCTGTTCGTAAGGCTTGAAGATGAGCCAATGTGCTAGAAGTGTTGCCAAAATATATGTTAAATATTGCAACCCAACGTTGATATCAAAATATGGCTATTTAAACTTCTTTCCACTACTTGTACAAGGTGTTTTGATATTCTTCAGGTCCTTTGGTGATACTTCTGTGGATGCATAACATTAATGTAATTTACATCATTGCCAGTGTTAGTTGTAGCAGTAACACCTCACAATTCAGCTGGCTGCCACCTCCCTAGGGCTAGTTTGTAACCAATGAACATATTTTGCCAGTCCCAGTGGTGTTACTGACCCTCTGCCCCAGAGTAGGGTGGGCACGGGCAGCTTTCTGACACTCCTGCTGCGAGGCTGGGGAGAGTAGTGCCAGGGATGAGCTCAGTAATGGCAGGAGCCTTGCCACGATGCTCTGGACCTTACACCACCAAGAGCCACCCAGCAGCTCTGCGCTGTGATGTTTTTCTCTCCTGCCCGGCAGTTCCAGGCAGGCTGTCTGCAGAGGGACCAGGGCCACTTGAGAGGCCAACAGAGACTGTGTCAGCGCTGGAAACCATCAAACTGCTCACCTCCATCGCTTGCAACCTTCCTCATCTTAGTAGGACTACATCACATACACAACAAAAAAGTCTCTCTGTTGAGTTTCTTCTCAGAGGAGTTTACATTTGTTCAAATTGGTTCTCTTATTCTGGGGGTTTTATGGAGAAGGGGATGCGTGTAAGTTATTCCACTTCATTGACAAATAAACACTTTTGCTCTAGATATCTAGCACCCTTTCTGAGAGGGAACTCTGTCTTTTGCACCTTTCCTAGAAAGAAGACTTAGTTAGGCTTGTGTCACTTGCCTGGAGAGGAAGAGTGAGAACTTCCCAAATCATGAGTGGAAGTCAGCTCTTGCCAATACCTTGGGTAAAAAAAGTACCTGACAGGTTCTCTGTGACTTCTCCAGTATGTTTACAATTATTTCTAATTCACCATTCCAGACACATAGCAGAGATCAGCTGTGGTACATATAGGTCATCCATAGCAAAGCATTTAAGCAGATTATAGGCACATGATTCTAAGCAGAGAGAAAGTACAAAATTATATTCTAAAATTCATGTTATTTCTTGTTTCCTGTGACTTCCAGATAGCTGTTAAGTAAGAACAATACTGAGTAGCCAAGTGACATGCTATCATTGCAGAACATGAAATTTGACACGTGCTAATCCTCAAGCTTTGCTCTCAACAAGGAAAACTTGATGGTTACAGTGGGGGCAATATGTACAGAGGAGGCAATCATCCATGATATGGCAGCTGCTGGTCATAGTCCATCAGGAGGTGCAAACAAGCACTGCTAGGTTCAGATAATAATGTGTCTTGTTCCCTTTGCAGAGGATTCGATGTAGGGGAAACAGCCAGAAAAGCCTGTTCTGGAGACAAATCTCGTTGGCAGACAAGTTGCTGTGGAAGCTTCTGTTACCCTATTTTTTCCTTATTTTGAGGAAGAATCCTCTGGGAGGATGAGAAGAGTCAGGTCTGTTTATCAGCAGCATTGGGGGACTTCTACACCCGCTGCATCTCACCCCAAGTATGGCATGGACACCTCCTGGAGCACCTCCATGTGTGGACTCCTGGAGAGCAGACCTTGTGGGCTTGGCTGGTTTGGAAACCTGTCTGCAGCTCAAGCTCTTTCTTCTGGACCTGCTTCCAGACAGGGCTGAGAGAGAAAAGCATTTTCCACTCAGATTTAGCAATCTGCAAAATTTGGTGTTAGTAATTAAGAGCAGATAAGCAACACTGTTACAGATGAAGCTTTCACATCTTCTGCAGGTCTGTGCAACAACTGAGCTAAAAGCATTGGATAATAGTTCTGCCAGCCTGACAGTCTTAGGGGCAACGTGCTCTTGTGCTTAGCTTGATTAAAACATTTACTCTCTGGCAATGGCCAGGAACACACAGCCAAGAGCAAATACTACTCAGCTGAGGCTGCAAATGCCAATGGTCCATGAGACCCCAGGCCTTTTGACCCACTGAGTGGTTGCCCAAGGAGTCCTGGCCTTCGGAGGCCCGATTGGCAGATGGGGCACAGGGCCGAATCACAGCTTCCCTAGCTTTTGGGACCAGCAGCGCAGACCTCGTCTTGGTGAGCATCACCGACTTGTAGGACGCCAGCGTGAGGCTTGGAAATGAAACAGAGGCTTCAGCTGCACTTCTAGGTGGGTAAATGGAGAGGAGGGGTCATCCTCACATGACAGGAAAGTGTATGAAATCTTTCTGAAGCGAGTCCTGGAGCCTCGCTGTGGTTCCTGCTGGGTGCAGGTGCTAGAAGCAGAATGTGGATTCCTCTGGGACCAGGCAGCCACTGGGAGCCTTGCTGGGTGGTAGGAGGATGAGCGTGCTGCAGAGACCTAACAAACCTCCTACATGCATGTGGGCAGGGTGCTGTAGATGCAAGGCACCCAGTCCTGCAAAGCCACAGTTAAATTTCAGAGTGGGAATAAGTGGTGAACATCATCAGCAATCATTCATGGGCCATGTACCTGGGTGGTACGCATGTAGCCTTGCACATGGGGACCGGTACAGCCAGCACACAGGAATCTAGGTGGGAAAGGAGTTGAAAAGGAGGTGATGGTAGGGCGAAGCAGGGCGAAGAGCGGCCTTCTATATCACCAGCTATTTATTTATTTATTTATTTTAAACACACTCCATGCACTTGCAGCCAACACCACAAGCCAGGCAAGAGCCTCTGCAGCCTCTGCCCAGCATCTCTCCGGTGAATCCTTTGAAGCCGCTTCAGGGGAACACAGGCCCCCAGGCATCCATTGTCGGTCACCTGCAACAATCCAGCTGATCTCCAGTTCTGCTTGGAGATGGAGCAGACATGCCTGCCACTTCAGTAAGCATTTGAAGTGCTCGGACCCAGTGTTCCTCAACATCTGTTGGTGAGGGCCATGAAGAGGGACCCTCCCCATCCTGCCCAGGTGGGGGTCTCGTCCCCCTCCAGTGGGTGTGTGGATTCCCACCACGCCAGCTGGAGCTCACCTGGGGCCTCCAGTGGTGCACAGCAGACAGGAGGCAGGCAGGGGTGAGGGACTGTCCCTTCCAAAACGGCCTCTGCAGCCACGGCATTAGCCCAGCAGAAACCATGCTGGCCTGCTGGGCTCTTGCTGCGTAGCTGGTGAGCCCCTTCCCTGCGAGCTGGGAAGGTGCCAGCACTGCAACAGGCCTTGACTGTCTTCCCCACAGAGACCATTTTAGCCCGGGAGTGCCATTTTAAGGCACAGCAAATACATCCACTTGCCAATGGAGCGCTTTCAACGCGGAGCCTGCAGCTGGCTGTGAATGGAGCAGGGAAGGAGGGTGCTGCCCAGGGCTGCTCCTGGGCGGGCAGCGGCCAGTCCCACTGGCTGTGCTGTGGAGCTCTGGCACAGCAAGGGCAGCGTCTGCCTTGAGGCTGTGGCAGGAAATACTGGCTCCAGGTTACACCTAGAGGGAGGACATCTTTTCCACAACTGCCAAGTTTAGAAAAGAAGTTATGGCTTTAAGGTGATGAAGTGTCAGATACACAGCCCAAAATAGTCTGTCGGATAGGAAATTACGAGGGACTTAGGGAAGAGAATAAAGAATACTTGGTACCATGCCTGCAGGAAGTAATAAGTAGAAGTGAACAAGGGTTTCCTTCTTCTAAAAGCTTCTTTTATCTTCTCTGAAAGCTGTGGGCTCGTAGAGGAACAACATGAATTCTTATTCACATTTTCTGTACTGCTACAGAGCGTTTTTCTTGTTCATCTCCAGGGTCATATCCAGTTATGATGTGCAGAGAAGCATGGTCACTGACCCTCAGGACCAGGGGCAAGACAGAGACAAGCCTATGTGCATCTAAATCTGCTTCCCACTGCAAACTTGAAACTGCACTAGATTAGAAACTGCTTTGAAGTTTCTGAAATAACAAAAATCCTACTTGATTTTACTATAAGCATTGCATATTCAAACATGAACTGAGTTCCCTCTTCCTCTAATAAGTGATGCAGAAGATAAAATATTGAAAGGAAAAGTGAAGTAAGAAGCTTTGAAACACTTCTGAAGACTCCCTGGAGGCAGGGACAACGTGAGGCATGAAATACACAGTTGAAAAACCCATTCTGGAGCATAAGATTTTTTCAAAAGGTGACTGGAGAATAGGTGCAGGTTGTATGTTCTGAAAATGCTGATTTTTAACTGAGAAGCTGAATGAAAGACAGGACACAAATGTAATCAAAGACAACCTGAAAATGGACAAGAAAAATTACCCCATTCAATTACAAAAAAATAATGATAAAAAATATTGTTTTCCTTAGGAAGTATTTCTCTACAAAAATAAAATTTTCAACTTCAGTCTCTCAAGCCAGACTACAGTAACCGAGTTTATCTGCTGCTAACCTACAAGGGTCTTGTTATAGAGCTGAGAACTAGAAGAGTTAATGACTTGGGAGGAAACAGTCCTGTGCAGGGAGCGCATCTTTCAGGGTGGAAAGTCACAGAAGAGGAACAGTGAGACGTGGAAAACTGCCTTGTCTTGGGTACATGGATATTAGCTCTGGGAGAAGCTCACCCTGATACATCACTCCTTATCTTCATCCAACTAACACTCATCTACTTCACAGCATCCTCTTACACCTCTTCTAGCCCAGACATCTCCCACTGGCATTCTTTCGTCCTTTTAATATTCCCAGTCTCTTTCAATGTCTCTTACTCTTTCTGGAATTGTTTTTATTTAATTTATTTTTTACATTTCTTGAAATATCTGTGTTTCCAGGGGTAATTTCTGCAAACATCAGTGACTATTCCCATTGGGATGAGATTGCATTCATATTAAAAAATATATATATTGCATTCAGTCTCTTCTCTTTTCAACTGCATTTCATTCAACTCTCCTCCAATTATCACACGAAATGCAAAACTGACCAATGCTTTGTTTTCTTAACATTATTGCCAGATCTCTATCTGTATTCACTAACATTCCTGGCTTTCAAGAACAAAATCTACATCTACTATTTCCTTTAAACAATTAGATGCTCAGTTCCAATTCCTGAATGATCTATGAGCCCCCACATCTCTTTCAATATCCAGAAGTTTAGGGATGGAGGCTCTAGACACTCCGAAAGGCAAAACTCACTTTTGCAAAGCATCATATGGGTATAATGGCACCGTTACCAGGCTGAGCCCTTTCCCAAAATAGCTGTCTATGACTCCTTGTGTTCCAAATGACTTCCTTGGTAAGCTGCAAGCTGTGTATCAGCATTGGTCACTTCGGTGCTCTGAAACTAAGCACCAAAAAATGGTCTGCTCGCTGGAGGCAAATCCAGCAGGATGCCTGCACACGTGCCCTTGTGCTTGCCCCCACAGGAGAGTGTGCGGGGACCTGGCTCCTCGTTCCAGTCACTTGGAGGACCAGTAGCTTGAGGATGTTGTTGACCACCTTCAAGCCTGGGCTTAGACCTCTCTTTATGGAGCTGCAGACTAGGTGCAGGAATCAGAATGAGACCGATGCTTCTGTACCTGGTGACTTTTTTTTTTTTTTTTAAAAAAAACACATATCTCCCACTGATCCATTTTGGAGTGCAACCCGATCATAGCTACAGCAGCAGTGCAAAAAGGTGTTACTATGGTACAAAAATGAGCTGAAACCTCCTAAAATTGCTTTATGTAAAATTACACAGCTACTACCTTCTCTAAGCTATATCCTAGTTTTCCTGTTTTTTGCTTTCTGGGAACCTGCTGCCTTTATTCCTTATTTCTGGGGGGAGAAAGCCAGGCGGGCTGCATTTGTAGTTAGCCCAGAGAAACTGAGAGAGATTCAGGAAAGTCTGTGCAGAGCCCAACATGCACTGTGCTTGGTTTTTCCTCTCAGCAGCATAACCAGGGGTTTCAGAGCAGCTCTCGCTGCTGCAGGCAGGGAGGGGGCATCACCCAGGGTCCAGGGGCAGCACCAGGCACCCCACTGCAGCACCAGGAAGGCCAAAGCCAGGGTTAGCTCAAAACTGAAATAGTGGATTCTCAAGGGTAGCAACTGTGCTAAGGCCCCTCTTAAAATCAGGAAAACTTTCAAAGCATGCTAACCCTTGGTCCTCGGAGCCAGCTCAGGTGGGCAGGACAAACCGAACCCTGTGTTGGTAGCAGGAGGGGACGGCTCACAGCTAATTAGCAGTGTCAGTTCTAATTAACTGGGCCATGATGATTTCATTACCATTTTCAATAATCTTGATTAAATGCTAAGTGATAGCTTATTAAACAAGTTGGGCTAAATCAGCCTCTCTTCATTTGTCACTGATTATTTTAAGGTAGATCCAGTGGTTCTGAACACAGAGGTCCATCCTTCCTGCTAAACGCAGGAGATGCTTTGGTGCCACCCCAACTAGGGGGCCTCAAGCAAAACAGCTGGTTAAGAAGTGACCCGTTCTGTATAAGATGCTTCAGAGGCAGGCCTGCATTCAGAGCCGGCCTTGACCTGCTTTTTTCCTGCTCCAGGCAAGTACAGAAATGCCTCTTGCACAACACCAAGCAGATGGTGCAATGCTCAGATCTGGAAGTGCAACCTGTGGCAGCTACTGCATACCCCATGGGCCTCCATCCTGAAGGGGCAGTCATGCCCCGGCCAGTGCATTTGATGGCTGTGCTCTTGCAAGCATGCCTTTCTTACAGACCTGGGGCCCAAAGGCAAAGCCGAACAGCAGACATTCAACCATGGGCTGGGTTACTGCAGGGGAGGGCAAGGCTGGAGCCTTTCCACTCCAAAAGCATGTGTCCCTGATGGCTGAAATAGAGGAATAGCTCTGATATTTTCAAGTACCACCAGTAATTTGATGTGGTGACTTAGTGCAGACGAGACTACAGGGTGAATACAGCGTGTATTTCTAAAAATTACTGAATAAAAGTACCTTCAAGAAAAAAATGTGAATGGCTGGGCCTGATCCAGCTCTCAGTTGTGCCTGTTTTATGTCCGCAAAAGCCTTCTCTCAGCTTCGCATCTTTCTGCAAGCCCACCTTGCACTTGGGAAATTGCCTCTTTTCCAAAGAGCTGCACGGATGGGTTTTCTTCTAGAGAGTCAGCTGGTGTGTTGCTGATGGCTTTAAACTAGCTAACAGCTTCATGAAAACAAATTACACCTCTCATACTTGTCTCTTTGCTGCCAGGCGAATCGTTTCCCAGACACGGTGGGGCTAGGTTTAACAGCAAGGACCCCTCGGCCATCACATCTGCAGTCTGGATTTGCTGACCCTGAGAGCTGCGCTGCAGGAGGATGCAGGCAGGGCCATTGCAACAGCCCACAGCCAAATGCAGCACCAGGCCTGGGAGACATCAGCGTGTGCCTCCGGGCGAGCAGGAGCAGCACCGCGGCGGCGGCACTCGTGCGCAGCTGAGGCAGCCGGGGTGCTGCTCCGGGCCGACCGCAGGGGCCCACAGGGGAGCCCGAGGCGCGCCTGGCAGGAGGAGCAGGCTCTCCAGCACCGCGGCCCTGAGCGCGTCACGCCAACCCGCACAAAGTGCGCTGGAGACGCCACGGTGAACGTCCCACCTCCAGCCAGCAGCCCCAGTAGGCTGTAGGCACCAGAGGGCTGCCCTGAGCCACCCCGTGCCAGAGGGAGGCCTGGCCACAGCATCAGTGCCCCGTCTGCTTGCTGCCCTGCTCCTCCAGCGTCCAGCCCGCAGCCAGTGCTGCTCTGCCTTCGGTATCTGGCTCGGGGTCGCTGATGGTGGCGGGCGAGCCTGCCAGTCACTTCTGCTGCCCCTCCACCGCCACCTCCATCCAGTTCAAGATTTACCCCAGTGAGTCTGTCTTCTTTTTAAAACCTTTCTTGAAACTCTTTAATTCTGAGTAATTTGTGTTCTGAAGTTCTTGGCAGTACTGTAAATTGCTAGTGATCTGCAGAGCAGAAGTGATTTGGTCTTGTTTTTCTCCCCAGCATGCTAGTATTTGAGAGGGGTGGCTTGTGAGTGAAGGAATAACAGGTAAACATTTGTGCTTGCCTATTTCTCTCCAACATGATTTACAAGAATGTGAGTGCCAAAAAGTCCCAGAAGCTCTTTCATACCTGGTCCAACTAAAATAAATACAGGACTAGAAGAACTTTTCATGTTGTGTTCCCTGTGAATTGGTAGGAAGACAGCTCAGCAAGAGCCGTTAGAAAGCTCTGAACCACCCAATGTCCAGGTAACAACTAATATGATAAAGGCAAAAATGTTCTGAAAATTACATAAAGTCATTCCTTTTTTCTATTGGGCTGTTTTGAAAGACTAAGGATTGAGTCACTGAAAACAGGACCCCATTGGTACAGGGAAGCACGTTATCAGAGAAAGAAAAATGACTGAGTCAAACTGTCCTAAAGGTTTAGCTTTATGATGCAGTCTGCCAAGACCTCATGTGCCTCCAGAAAACATTTTTTTTTGTGATAGTGTAATTCATTTCTTTAATACTGGTGAGCTTCAAATGGAAATGATGCCACTGGGGCTGCAATCATCATAAGTAATTTCCTACAAAGACTACAATTCTGTCTAGAAATTTAGGAGGCTATTAGCTTGGAGGAGATGCTTGAAAGGAAGGAACTGCAGAAGAAGAGAAAGAAATGAAGTTTGGTAGTGCATTACATCTTTCCTAACACTCGGAGTTTGAAAAGAGATACAAAATCTATGGGAAAGTTCCTGCATGGAAGGTTTCCAACACAGACTGTATCTTCCTACATTTTCTCTCTTCTGCTGTGTTGCCACTGGTTATTTAAACTAAGGAACTTCTCTTCAGGTTAGATATACTCAGGCATTGAACAAATACAGAATGCTTCTTTGATGTTTCATGTTTCCTTTGTTTATCAATAGATCACTCAGCCATTGCAGCTATCCTGAAAGCCACAGAGGGTAAAGAAAAGATAGGTTTGGTGGAGTAACAGATAGTCTAAGTTGGAGATTTTTCTCCCCATTCACTTTAGTTTGACTCATAACTACTTTGCAGGCCTGTGGTGACTTTGGAGTTAGTACACAAGAGGAATAAGGAATGAACCAGAGCAGAACCGGTTGAAGCCACAAGCTACTCACTTTCCAGGGAGCTGGCCTTACTGCATTCATCACCTACCAGCCTCCAGCTCTCTTCAAGCTCATTAAAGAGAGAAGAATTTACTTTCAAACAAACAGGGACCACATGATTTACCCTGGAAGAGGTGTGGGGGTTGGTGGAAACACAGCCTCTCCTGCAGCCTGAACACTTAAGGAACTGCTTACCATAAAGCAAGGCTTCTTTTATAAAATAGTGAGTTAATTATTCATCTCCGTATAATGAGCACCTGGGACTTTGTTTAATGTCTCAGACCAACAACAGCTGTGATTATATTGACAACAGCACAAGTGGCAATCCTAGGGAAAAAAAAAAAAAAAGTGTGCTGCTTTAATACTTCTCTGTCACTGGCACCAAGGAGGTAGTTAATAGAAGAAGAGGGATCTGCTGGAGGAAGGTGATTTATGTAGTTGCTGTTCTGTATCGCTTTCCTTTAGCTCAGCTGAGCTGGAGGCACTGTTGGAAGCACAGGTCTACTTTAAGTGGCATCCCAGCACCTCAAAAGATGCTGAGAAAAGACTAAGCCAAAATATAGAAAGATGCACCCAACTTCTCAAAAGCAGCTTAGGGATAAAAAAGGTTATTCCTGTCTTTATTTGTAATCCTGATTTCTTTGAAATAAATAGCATTCTTATTGTCTGTGTTTTTGTACTGGGCCTGGCTGGGATAGAGTTAACTCTCCCCACAGCAGCCCATACAGCGGTGTGCTCTGCACTTGGAGCTAGAACAGCACCGATATCACACCTGTGTTTTGGCTGTTGCTGAGCATGGCACAGCACCCAGACTCTCCAGACCCCCAGAGCCAGTGGGCTGGGGGTGGGCAGCAGTCGGGAGGGGACATCATCAGGGCAGCTGACCTGAACCGACCAAAGGGATATCCCATACCATGTGGTGTCACTCTCAGCAATAAAAGCTGGGGAAGGGGAAGGAGAAGAGGAGGCTCTCGTTATGAAGACATCTGTCCTGAACAATTGCTATGCATATTGAGGCCCTGCTTCCCAGGATGTGGCCAAGCATCGCTCATTGATGGGAAGTAGAAAATTGTTTTTTTTTTCTCTCTCTTTGCTTCTGCATGGCCTTTGCCTTTTTTCCCCCCCCCTTTCTTTTCCCTTTAATTAAATTATCCTTATCTCAGCCTGTGAGGTTTTTTTTTTTCTTTCCATCATACTTTCTTCTTCCCATCTTCCTTTTTTTGAGGAGGGGGAGTGAGAGAGCGGTTGTGGGGGAGTTTGGCTGCTCAGCAGAGTAAAACCACCACAGTTTTCCTAAAGTTTCCCCGAATTTAGCCCCATGAAAGGTCAAAAATAAAAATCTGGTTGGGAACAGGATGTCTCATTTCATATACTCAGAACAACAGCACCTCTAATACTAGCCAAAAAAAGGGCTTTATGTGGCTCATCAGCAGCATATCTCTGATTTGCACATAAATCTTACCCCCGGGAGGTATTAGGAATTTTTAATTATAGACAATGAAGCAAAGTAGCCCTGGATCACATCCAAACTTCTCCCAATCTGGACAGAGGGTTCTGCATCTGGCACTTTTTTTAAACTCCTTCAGCCAGCTTAACAGGTTAATGCTCAAACAACCTTGAGACTCTTGAATGAAAGTGGCTATTAGTGAGAAGTTATTATTATCAGCAGTACCATCTTAAGTTGCTGAACCTCAGATTCTAGCACAGAATGTCTCCATAATTAAATATTGGCTCTTTCTGAGTCACTTTGGAACATTTGCTGTGAGTCAACCTGAAACAAAACAACCAGCCTCAGAATCCTGCAAACAAAGGATGCCTTTTTCATCCCGTGATCTGTAGTTGTGCCTTGACATGTATCAAGGAGTACATTTCTAAAGCAAATGCTGAACAACCAGAGTTGCTGGAAGGTAAAGCAGTAAAAATCATGTCCTAAGCAGCTGGCCACATTTTCAAGAAGATTGAGAAATTTCCTATATGTGTGGGGGGGAAAAAAAAAAAAAAGGAAAAAAAAATCAGAGACAGTACTTCTGCATAAAGATTTGGTTTAGGATATTTATTTGTTTTAGTACCTTTTCTGTTACAGTAAAAAAGCAAGCCAATTGGAGATAAAACCAGCCCTGAATTTCCAGTCTCCAGCTTGGTCAGTCTGTTACTAATTAGCATCTCAGACAACAATGATTTTTTTTTTCCCCCTATGCAAACAGCTTCTCAGAGCTGAAACACAGGACTCTTTAGGTGTGATGTTTGTTCTGAATGCTTTGACAGAAAAGAAAAACATTTCAGAGTGTTAGTGAGGAATATTGGTGCAAACTGAGATGTTTTGATAGCATATTGGAAAAGGCTGGACAAAGGTTATCCAAGGCTGGAACAACATTTGGACCTGAAGCACCAGACCGAGGTGATCTGCCACGAATTTCTGACAAACAGGAGAGGAGATTAATGCTTCTAGGCCAGCAGATGTTGGCTTGGAGCCTGGGTGCAGAAAGTCAGGAGTGAGATGCAATAGAAGAGCTTTTGTGGATGACATGCCAGAATAGTGGTGGCTCCTCCTGGTCAGCATAGAGTCTATTTGGCAAAGTCACAACATGAACCAAAGTCATCTGTTGCAGATGCCTTTGGATGACTTTCCCTAAATGCTATTTGGAGGGTTAGCAATGACTTTGAATGTTATGCTATCTGGCTGAGTGTCTGGGGTGAACTCCAATTTGCTTTCCCGTGCTGGCTGATTGAGTAACATAATTTAGATAATGTTTATATAATTATGAAACAAAATCTATGTTAAAAGAAGACTGCCTGGTCTAGAAATTCAGGGCTTATATCTGACGGTGCTCAGAGAATCGAGAGTATTTCCTCTGTGCTACTCCATCTCTGAAATTATCAGCCCTGTGGGCCGTTCTGTGAGGTTTGTAAGCGCATACGAAGCTCAATGCCCACCACCTCGGGCTGCAGCTGTAAGCATTGCGCACTCTGGGAAAGAGCCCCAGCACCAGAGGCTTGCAGAGAAGGCCAGGCTGATCGTGGGGCTGCTCCCCTGACCGGGCAGAGCCCAGCAGGAGTGGGGCCGGGGGCCAGCCCCTGGGCAGCAGCGGGGACACTGGACGGCTCCCGCTGAGCCCTGAGCCCCGTCCTGCCCAGCCGTCGGATGCCAGTGACATCTGCACGGGCAGCTGCCACCTCCAGCAGCCAGCTGGGGTCAGTGGGCAGCCGCTGTCTATGCCAGGAGCACGAGTAGGGGTAATGCTGCAGACACCAAGAGCTAACATGGACATTTCCAGTTCTTCTGTTTCTTACAGCACACTAGACAAGAGAAACACTTCATTGTAAGCAAGAAATTAATACTGTCCAGGTTCATGTGGCATGGGAACTTTTCCCCCCAAAACCTGCCTTTCTGCAGCTGAGCTGCCTCCACACCAATATATGACTGTGCCTGATAAAACACACGTACCAGGAAATATCTTGCACTTACCCATGCAGAATGACATATGAGACATTTAATCTCTGCCAGACTTGAATTTTATTAAATATTAGAGCAGATACAAAATACATGTAGGAAAGAGATAAAACAGCAATCTGTTAGACCTTGGAGTACATGATAAGGTTTACACCTTATCTAAGCTATGTTTATGCTTCTTAAGCGATCTTTATCAAGATGCTGCCACCCATAGTGACACGGGGAATCAGTGCTTGGGTTTCACTCAGTGCCACAAGAAATGCAAGTCAGGGAATTCGGCAGTCTCCTTTATCTCTGCTCTGACACGGCTGCCTGGAGCCTAGAAATAGGATAAAACAGTTTTTCTAGAGCACATTCCTCAATATTTTAGTTAATACGATGATAAATCCTATCCTGTTCCTTGACAACTGGGAGCAAAACATATATTTGTAAAGTGATGGCATGTTTTGACTAGCTGCGAGAATCTGTAAGTTCTTCTTTCTCTAAGCACAATCTTACTTAAGTAGAAACAGTCTACTCTTAATGTGTAATGAATGCTTCCCACCTGCCAGACTCCTCAGGAGTAGGTTGAACACCAAGCCATGATGGTAGGTGAGGGACTTGACTTTCCTCAGCCATTCGCTGGTGTCTGACCACTTTCTAGGAGTTTCTACTTTAGTTTTGAAGGGGAATTCTTGGCTCACTCAATGCATGTCTTGTCAGAAGTTCTGCATACTTGCATCTGGTAGCTCACCAGATCTTGCCAGCAGACAACAGAACTGTAGGTCATCTCGCAGGTCTCTCATGGAGGCACGAAATAAATTAAAATCGCTGCTTAAGAAATGTCTACCTGGAAACCACTCAGATGAACTGCAATTCAGATTTATGACTAGGGCTCCTCTGGGAGCCTCCTTGCCCGCCAAAGCCCCTGCAGACCTGTCCTTCGGGTAATTCTCTGCTGCCTCGCCAAGCTGTGCTCTGCAGATTCAGCTAACCATGTTTTGTCATGGCCAATTGAGTGGTGCTATAATACATAACCAGGGAATACCAGGGAGGAGCTTCTTCAGCAGTAGTTAAACATGTTATTTTTGTACCTTCAGGATGTTTTAGCTACAAAATGCCAAATGCAACAGGTAGATCTGTTGAAAGGATTCTTTTTATCACCTAAAACAAATTGTTGCTTTTCCATTTCACGTGAAATCTCTTTTCCATTACTTTAAGAGAAAGTATACAGGAATCATCTGACTCTCCTCCATTTGGTTCAGTAATTTCTTTATCTTTAGCCTGCAGAAAGCTGGGCAATTTTCTTCATCTTGCAGTCTAAGGATAGACCCCAGAAAGGTGCAAATGAACATGTGCACACCCTCAGGTGGGGTTCATCAGACTTTAAAATGCCTTATATCCATCTCCCCTGAACTATATTGTGAAGCATAACCTCCTGAGTAGGCTTTCGTTTGAATTATTTTGGGTAGAGCATTCATATCCATGGCTGGTTTCACAAGAGGTGCATACAGGCCAGTTTGTGCAAGTAAGATGTGTTCAGACGGGGTTTAGCATTAGGATCATTTTTAATGTAATGGAACAGAAAATTCTAACCACCTGGTTACCTTTTTGGTAGCAAGTATTTTGTACGCACAGTTTTACAGACAAGCAGTGTGAAATCTCAGCTGCTGTCAGACTCTGGAAGTCTGTACAATACTTGTTAGAACATGTGCCTTGCAATCACAGCCCAATTATACAGCAACAGCGCCTGGAAATGGTATGGACTGAGCACACAGGAAAGTCTCAGAAGCCATTGCTTTTTGAACTTTTAAAAGACTTCTTCACAGCAAAGAAAGAGCTTATAGCTTGTGGCATAGCTCTTAGCAAAAGGAATTATTTTTGACATGCTCATTTGCAGAGTCACCCTTAGGCTGAAACGACTGAGAACAAACTGAAGGTTCCCAGGCTTCTCTGAACATTTATAAATGACACTGGTTTCTGCATGGAGGGAAAATAATCTAAAAGCAAGTACCAGAGTAAATATGTATGGTTTCCAGGTGAGCCGGTGAACACTCACAGGGCTTGCAAAGCAGTGAGGAACATGTGAGAAAAATGGCTAATTATACACACTGTACTGTGGGAGAGAGACAAAAAAGGGCGAGTGAATGAACCTGGGGCTTCATCAATCCAATCTAGATTTAAAAGTTTCAGTCTAAGTAATAGCTAGATAAGGACTGAGAGAGCTTAGCCATCAAGAGGTGACAAACTGCCTACTTTGCAGACACAGGAAAGGGAATCTATACCAGCTATTGTTTCAGCAGCTGTTAGAAGAGTTAGTCTTTCAGGCAGAAAGTGGTTCGTCCCTAAAGCAGATGTGCCACCTTGCTGGAGTACAGGTGTGGGCACAGGACAGTCTTCCTTCAATTCATGCTACACGTGCCAACTTCCAAAGAAGGCCAGACATTCAGCTACAATCTGCAGTAGAAAACTCAGTAAAAGATGGTCCGAGAGGCATGTACTTCTTCATAATTTAGTTGGTTTCTCCAGAGCTGGGTAGTATTCTTGGCATAAATCACCAATCCTGATTTCTCCGAACGTGCGCTTTAATGATTTCCTGGACACCGTGAGAGCACATGAGCATGGCCTGTTCCATCAAGTCACCTTCCCATGCTACTCACTCCAAACCCTCTCGTTATATGAAGGTGTCCAGTTATGAATAGGCACCCCATACACAACTTAGGTGAGCCTCATTTTCCCCTGATAATAATATACTTTTCCCAAATATTTACAGGATCCAGATGTGGCATCGTCATGGCAACACACCTTTAAAACAAATACACTATTTTTCTAAGATTCACAATTTAGAGAGAGGAGGTGGTAAAGCTTGACATTAGAAATCATCCTAAGAGACAGTTCAATGATGGGGGGGGCGGGAGGAGATAAGGGGTAGAGCAGCAGGAGACCATAGGAGAGGTGGTCAGTGAGAAAGGTCCTGATGGGTACACAGGGATGGAACCAATTAAACAGCTACTCTCATGAAGCAGTACTGACACAATGAAGTTTTGGAGAGTCAGTTAAATAAAGCAGTGGAAAGCAGCCTAAGAGAAAAGGATTGATAAGAAAATCATAGTACACCATGTTTGCATAGCTAGAGAGCTGACAGAGACCACAGACCAATGGAAGTGGTTGTATGCAACAGGATATGGGTATTTGATTATTACTGAATTGTTTGCAAGACTGATTAAAGATGGGCAAAATTTGAGAAAGTATTTGGTTTGATCAGGTTCTATTCGGGCAAAATGGAATTTTGAAAATTTTGGAATTAAGAATGAAATTGCTGTGTGTAACCATGAAAAGCCAACATTACCTATTTCTATTTAAATTCTTGGAAATCTGTACAGCTAGCAGCAATTTATTCCTGAAGCCTTTTGTAAGCTCTCAAAATGCCAGCTGCTTCCTTATAGTGCCTTAGGTTATAGTATGTAGGTATTAACCATTAGTTTAACTGAACTGGTGCCCTTGAGTGCTTCCACCCATGGCATTACCTTGGCTGAGTTGAATAATTCAAGATTCTTTTCTCCATAAACCCTCCAATTCTAATGTGAGCCTTGTAGCCAGTCTTCAGGTTTTTAACACAGCTGAACACAATGACTTACCTTCACAGTGATTTATCTGAGTTTCTCAAATAGGTGAAATATGCAGCCGCGTCTCATGTCCTGAATCATTGCTGACAAGGATTGGATGCTATGACGGATGATGGGCCTTCTGGGAATGTGCTGGCTAATGAAACATGGCAATCAGTTTTACCAAACCTTTGTACAACTTCACCCTAGGGAAATCACATAATTCAGCTGTGACAGCAGCAGCAGATTTCCCAGAGGGCTTCTTATAAAACAACAGTAAAACCTGACATTTATTACATCTACAATTTGCAGTTTCACACTGAACCCTCCAGCCTGTGGAACCCATTCATCTGAGGAAAAGAGCACCCACGAGGAAGCTATTTCTGAGCTATGCATCTCCAACATCATGGAAAGCATGAGAGTCGTGACTACAATGCCTGCAGGCAGCTCATCACACACCACGCTGCTCAGGCTGGCCATTAGCATTGCCAAGGGATCCTGGCTGGTTCTTCCGGCCTAATTCATGAAACACCTGCAAGCTGAGGATCTCTAAAGGTTGCAGGAGAGAAAACCAAGAACTATGAGCTATGCCATCCAACAAAACTTGCAGACAAATCTTTAGATAGAGCGTAGAAGGGCAGGGAGGGAGCCAGAGGAGGTTTGGGCTCAGGAAAAAGGGGAAGCTGCTGTGCCAAAAGCAGAGCTTTGCTTCAAGACGCTCCTTGGCGCTTTTCAGAAGGCTGTCTTGATTTGGCACCAATGGCTGCAGAAAAGGGACCAACTCAAAGTCAGGTCACTGGGGGTTCTACTCCTGCCCTAACCAGTTAACTACCTCTTTGACCTCGAGCAAGTCAGGCATTTGTTCCTTAGGCAATCTTCAGGTATGAGAACAGACAACTGTATTTCTTCTGCCTTATGGCTTTATTTAGGCTACCAGCGTTTTATAATAATAGATATGCTTACTGTAAGTTACAGATGACAGGGGGGATTGGGTAAATCTCCTGAAATGCACAGGAGTAAGAGATGGTGGGAAGAACTTGCGTCAAGACTTTATTGATAACTATTTTTGAAATATCAGGTTCAGTTATACTTTGTGAAAAATAAATGAAACGTTCCTGCAGCACCAAAACATCTCCGGAAACTGAAGGAATCATTTCCATTACCCAAGGTAAACAACTCTTGAAAGAGATTTCGTGGTTGTGACATTAAGTTCTCTCCATTTTTTCAGAAATCTGAACTGGAATGCATGTTTCAGTTTTATTGAAGCAAAAACTTTCAGTCAGGAATTGTGGGTTGGCTTTCTTTGTGAAACAAAGAGATTACAACTTAAAATTGTGGGGTGTCACAAGAAATAGCAAATGGTCTCCCTTGTTCAGCTTTACACATAGGTGCTTTTGTAACAGCGTGGCCAGACAGAAGGTGGGAACTTTTCACATGAAATCTGCGCAATCTTCATGCAGGATGGGAGATTCCCCAGTGGACACGGGGCTGGTAGAAATGCAGAGGACAATGAGAACCCCCCAGTGTGGCTACACAACTGCTTTCATGATATATGTTGTGCAAATGTTGATTGGGCTGCTGCAAAATTTGTGTCCATGAACATCCGTACATACATTTACAGATACAATGTTGAATTTTTAGGACAAATTGCAGATTAAATGAAAAATGGATCTCTCTCCAAAAGGATGAGTTATTTTGCACTGGGAGAAGGAAGCAGAGAAGTAGTTTTCTGAGGTCACATGCCAGTTTTAACCTAATTATTTTCTATTCACAAAGTGCTGATGAAAGAAGGTTAAAAAATATTTCAGTTCGATGCACTGCTGAGTCCATCTAAACAAGCCAGCGCACTGCAGTGCTTTCAGTTAAATGTAATCCAGCTACTGAGTCACGTTTTTAAAATCCATGTTAGTGTTACACTTTGGGTTTTTTTTTATTTTATTTTATTTTTAACAAATTCAGAGTCTGTAAATTCAGAGTCACAATCCCTATGCTTAGCCTTGTTCAACACATTAACTTCTGAAAAGCCAACTCAAATCTAACTCTAAATTATTCGGACTATTATCTTCCAGCCACGGCAATAGCAGAGGTCTGTAAAGTAGCTGACACGTAGACACCAGACCCAGAGCGACTGAGGTAACACAGGGGGCACATGCCAGTGGCCCCTTCAGCATGTGATGTTTGCCTTGGGACCTTCCCGTGCTTTGCTCTGACAGGTGGAGAAGAGCTGCTGTCCCGACCAGGCAGCCCCCTCCCGCGGCACTGCCACTGCCTCCCACAAAGGAGCACACAGGAAAGCAGACACCGCACGCTCTCCTGGCACCCAGAGCTTGTTTCCTGCTTGCTTGTTTCTCTCAAAACAAACCAGTCTGACCAAAAGCAGACTCTTTGCTCTGTGCTTACCTCCAAAGTACAAGCTTTCATTTGAATAAAATAAACCCTAAATACAAAAAATAGGGATTTGATAGGAAAATGCCACAGGCAGGGTTTTCTGTAAGCTCCTTAGGACAGATTCCAAAACTTCTTGCCACATCAGCATTCTCCTGTACCGAAAGAGATGCATTTTCTGTTAATCTCAATGATGCTGAATAACTTGGAGAACCGTTCGCTCCTGTGCCCATCAGACACATTGCCAACAGCCACATCAAAGC
The DNA here is from genome assembly GCA_013399475.1 of Chauna torquata. Lineage (NCBI taxonomy): Eukaryota > Metazoa > Chordata > Aves > Anseriformes > Anhimidae > Chauna > Chauna torquata. The sequence continues at coordinate 55,452 of VXAL01002834.1, read as the reverse complement.
TATTTAACTGTCCCTTATCCAACATCCCATACCTTCTCCCACTAGGCTGACTTATTTCTGTACTCTTCCTATGGCTTATCAGGGAGTAGGTGACTTTTTTCTCTCTCTCCCTTCCCACCGATTAAGAATGCAGAATTAAACCCATCTCTCAAGAACACCAGAGAATTTGAGGTTTATAAAGAACATGTGCTGAGTAATAGATTTAGTTTCCCCAAAATAGGAACAAATTAACAAACAAATTGATTTCCAAGACAGGTTGTATTTGAATTTTAACACCATAAATGCTAATTTCCAATAAAAGCTGTTTCAGTCACATGCCCAGTCCTGCTGTTCTCACGCTGCCAGAATAGTCTGTGACTAAATTCATCAATTGTTTCGGAGACTGGTGCTTTGACAAGGTTGGTACCTTGTGCACACATATTGCTTCTCTTTCCCCCTTCTTCACAGTCCATCCCCAGACTCTACCACATCCTTTCAAAGGCAGCTTCTCTATTAATGCCAAGGGATGAACTTAAGACCTAGCATGCATTTCGATGGCAAGCAGATCCCTGCTTCACCGCAGTGTTACTGTGCTTACTCTGCCATCTCTGCTGACCCCAGGAGGCTTCACTCTGCATATGGCAGCTTGGGACACAGAAAGAGATTGGTTCAAAGCTATATCTTGCGAAACTATAAGAAACAAAAGCTTCATCTACAGTCAGTAGGTTTTTTTGTTGTTGGTTTTTTGTTGTTGTTGGTTTGTTTGTTTTTTTTAAGTATAGGGAGTCCCTGTGTAACCTGCTGTTTATATCCAAGAAAATACATCTCCCCTTGTAGTAAGGACAGACAGATCACCCCAAACCAGACAATCTGGTGATTACAAGCCCCTACTTGCACCAAAAAAAGACATAATGAATACAGGAACAGAGGGAAAACACTCTCTGATGAAAAAGAAGTCAGCTATGCAATTCAAAATGACACCACCAGCACCAAAGCATAGTTCAGGTTTTGGCTTTATTTTAATGGACACACTACAAAATGAAAAGATACAACATTACCTGAAAAACTTCAGAAATTAATGTTCACTTAGGCATCAAGTTTTATTTCTACACCAAGAGAGTTTAAAATGTTTCTTGAAACAAAAGCTGTGCAAGTCAGCAGTCAATGACACAAACCTTGCCAAGCCCCGTGCACACACGGTTGTGTCCAAGACATAGCTCTGCCACTCAGGACCACACATGGGGCACTAAACATTTCCAAAAGGGCTGAAACTATTTTCCAGAGAAGCTGAAGAGCCTGGAAGGGCTGCCAGCACCAGAGCTCAGCCGTGCAGCACCCTGCTCCGCTCCTCCAGAAGCCCCCGCGCCTGCTGTACGTGCCCAGGCTGAGCGTGGACCCCTGCGTCCCAGCATGGCAGGCGCTGCCCACCTGGGCCAGGACCATCATTCACCAGGTGTCCTCCAAGTCTGTGCCAGGGCTGACTTCCCAGCAGATGTTGTAGAGCCTAAAAAATCTCAGGGGAGCAACAGCTCAAAGAAAGGCACTTTGTCTACTGTCGTTACTCTGGTGACTCCCTTACAGCACCGGAGGGAGCAACGGTCTTGGTCAACGCTTTCTTCTATTCGCAGCATTCAACCAACAATCCTTGCTGTCATTCTCTCTTGCCACTGAACCTTCTCTTTTTCAAGCTCAGCTTTCTTGGTGATGCTCTTTTTAATCCTAATGCATTGTCATTCTAAACTACTTGTCCCGTGGATCTGCACAGGCAGATAACTACAGCTCTTGAACTTCCCACTGAGAGCAGTGGACGAGCACCAGGGCAGCTTTAAGAACTGGTAACAAGACGACGTTGTGGAAATGCAATTTCAAGATGGTTTTGTAAAATCCTCTGCTGGCAATTATAAGATTGAGTAGGAATAAGCTGAAGGCCAGCTTTTACCTTTACTCAGATCCATCCTGACTGTCATCTTGCAGATCACTTTGTTTTGACAGCTATTGTGCTTGAATTCCTTTCCCCAGGCATTATATACGCATATAGCTCTGGGCTCACAATCACTCCTATAATTTGCTGTACCAACAAAATTATAACCACTGCAAACAGTCCACATGGTGATTATATATTACAAAGTAACTGTATGTTAAGCCACACATTATTTAATTCACAACGAAAGACTGCATTACACCTGAAAGACAAATCTTTCTCAATTACCAGGTTGTTTTTTTGTTGTTGTTTGTTTTGTTTTTTAAAATGCTGCGCCTCAGGTTAATTTCACATTAACTGTTGTGTTTTGACATTAAAAAAAAAAAAATCAAGACAGCACTTTATCTAACAAATCTAAAAGGCGCCCTGCTTTTTGACTTGCGTATCTCTCACATTTGTAGCATAAGTGGGAGTATAAAGGAAAGTCAGCTGGAATACTGGCACTGATGTGGAGCACAGCAGCAAGCAATTGTCCTCCCACTAGAGTACCATAGGGTTGATTATGCTCATTACTGAGCAAGATGACAGCACTAATACAGGGCTTTTCATTCCAGCCCTGCTGCAAACATCCAGCCACTGCCATGTAAATGAGTTACTCGGCTTTGCAGTCCTCTGAGACAGCCTGGAATGCAGGTCAGTGACTTTGAACTGGTGAGCGGTCATCTAGGTAAATGTCTGAAAAGTTTATCAAGCCTAACTGGGGCCTAGGAAGGGTAATATTAGAGCTGCAGACAAAAAACAGTACTGCAAGTGAATACAATAGGAAGTATCAGCTGCTTCTTACACTTATCTCATACAAAACTTGAGACTAGCTCTTTCATGAAGATAAAACTGTACTGGACTCATACTGGCAATATGGTCCAAAGTAGGGTAGTTTTTTTTGGTTGGTTGGTGGTGGGTTTTTTTTGTTTGTTTTGTTTTAAATTTCCTACAGCATTAAGCTATCTAACAGCATGGTATTTCACTCCCTGTGCCCACAAGCTAACAGATTACATGAGCACTTCTAATACGTTTCTGTGTGTATTATCTCAAACCTTTTGTATAGTTTCCCTGCATGGAGATGTTAAACAACTGCCTAGACACGGTCCTGGGCAACTGGCTGTAGGTGGTCCTGCTTGAGCCAGGTGGTAGACAAGATGACCTCCAGAGGTCCCTTCCACCCTCAACCATTCTGTGATTCTGTGATTTATCTTGAATCACTACAGAACAGTTTTTTCCATAGCTAGTTTATTTTGCACTGGCAAAAGAAGTTGGAGTACCCCTAAGATCTACTGCGTCAGGTCAGCATGGGAACTATTGCAGAGCAATTGTGCCTTATACCTCTGTTACTGTTTACAGAAAGATCACACCTGCAGGTCACGCTAGGTCCTTCTTCAGGCTTAACCACCATTCCCACCCAGAACACTTTGTGGAGTCACCTACACATGCTCTGTACGATCACAGAAGGAAAGAGAAACACAGGGCACCCCTCTCATGATATTCTTAAAGAGCCCAGAAACCATTAAGTGTTACATTTTGCTAACCTGTGCAGGAGAGGAAAAAAAAAAAAAAGTGCCATCCCAGTCTCCCCATGGAGCAGCAGCATTGAGACTCTGTACCTGCCCACCATGCTGCCTTCTAGAGAAGATGACTCCTTAGTAGCCATATATGCATCAGGGGTGAGAGTAAACAAGATGCTGTAGGGTGCTCAGATAGAAGGCTTGCTGCCAAAGCAAACAAACATTTGTTCACAGGCTGCAACTCAGTCACCAGAACTGAGAAACATCTCTCCTCCTCCACATACTCCCACCAGCTGGTAGAACCAACTTCTGATCAGAGGCAGTTGTGAAGTTGCTGATAAACTGTTCTTTGTCAGTTTTTTTTTTGTTTGTTTATTTTGCAACAGAAAGCTTTGTCAAAATGATCACTTTTGTCCAAGCTTTCCCTTAAGTTTTCTGAGTCTGGGGTGGAATTGCTTATCAGAGGACACAGCCCTCTCCAGAACAGTCACTCAACTGAAGCCGCCTCTAGGGTGTGGGCTCAAGACTGTCCTAACTACCAAAGCTAGAGAAGAGACCTCCACCACTCACGTCCCACTTGGCCCAAAACTCAGCATTACATTGGAGAAATTTTGACAGCCTGCTGTTTAAGACATAAATGCAAATCTGGAGACCCCACTGTAGTCCCCGTGCTTCCCTGCTTCAGAGCCAGCACTGAAACCCAGGTCTGCTGTCAGCCAGCTTAGTGCCTTGCTGACCAGGTGAAGAACTGAAGAAAGGGCAATTTCCTCCTTCCTGCTTTCTTGAAGAAAGTAAATGCATTTAAAACAACTCTTATCTCAGGGTGGGCTGAGAACATTTTATCTATTTTTTCACAAGTTGGGCAGGGGGTAAAGGTTTCCTGTCCAGTTCTTATTTCTGATGACAAAGCTTCTAAGATTTGCCCAGGAGTTGGGAGCTTGTAAACCTCTGGTTTGCAGCAGCAGCTGAACCAGGGCTGACAACAAGCAGGCTGCCCATGTTCAGTGTTCAACAGCCCTCCAGCTCCTCACCAGTCTTAATGAAGTGTAATGAAAGGAAATTAATGAGCTTTCTCCCCATTTGCCAAAGGAAAGAGCAGCTGGAAATATGCAGGGATGCAATATGAATTGAGCACGATTAAGTACATTATAATCATTGCTCTGAATAAAACAGAGCTGATATACCTCAGCAGCCTACAACCGTCCCTTGTCGTTACAGCCATTTAGCTAGCTCTGCTTTAATTGCCTCTGAAAGCCACCCAGAAAGGATTTCTTTTCTGCACTTTCCAATTTAAAACCAGGGACAGAAATATGTAAGCACCAACCTGCATTCGTTTAGACAATGGGGGTTCAGTGGGAGAGCCAGGCAGACGGGCATTTTACAATGAACCGCTTGGTGCCTGACACGCAGGACAGCGTGACTGCAGCGCGTGGGCACAGCTGCAGCTGGAGGACGCGGCCACAGCCCGAGCGATGGGTACGGAGCTCTGAGCTTCCTCGGGGCCACGTCAGCCACCCGCGATGCTCTGGTTCCTGGCAGGCAGTGGCCCACTTGCTGTCCTGGCCTGGGGGGCACCAAGCACAAACTCCAGCTCACAGAGGACTGAGCCTTTGGCTCAGCTCACGGCAGTAACTTGGTAATAGCTCAACTCCTGAGTAACTTCAATGAAGCTTATCTGAGAGCAAGAGAGCCAGCCACATTACAGAGCACCACAGCACCCTCGCACCTGCTGCGCAAGGAGCTGTGCAGATGCTGAGGTGCAGCACTTCACCAGCAGAACCTCAACACAGCGAAGTCACTAGGATGCTCTGCAGCACCGGTCAAGTTTCATCTCCCAGAACAAGACACAGGACACCCAATATCAGAACACATTGCCTGGGGTGCCAAGAGCACAAGGATGCGTCAGCGAGGCTGATGGTGAGGCACAGCTGCTGTCGTGCTCCCTGGTGGAGCTCTCGCAGACACTGTGACATGCACTGCCCTGAATTTACATCTGTCCCATTACTCATCAAAAAACAGCAATCCAACTCTAAATTGATATTTTCTCTTCTGCATTCTTACTTGATTCACAGAAAAGCACAGATTATTTTCCCCCTTCAGATTAATTAATTTAAAGGCTCACAGTTCTGTTGGGAGACAATACCCAATTTGGCTCTGGCAAAGGAGCAGGACTGGAACCTGGCCTAAGCTCTTCTGCTGAGAAAGACCGAGTGGAGTTGTTCTGGAGTGAAAAAAATAGGGGGAAATGTTTCTTCTCTTTCTTGTGGATGAGAAGTATTCAAGAAGGACCTTTTTACTCCTGTTGCTTGTCTTGAGTTAGCTGAAAGGGTCCTCAGATCTCTCCTGGATAGAGATTTTATTTACAGAGTGTCAAGGAAGATAAATGAAGAGGTCAGGGCTCCAGCTTTCCCTCTTTAGCTCCTAGAAGTCTAGTGTACAATGGAAATCATGCCCCAAAATCTTTGCCATGGACAATGTTCCAGCCTCTGCTCCAAGCACACAGCCCGAAGTTCGTACATGGCTTTTATAGACCTGAATTCTTCTTAGACATGAGTTTGAATCCGTCATCCAAGATAGACCTCCGGTTGCGTCTTAGCCTCCTTTGCCTCTCAAGGTAGATGACGACTCCCAGGAGGAAGACAGCAATGAGGAGGAGGACCACTCCTGCAACGGCCAGAGTGATGACTGCAGCTTCTACCTGCCCTAGAGGCAACTTAGCTCCAAAAAGCCTGACCTTCTGGGATTCATCCTTATCCTCAAGCGGTGTCTCTGAGAGGGTGAAGACGGAAGGGGGGGAGGCGGGGGGGGAAGAGAGAGAGAGTGCCAATGAGAGCCAGAAATAATACAACTGAAAGACCCAAAAGACAATTAAAGCAAGTCAAAGCAGACCCAGTCTCTGTCCATCCAACAGACCCTCATCCCTCAGGTCACACAGAAATTGAGAATAAATGGTTCTTTCCCTAATTCACTCCATCCCAAGACCTCGGCATGTCTCACAGCTATTCAGCACTATCAGCTAACAACTGCTAAGCCCACGCATGAAGGAGATGGTCTGAGGTGGTGTGGGGAGTCAGTGGCTAAGCTAGGAAAAGAACTGAGATGAGAACACGCATCCAGACTGGGGCTGCTGCAAGCTCCCCACCCTGCTCCAAACTCCCCCTGCACATTGCTTCTGCTGTTGCCCAAGCCACCACTTTTCAGAATGCACTTGCTCAGTCATGCCAGCAGTGAGTCACTTCAGATCCTGAGCTCTATGCTTCCACAGTGAGGCAGCAGAAACCTTTAGAGAAAGGCAGCTATTTGCACAGATAGCAACTGTCAATCAGGTTTTTGCTTCATGAGCACACAGGCTGATGCTCGAGTATGGTATAAAAACAAATTACTTAAATAATGTCACTATTGCCGTGACATTTCCTACTCCTCTTCTTTATACTCATTTTGAGTGAGGAAAACATTGCTGGGAAGAACATGGCAGAATTATCATTAGAGACTGAAGACTTGTAGATAGATGGTTGTACTTTCAGCTGGTCTAAGCTGGCTCTGAAATCAGCTCAGCTGGATTTATTCGAAGTAGCTGAAAAATATAGGAGCAGTTGTGGAGAAAGATGAAAAAAATCAGAGGAAGAAATCACCACCATGAACTCCTCAGACTTTTACCTCCAGGAAGCTGTAAAAGAACGTCATCTACTATTCCCCTTTCCCCTTGTGCTGCTCAACCATCTGTTCATTAAAATACCTTAAAGACTGAAAGCACATGCTTAGGCTCTTTCCTTGGGGGAAGAACAGACCAGAAGCAAGATGCGCTTGTTTGCATGCTGATTAAGTCCCTTCAGCTAGTAATGGTGAATGTGAACATTCTCTCAACCACATAGGCACTGACAAGTCCAAGAATGGATAAAAACTAATCTAAGGTGCCCTGTAAGTTTTGATTGAAAGGAATAAGAAGTCATCTCCTTTGCGACATCCTCCTTTAAAACCCTCTGAATCTCTGCTTGCATGATAAATCCATACATAGAAGTATAGCAGGATGTGAAGCCATTAAGCTTTTTGACCTAACAAGGTCAAACAAGCCTAACAAGTCCAACTGTCTTATTTTTATCATCAGGGCACAGACATTTAGAGGACAGATAAGTGAACTTACCTGGAACCTCTCTATTACCCATCAGTAGCCAGGTCTCAGCCTAACACCCTGCCCAGCCTTGCTGATGAGAGGCTGTAAATGGTGTTTGTACTTCTCCCTCCTCCTCATACAAATCTAGATCTCCATACCGACAAGAGATCTCTTCCTCCTTTGCCTCACACACACACAGACACTACTTAGCAGTGCAAGGTATACCATACCTTCATTGTAGCTTAGAACTTCAAGCACTGGCTCTGCAAGGAAACAAAAAGAGGGTGACAAAGTGTTGTGCTGAACAAATCAAGTCCAGAACAAAGCAGTTCTGGCAAGGATCAGATCCAGATGCAGCACAGTTTTCCAGCACTTGTATGTTTTCTTCACTTCTGTCAATGCTTTCCCTCTCCACATCACACCAAGAGTGTTTTTGCATTACCTGCTTCAAGAGCAGACTCCCTCCCACCGCACAACCCCCTATGGCCTTTGAGAGAAAAGCACAATCAACCTCTTTAAGCACACGGTGGGCTGACCCCAGCTGGCAGGTTCGCTTGGTCCCCCCACAGTGGGATCAGGGAGAGGACTGGAAGGGCAAAAGTGAGAAAAAACTTGCAGGCCAAGACAAAGTTTAATAAATGAAGGGGAAAAAACAACAGCAAAAAACAAAAACAAAATAACACAAGTGATGCAAAAGCCATCACTCACGACAAGCAAGCCAATACCTAGCCAGACCACAGGCAATGGCTACTTTGGAAAAACTCCCCCTCAGTTTTATTACTGAGCAAGATGTGATACAGCATGAAATATCCCTCTGGTCAATTTGGGTCAGCTGTCCCAGCCGTGTCTCCTCCCAGTCTCTTGCCCATCCCAGCCTACTAAGGAATAGAGAAGACCTTGATGCTGTGTAGGCGCTGCCCAGCAACAGCTAAAACACCAGTGTGTTATCAACGCTGTTTTGGTAACAGCACAAAACAGGCTGCTCTGAAGAAAATTAACTCTACTGCAGCCAAACCTAGTAGAGTGTCACTCATCTTTAAGCACCTTCCACTGTTACCTGGTGAAATCAGAAGCCTTAGGACATGCATTTAGATCACAGGTAATATTCTTAGTAAGAACAATTGCTAGTTGATGGCTGAACATTATTTACCAAACTCAAGCTAAAATAAAACTTGTGACCATACCCTAGGCAAAGTAAACTCCAGAAAACAATTTGTTATTAACTTCAGCTGCAGGTATTACCGTATTCAAAGGGAATATCTTAAATTAATAGCAATTATCTGCTCAATTAAAAGACTGTTTACGGTATGAAAGACAGTTGCTAAGTGTAATGCAGACACAATTTAGCAGCACTAGTAGAAAGCACTGTTACATGTTTTATGGTAATAAGTAGTGATTATTTCCTACCTGGTTTGGGCAAGACTTTGAAGAGTATCTCCATGCCAGCATGAATATGATCAGACACATGACAGTGAAGCAGCCATGTCCCAGGGTTCCCAGCCAACATCTCCACCATTTCAAAGGTCCCAGGGAACAGATCCACAACATCTGCTCTGTAGCTTTTGCCATTCTGTCAAAGGGAAGGGAGGCTGTTAGCACACAGTGCTCTGTGCATCTCTTGAGAAACACCTCTAGAGTAACGAAGAATTCTGTCGGTGTCACTGAAGACCATTTTAGTGCTACTACAGTTTATAAAAGCTCTAGAGAAGATTTCAAAAAGCAGCTCCAGGGCTGTAACTGGGAAAGCAAATACAATCCAGCAATGCCTGACCCTAAGAAGGGTTTAATTAAACCTATCAGCACAATACAGAGGCTCATTCAGTTAGATCTGGATATGTAAAACCACGTCCCTTTCCTAGTTGGGTGAAGTTGCTGTGAAATTATTCAAGAAGTTCAAATCAATCAGAGCCACGCAAAAGTGATGATATCAGTGGTCAGTCTCTGTTTTATTACCAGCAGGGTATTTTTACCTTGTATATGAAGGTCTCAGCATGAAAATGGACTGTGTGGACATCAATCTCCTGACCCATTCCCAGCAGATACCAGTTCACCCACTCTCCTTGGAACATGGTCAGCCCAGGCAAGTTTGCATAGAGCCTTCCATTGATTGCTGTACAGTGAATAACAAATGGAGAAAGTAGAAAAGGCTGTTACTGAAATGGTAAAGATGCTGAACCATTTCAGAGGAAGAACATGTAGGACAAGTTAAATGCTTCAAAGCTTATCTAGGAACCAGGGCATCACTGTTTCCTATGACAGTCTCCCAAAAAGTTTGGCAGTCTCTCTACAGCTCTACTTATGCACTCTCTTAACAGATACATAAGATGTGACTTGCATCCAAAGCCATACTGTAGCTCACTTCGAAGCTCAAAAACTACTTGCTGAAAACCTAGAGTCAGTCAGTGGAGACAGTTGCTTCTAGAAGTCGGGATGTGTAAAATGGCCTTGGCTCAATGCTAGGGAAATACGCATATATACACATAGAACTCTGAACCATTTACTGAACAACGAAAACAGGTAATTTCTGCCAACAGGCAATCCTGTCATTCTGTATGTCTCATGCTGGCTGCATACATTATGTGCTGATCGTTTGAAAAATCACTACACGGTGGGACTTCATTTCATAATTAGCACAGCAAAAAGGAATACTGCTTTGACTGCAAATGCAGGAAAGGACCAAAATAGTGAGTGAGCTGAATGAGACAGCACACAGGGAAACTTCCATGCTCAGATGACAGAGGGGAAAAAGATAGAAAGAGACATGACCTGAGGACAGGAACACCTGTGTTTAACTTCCAGATCTGCCATAGGCACTTTCTGCAGCCCAAAAGAAGCATCCAACTTCAGTGTGTTGCTTATGCTGGCTATAATATTGGGTTGAAAATTATAACTTAATGGACATTAGTATTTGGGGACTCTTTATATCACCTATACAAAATGAGTAGTAATAATAGCACACAACAGAACTCTCTGCTGTACTTACCTCCACAACTGCCAAGGGGCTCATTTTGCTTAGCATACTTCAGGTAGATCCAGATATAATGTGTAGAAAAGTCATAAACAGCACATGAATTTAGAAAAATCTGTTCATTCTGCTATGGTAGGAATAGGTTTTCGGAAATCAGCTAAAAGAACTGGTCTGTGTATTGCAGCCACATAGCCTGGTCAATTAGCTTGAAATCTAACATATCTTTATGGTCCTGAGATGAACAGAAAGAAATGTCTGACACATTAATTTCACTTTTAATATTATTTCCTGTCCAGAGCCACTCAGACACTTTAGATATTAACCTCTCTGGCCCGTATCTTGCTATTCCTCCTGAGAAGGACAGCCATAATGATTAGCCTTCACTGCAGATCAAAGATTTGTGTCCTGTATATGCTGTAATACTGAGAACAACAGAGAGTTTAATTATGTTCATGCCACTTATGAAGGAAAAGGGTGAGGGCACTCATTACAAGTCAGGATCTTGGTCTTTTAGGCTTTTCTGACTACTTATAGAGGTCACAGAGTCGAGATCAACTTTGCATAGATAACAATGAGTGCTTAGGTGCCTACAAGGTATTACCATGCATTTTGTTGCTTTCCAAAAACTTTTCATCCAGCAGGTCAATATCCTTGTGATTTCCCTTACTGTAACGTTGTACATTCTCCTCCAAGTACCAGGATTGATTTTCATCAAAAACCAGGAACAGCAGAGCAAACTCCCTCTTTACATCCTTCCTGATCCCATCAGCTTGCAGTGTCCCTTTCCGGCAGACCTTCAGGGGTCCAATCAGACCGCTGTACATATCCTAATCCAAACAAAGGACAAAAATCTGAGGCAAGGATCTTCTCACTTTGACTTCTGTACGCAGCTTTTTGCCCTTCAGCGACCATGTTTGTTGTTCCCTGCACCAGCCCACTTAAACTGTGATACTGTGTAAGTACTCTCATTGGTGAAAAATCAGCTAGCAGAGCACAAGAACAGAGACTATACATGCTCTTACGAATGCAAATCAAAAAGTCATAAATATGAATGATATCAAAATATCCTCCATTCTATGGCTGCAAAAAACATCTGCAACTTGAGATAAAAAGCCAATGATCTCTGGGTTGAGTGTGATGCTTTACTGCAGGATTCTTCAGGTTGTTTCCCTGTGAAATTAGTGCTATGACAGTAGATCCTAGAAATGCTCAAACTTCCCTGCTCTATCCATGTGGCCTAAATTTGGATAATTCCTGCCTTTCTAAATTAATCCTGTTGCTCTCACCAATAGAAGCCAGAACTCAGTGGGAGATGTTCTCACATCCTGCAAATAACTGAAGGAAGGTTAGTTTCAAGGTGACATGAAATTGTTTTATGCAGGTTTGCATTAGGAAAAAAATTATTACAAACATCACAACAAATATGGAGGATTCCCTCTCCCAGGAAAATGCTAGCCATGTCACTAGATGGTTCTTCTACCTCTCACCTGGGCCAATCCCTAAACTGTACTCAACTCACATTGTTTTCCAGAGGGGATAAAAAATTGCTCTAACCATGCTTTTCTGGTTCTGGCTTCTTCTGTTTTACCTTTACTGGGTCCACCATGGAGTAGTAGATCCAAGGGATACAATCTGAATCATTTGGCCCAGGACCAGACCTTTCGGGAACTTCCCACTGGTATGTCACTATGTCACCTGAGGGACAGAGAAGCACCATTAACACCAGTGCAACAAACCAAGTTGCCAGCCTGCTGAGCAGCACGCGAAGCAGAACAAAAAGGATGATCCTGTCTCAAAAGTGCAAATACAACTCTGATTTTGTCGGACATTGCATCTTCTGCCCCCAGGCACTGAAAAGCAGGATGGAAGCTTCCCTCTCACAAACAAAGTAGAGGGGTGACAGGAGGCGCACACTAACTGGAATTGGCACAGCTGTTTTATGTGCCATGTTTGAGACTAGACCAGCTCAAGGGAATTCTGCCCCTTTTCAGTACCAATAGAGCCTGAGATGATCTTTCATCTCTTTGAAGTATATTTATGATGCCCATTCAAATGCCTTTTTAAAATTACTATTATAAAATTATTACTTATTAGTAACACATTTCAGAAAGACAGGGTCCAACAGAAAGCCTGTTTGTTGCAGAGATATAGCCTGCTCTGAAAAACGTGCAAGTTGAAGTGAACCAAAAATTATATAAAGTGGCATCTGGACCATGAAAGAAACTGGTGATCTCAGTCAGCATCCTGGCAAGCAACCGTGCACATCACAGAAAGCACAGGTCACAAAGAAGAGGGGCAGGCTTCCCCATCATGGGCCATCAGCCCAGGACTACCAAGGACTGACTGAGCTGTGAACAGTGATCCATTTTCTCCTTCTTACAGACAGACCATGTTCAGTGTCAGGGACAAGGCTGTACAGTAAACCGGTGCTATGCTTATCCCAAAGTCACAGCAGAAATACAAACTCCCCTGGGCTACCCACACAAATGATGATCACAAAACCCACAGCGAACCTGAAAGACCAGTTATTGTTCAGTTCCACTTCTCTACCAGCAGAAAACAAGTACATTTAAGCCTATTTAAAGAAATGAGCCTAGCTGCAGGCTAAAATTAGCTTCTTAAGTTTGTACAGGAATAAGGCTGGAGAATACAGTGACTTACCAGGGTTTGCTACTTGTGGCTGTCCTGTCTGTCTTTCCAGCACCCCATGTGCATGAATGGAGTAGGGTCGTGTGGCATTGTTCTTGAACACAATGTTGAGAATCTCTCCCACTTCTGCTCCCAGAAAAGGGCCTGGAGATAGCAATAATGTACTCTAAGACCAGCAGAAACTGTCAACATATCTCCTAAGATTATTCCCACCTCTCTCTCATCCTCTTCTCCCTAGAGATATTCCCTTATAATATTTATGATGCTCCTCTCAGTCTTCACTACCATATTTCTACCACCCAAAAAGAGAATTGGAGGTCAGTCCCAATTCAATTAAGTCTTAGAAAACCGGACTGTGAGTTTCACAGTGAGGGAAATGAGGGTTGTCATTCATTAACTGTGCCCAGTACAACTAGAACTTAATTTCTGAATACCACTATACTAAATATCACAACACCTTTATCATCCCATGATGCTGCTTTCAAAAAACTGTTAATATTCAATTTGGCCTGACAGCGTCACAAACTGGAGCTGCAGCCTATTTCAAACAGCCACACACAATTCCTCAACTTTGCTGCTCCGGCACCACTTACAGTCCTGGGTTCATAATAGAGCTGTGTCTCCATAGACTTCCATCGATGCTGCAGTGTGCTTCTCCACTTGCCAAAACCTGTCTGCTTTTATCCCAAAAACATTTCTTCCACAGCTACAGATTTTCATCTACATCTCTCAGACTGCTCTACAGAAGGTAGCACTTATTTCTGTTCCAGTCAGAAGAACGCAGGTGCTAAAAATGCTCTGCTTGAGGCATGGGAGAAAGCTGGCAGCAAAGGCAGGCATGAAAACCTAGCCCTCTACAAGCTGTACTCAGGACCCTCTTTACTGCTTTTCCAAAGCTGGCAGACCTGGACAGGAGACAGTCTGAAGTTCTCCTCACACTTGCATACACAGCAGATGCCTGAGTATGTGGGAGGCCTTCAGATTACAGCCCTTAGCTGCTGAAGCACTGGAGTCCAAGTCCCACTGCTGTGTGAATGGAAAACATACCCTCTGTACACTTCCTTACCTATTATCCCCAGGTGTTCGTCACCATTTATCCTGGCCTTGGGGGTCTGGAAAGTCCCATCGGTGTACTCCCTGTAAACTGCTTTCTTGTACCTGGAGCCAAGCAGCCCATTCTCATTGCTCAAAAATATATTGGCGTAGCTGAGAAACACAGAATGAGTGCTGTGTTACTCAAATGCTCACGGGGAATAAACAGCTAACCTGCGGCAGGGGGTTCGCCAGCTGATGGGTTTCCCAGAGGCCTGCTTCAGCTGCAAAGGTTGGCACAGTGATGCTGGCAGCTGCAGCTCCAGCAGCACCCAGCAGCAGTGTATGCACCATGCCACATGTGGCCAAGATACCCCGACAGACTTTACTGAGGTCTGCTGAAAAACCTTGCCCAAGCCTTCCCCCAAATCAGGGCTGTACCTTGTCGCAGAGTGGTTGTGCCGCTCCCTCTCCCAGCTCCGGTCGGGCACGTAATCCCACTCCACCTCCACTGCCATGACATAATACGTGCGCACCCCTCTGTATGGAAGGGCAGGGGCCAGACTACTCTTGCTGCACTTGGAAACAGAGTAGCGCTCCCTCATCCCAGCCTGGTAATGATTGCTCGTCTGGCAGTAGATCTCAAAAATCCCTGAGGGAGGCAGCACAAACAAAGAAATCAGCTACTTTTAAAAGATCCCAGGAAACAGCTGCTTCCCACACAGAGCTTGTGACATGGCTGACGTTGGTATATGTGTTGTGTATATCTGAGTGTTTGTTTAGGGAGCTTGGTTGCCATAGGCTGAGATTAAAACGGGTTGTTAGAGAAACCAGGCAGGAATGGTACAACAAAGTCCTACAGGGAAATCATCTCGGGAGGCTGTCTTACACACACAATAATCAGTCTATTAGATGTGAAGAAACCAACTAGGTGACACAACTGTGCTACCACTGCTGGTTAAGTAAGAGATCTAGCCTCCAAATGCTAAAGGGAAGGAGACAAGCAGCAGCTGAGGCCATCACATTGTGTGAATGAGGCATGGCATTTTGTGTCTAAGTTCCAGACTGGGAAGACAAGGGTCTGTCATTAACGTGAACCTCCGCAAGCCATGGACAGCAGAATTACACTCTCACAACTCTCTGCTACTTCGCTCCGAAAGATATGTTCGCGTGTGTCTGTGGATCACAGGCAGCAATGTCCATCAGGGCTACTCATACAAGTATTTAACAGGGAGTGGCAGCCTAGAGAATCAGTCTGGGACAACATAGGACAAGACCCTGTATCTCCTGTTCTTCTCCAGGAGAAGGTGCAAAGACGGGAGCTTTGGGCTTGTAAATGGGGCCAAACAGGATCTAAAGCCCAGCTCAGCCTGTAACATGCGAGTTTGCACTGTGCTAATGAATCAGCAATGGAAGCAAATATTATGACTGGAGACTTTTCCTGACACTAAGTTAGGTGCATAGACACTTACCCTTGTTATCAGGTTGCATGAAGGCAGTAGCAAATGTGTGGGGAAACAGGTTGGTTGAATCTCTCCGCATCCCATTCATCTGCAGGGTGTTTCCCTGAAACACAGCTCCATGTACATCTGCTTCACTGCCCAAGCCCAGAAGGTGCCAGGACACGTTGTCTCCTTCACACACATCCAGCCCAGGCAAGTTACCAAACATAAATCCATTGATGGCTGCAAAGGAGAAAAATTACTCTCAGCAGGTAGTTATCAACCAGGAGATTGATTCTGTGCATATACCAGGACAGGGCAGGCCTACCAGTGGAAAAGCATCTTCCTTGTAAATCACCCCTGAATACACTCAGGACAGGCTTCCTGAGACAGCTGTGCTTCTTGTCTCACATCCCACCCGCTCTCTCTAGCCTCTCATAATTCCAGCCCAATACAACACAGCCACTCCAGCATCCCGGCTCAGACTTCAGGTGAACACTGAGCCATGTTTTGCAGGTTCGCTCCTGCCGCCCACAGAACAGCATCAGGCCATACCATGCATCCTGTTCGATTCCTCAAAGCCATCATCCTTTTTCACAGAAGTCTCTTCCATCCTCAAATAGTACTTTATGTTTGCATTTAAATACCAGCTGAGGTTCTCATCAAACACACTGAAGAGAAGGTAAAATTCTTTGTCGATACCTTTCTAAGATACAATCACAATGATGGCTGTTAATTTTTAAAATGCACTCATTAACTATCCTTACAGATAAAGCTGTTTCGTCTGGCTCTCATTTTCCTCTTTATCTAGTAACTTGACTCACTGAGGACCAGGGCTCAGTTCCTTTACTCAAGTCAAATGCTCCTCTTTTGTTCCACAAGAGGCACCACTTATGGATTTGCCCTGATATGGCACATCAGTGATCAAAATTAGGCCAAGAATATGACAGCATTATTTCCTTCCCCCACCATTCTTACATTTAGGTGTAGGTTTCACCACCCAACCAAATCACACCTGAGATCAGAACTTGGCCGATGGGGCAGGCTGATGACTATGTTCCACCCCTCCTTTCTCCTACCACAGGCCTGAATTTGGATTTTTTTTTTTTTATTACCATAAAACCTAAAAAACATTAATTCTCCTGAGAAATGCATCCCACAGAATGGTGTCTTTCCCCACTAACAGAACACAGAATCACAGAATCATTTAGGTTGGAAAAGACCTCTAAGATCATCCAGTCTAACCTTTAACCAAGCACTGCCAAGTCCACCAGATGCTCATTTTGGTATCAGCTTCCTTAGCTGTACCCAGGAGGACACCCTGCAGAGCTAAGCATTTTCCAGTCTGTGGCACATAGCTGTGTGAGGAACGGCTGTGCACCTTTCCCAATTAACCATTCATTAAATGGTTGCCTAATATTGTGGAACCAGAATCCCTGCGCCAGGTGGTTTTTCCCCTGTCCTACCTTTCCAGACAAGTCTGTCTCTGTTTTGTTTACACCCTTTCAATACCTGCAAATGTTTTATCATTACCACAGCTCCTTCACATAGTGGGCTTTATATATTCATGATCCTCTCTGCCCAGAAGATTCACATTTCTACTCTACTCTACTGAATGTGCTGATCTCTTCTGAACTCTTAGTTTAGCTACATCATGCCACCAGTAAAAGGAGGCAGAAAGCAAGCTCCTCTAGAAAATCTGTTCTCAGATTTTTCAGCTACTCCCTGATCTGAACTGCTAGGTAGGTAGGATGACACTAGACTATTTATCTGCTGCCTACTGTTTCTCACAACAAAAGTCTGTTAATGTCTTGCACTTCCCCTGACTTACTGCAATGAGTAGAGTATCCCTGAACAAAACTCCAAGAGGAAGTTCTGGTCACCTTTCAGATTTCACTTATCTTTCATCAAAACCGTAGACCAACATGGATTTTCACATGCTTTTTTGTAGTCACCTCTGCTTGAAAATAAGCTGACCTTGCAGAACAAACAAGGCTCACCCAAACCTCAAAGCATCATCATTCAAGCACGCCATGTAGATTTTCATCTGTATGTAACGATGGCTTTTCAGTGTTTCTGAGACTGCAATGAATATTTCACATGCCTCTGAAAAAAGTATTTTGCTTTAAAGCAAAGCCCAGAAACCTTTTCTAGGGCAGCCCTTGGGAGTCCAGGGCACTAGCCTCTCCTGCCAGACCTGTTGCACACACGTGCCCTGATGTTAACCTGCCTCCTGACTTTGATTAGACCTTCCTGGACTCACACTATCGCACATTTATTTTCATTATGTTCCCAGATGTTTTGCTGATATTTCCTTTCTCTACAAGGAAACAAAGAACCTGGTAACAGTGTGGCAGGAAAACCCTTTTTACCTGTTTGTTGTTATCATCCAAAGTGCCCGGCTTGCAGATGACCAGAGGGCCTACCAAGCCTGAACTGGGGTCTTTGACAGGGTCCACAGCAGAGCTGTACATCCAGGTCAGGCAGGGAGGGTCGCTGGATGTTGGTCCAGCATGCTTTGGCACGGTCCAGCTGTACGTAAAGTTGTGCAGAGGTGCAACAGAAACACCATTCTGGGACAGACCTTTAAAACAGAGGTTGGTGTCGTTATTCTTGAGCTCCCTGTACAAACCTAGTTGCATCTTCTCACCAGTTACTTTACACTAGGCTTTCATTCATGTCACTAAAATAGCAGACATCTCTGAGGTATGCTGTGGAAGTGTTCAGAGGGCACACATGCAGCTGCTCTCAGTATCACACAAATTCCTCCCTGGTGTCAAGGCAGAGATGGGCATGGTGACAGCAAATAACGAAGTGGATTGAGCTGCATCTAGGACAATGAATGCTGGAAGCATGTGGTTACCTAAGCTGGAGTGCACTGAGCATGTTCCTCTGCTCACCGGGTCTCAAACAGCTAGAAATGGTTTGAGCTTTGGTTTACCATTTTCATCTGAAAAATAGCACCTCTGGAACCATGCTCCCTCGGGCACCTTCCCTGGGCACAAGGTCAGCAGAAGGACTCCTTTGCTGAGACCTCAAAGCAGGCTTAGAGGACCAGGCAGACCTCCACCCAGCTCCAGAGCACATCTAGTTCTTCCTGGCTGCAGGAACTTCCCAGCACAGAGGCAGCACAGGCTGTGGAGCTCCACCACCAGGATTAGCATTGAATTAATCAAGAAAAGTGAGCCACAAACCATCATGGTACCGCATCCCTTCCCATGCCTTCCCATAGGACACTCCATGAGGCTGGATGCTGAACGGCCAGGAGGCTTTGTTTACAAACATCACCAGGATGGTGTCACCAATTTCAGCTTTTATCACAGGACCTACACAAACAGCAGAGAGAGCATGTCAGCAACAGAGAAAATCCGAGGACAACCAGGTGAACCAGACAAGGCAGGGCCACCTTTCACCAAGGGCTGATGGGATAAGATTCGGAGCAGAGGTGGATGGGGGACCAGTTCAAATGAGTTCATGCAACTCCCCCTGTGGATGCTGTTTGTTTAGCTGACCAGAAATTTTCATTGATCAGTCTTTCAGTGTGTTTATTTTAGTAGAAAATACCTGTAATTTCTTTGTATGAAGGCATACCTAAGATTTCCCTCAGTCACTTGTATTCCTGTAGGAACGTGGCTGTTGCTGGTAATCCTAGCCCTTTTTTTTTTTTCCCCCTCATGGCTGCCAGGGTCCAGCGAGACTCTGCCAACTCCTCACAGTTACACTGCATCTCCCTTTCTGTGCATAACACCATCACTTAACTTTCATTCAGCTGCTTATACTTCTTTCTGTGTCTCTTTCCACTATTCTCTTTCCCTGCAAATCTGTATTTTAATCCATGTGTTCTTTCCTTCTGTGGCCTCTCCTGGTATTGCTGTTGCTAATTTCTGGTGTCGTTAGATTATTAGTCACTGTTAAGGCAGAAAACCGGACCACACCTATATGCTTCTACTGTGTATGTCACAGCCTTCACACAATTCATTTGCCTCTGCAGATTCTTCTTCACTGCCCTTGCTGATACCTGGCTGTAACAGAGAGCCCACGTGGGATAAGAGGCTTTCTGTGAAAAAGTGGGGTTTGTACCATGCCTTGCAGATGCTCAGCCAAAACCATAAAACTATGGGCTACTACTGTGACCTGTTCAGCTCTGGTTACAAACACTATACTGTGTCACAAATACTATATTGTGTCCCTCAGCCCTTACTACTACGTCTGACATCCTAGGCCTGTCTGCCTCACTCAAAGTGTAGGTGCTGTAAAACACCTCACTACATCAACAAACGAGGGTATAGGTAACACCTGACATCAGCCCATCATTCTCACTGGCACCGAAAGAGGGTTTGCGTCACTGGATGATTCCTACCAAGTATCCCAAGATGTTTCTCTTCTTCTGACCGCTGCTTTTCCTCACGGAAGCTCTCATCAGTATATTCCACATACTTTGCCTTCCAGTAGACTCCCCCAATTCGGTAGAGGCTACGCTTGAAAAACTGCTCAGCAGGGCTAAATGCAAAAAGCAAATGTCAGGTCATTTTTATGAAAATCAGTCCTTTTCTCCTGCTTCCACCCCACAAGCTCCCCAGCATGCCCCCCCCGCTCCCCCCCAACACGCCTCTCTGGCAACACCAGCAGCATCTCCAAATTAAGCAGGTTTCCAGACAAAGGGTTTGGAATAAGCACAGTTTGTCTCTGTGAAGCATTTTCACCCTCCAGTCTCATCCGTCAGCTGTGTTCAGGGAGCACCACTGGCACAGGGCCCTCTCCCAGCTGAAACAGCCAGGTTCAAAGGCACAGGTCTGAACAGCATCTCTCTACACAATATGCAAAAGAATGCAGTGCAGTGTATGGGAAGACAGGACACAGCCCAGGGGACAACTGCAATCATAACTGAAAACACATAACAGCTGTAAAGAGAGATTTATTTCCATCGCCACCACCCTCTCCAACATGCAGACAGAAGTAACCTGCCTTGCAGGAAAGGCAGCTTAGTTACAAGGACAAGTCACGGGTCTAAGCAGCTTTCAGTTCTAAGGTCTGCAAGAGTTGCTGCATTGCTTTGGGTAAATCATTAACCTCTCTGCATTTCTACTTCTTCACTCTCCAACAGCTTCCCAGGGGAGGGAATGGAGGGGGAAGCATGCCTTTGTTTCAGTTTGCCACAGTCTGAAAGGGAAACCACTCACCAACTGCTGTCACAACCATTTGACACGTGGAATGAAAGGCTGTCACGGAGGTCACTACATTTGATTTCCTAGAAATTGCTTGCTGCAGCAAGTCTACACTGAAGCATATCTGCAGGCTAGCTCTCCCGCCCTGTGACTGCTGCAAAATACACTTACTTAATAGCTCATCAGATCTATGGATTTCTTCCTAGGTCAGGTGCAACAAGCAGAAATGAAGCCCAGAAAAAAAAGCAGCAGCTCATGTTCTATATAAACTGGGACTCCTGGAGTCTGTGGGTAAGGCTACAAAACACAGCAGCACACTTCCACGTGAAGTACCCTGAGATACCTAGTACTGCTTTTGGTACAGTCCGGCTAGAGCAGCCAACACTTCTCAATGGGCTACTCCGCATAGTTTGCTAAGAAGTAAACTCCATGTTTTCTTTAGCAGCCCCCCCCCCCAGACTAGAGACCCACACACACTGCCCCAAGACCATCAGCTTTTTGCTCACCTGCCTGCCTCACTCAGCTGTTTCCCAGTGCTTTGGTCGTGTCCTGAAGGTCCATAGTCCCACTGCAATTCCTTTGCAGCTATGTAGTATTTCCGAACTCTCCCTTCCAGGGCAGGTTCTGGAGCTTTCTGAGAACAGGTCCGGACTTCATAGAGTGCTCCCATCCCAGCTGCCCAAGACATGGTGGAGGACACACAGGCTTAACACTTCTCAGCCAGTTTGATCAGGCACCCAACAGTCCCACCTTCCTGCCACAAACTGGCCATTCCTCCTCTGTTGTTCCAAAAGACACACAGCTGGGAGAAGGTGATTAGGTTGTTCCCACAGAAAGGATTATTTTCTGCTGGCGAGCAGAACTTCTTACCTTAAATATTGGATGCTATGTAAGTATGGTCAGAGAGCAAACAGAGCCTTCTCCTATCCTCTGATGTACCACGCCACATCTCTTTCAGGGGCTAGCATTCTTAGGGCACTGCCTCATCTTAACTTTCAGCTGTGCCAAACTTAGTGTTCACCAGTGACCAATGCAGAACATCATGCAGTGGTATACGTCATCCTTAGTAAGTTTGGCCTACATATTAATAACCAATATACCCCAATTTACACAAGACAAGGAATCACCCATTCAACTACAGACATTTTTAGTGGGAATGCTGCCCAAGGCACTGTCCCATCCCACATTGTACATGACAAGACCACACTGGGAGAAAAAAGGGAGGCCACAGAGTGCAGAACAGATTCCTGCCTCTGCCTTACCTTGTATGTGATCGTTGAGCTGACAGCTCAGCAGCCATCTCCCAGGGTTACTGGGGATCATGTCAGCTGTAACAAAAGTGGCTGGGAAGAGGCTGGCAACATCTGCCCTATGGCCTCGAATGCTGAGTGTTTCTCCATGGAAGTACGCTGTATGAACATCAATTTCACTGCCCATCCCGAAGAGGTGCCATGAAACATGATCCCCAGCACACATCGTCACCGCAGGGAGATTCCCAAACACATAACCATTGATAGCTGAAAAAACAAGCAAGTCAAAATCAGAGATCAGAAAAAGGGCCTTCAGAGCTTCTGCCTGCAGGTCAAAACACAGACATGTTTGGAGGATGGACTGAGCCAGAATTCATCCTCCTCTTCTTGTTCTGCAGAACTCAGTTCCAGAACTTGTTTCCTAACACAAAGCATATTCAAAATCTCCAAACAGCTAAGAAAGGCTCACTCAAGCCAAAGATTAAATCAAAATAAAATTTTTTTCCCCCTGGAGTTGCTGCACTATCCCTGTGATATTGTTTGCTTAGCACATGATCTCAGAGCTATTACACTTTTCCACTCTACCTGCAGCCTGGTATAAAACAGTAGAAAGTGTATTTCAAGATACCAGAGCACTGATATCCTCAGAGTGCCTGGACCAAGTCAGTGGCTTCACAAAGGTTACCTCACCACGCACTGACCATGCATTTTGTTGCTCTCTTGGAATTCTTCATCTTCTTTGTCTACAGAGCCTGGATCTGTGCAGAATGACACAATGTTCTCATCCAGGTACCAGCTTAGGTTCTCATCCACAACACTGAACATCAGGAAGAAATCAATGTCCACATCCTGGCGTCTTTGAGAAGTGCCAGTCAGTACTCCTAGGGTGAAATAAAAGATGAGTGAATACCCACCCACGCAGAAAAGCGGACATCAGTTTTAAGGGTTTAAACCACCAACAGAAGAGTAACTTCTCACGCAAGTTAGAGACAGATGCTTTCCCCACCATTCCAGCACAGCTCATTGCAGAGTTCTAGCGATCTCATGCATTTCTAATATACCCCTGCTAGTATGTTGCTCAATCCCACACAGCTCTAGCTCTGCCTGGCTGAACTACAACTCCTTCAGTGTTCTCACTTGTGCTGAAATCAAAGAGTATCCCTATTTTTTAATAAACAAACTAGGTCTCATGCAAGATTCCCCCTCTTAACATGGATTTAAACAGCCTTCTCAGATCAAGAAGCCTACAGGCTCACCTGCCTGGCCACTACGGGATAAAGACAATGTAATGATCAGAACCCAGACAGAACACAGCTACTGTCTTCTCCAGTCATGTCACATTTTCCTGTGAAGTTGGGAGCTGCCCACTGGAGTATCTTCTTATCCTGTCCTTGTTCAAGTCACCACAAAATCTTCACAAAATGAAACTGCAGCCCTCAGCTGCTTTCCCTGGGAGTTTTTACCTTCTTTGCATGTAAGTAATGGCCCAATTAACCCAGATGCAATGTCCTTTGGTGCATCAATATGAGAGTGGTAGATCCAGGTCAAGCAGTTTGGATCATCAGCTGTTGGGCTGTGATCTTCAGGGACAGTCCAAGTGTAGGTGTAATTCCCTCCTGGAAAGACAGCATCATCCTTCTTCTGATCCTGGGGGGACATATCGGGATACAGGGATCCTAGAACAATTGAGTAATCACAATATCCGTTCAAGAAGAGCAGAGATGTCCGTACATGTAACCTTATACTGAGCCTCTCACACTCCATAGACAGCTGTATGTATATACTGGGGCAGCAGCTTTCAAAGCAAGACTGAGCTTCCCAAGATTGAAATAGCATTTAATCTTCATTCTCTCAAGGAGAAACTGAGGCACAGAGCCGTTGTAAGGCAACATGCCCAGCAAACAGGTTAGCACAGACTCAGAAAGGTTATTCCCATTCTGCCTACTGCTACTTTGCCTTCAGCAATGCCATGTGCCACAGTCAGTCTCCCTACAGTCTCTAGGGGTGCATGAAATAGCAGATCTTTGGTCTCATGCTTCATCATTCTTGTGAACTCAATGAAGCTCATCACTCTCATGCCTCTTATACTACAACACTTCAAGTAATGAATGTAACTCTCCTCCTTCTGTCCCACTTTCCCACTAGCAAGCTTTGGAGGCTCTATGAAAATTACGCAATCTGGACTATGTACCGTAACACCCAGGTCAGGAAAATACCCCCAGACCCATGAGCCTACTAACCCAACTTCGTGACTTTACTTAAAGACCGAAATGCAGTTGCTTTCCACCAACACAGCTTTGGGCTAACCAAGTCTGTGGCTTCTTTACAGACATTTCTCCTCAGTGCATACTCTTCAGTTCCCAGCCAGAAAAATCTGTCTCTGTTATGGCAGTGGCTCATTTACCTTCAGAGTCCTTTTCGTAGAAGACACCATGAGGATGGATTGTATACGGCCGACTAGCAAAGTTTTTCAGGTGTACTTTAATGGTATCCCCCACTTCTGCTCGGATAACGGGCCCAAGGAACCCCAGCCAGCCAGGTTTGGGAATCTCAGTGGTGTAAGTGGAGTCCGTGTATTGCTTATACACAGATTTCTTGTACGTGCTTCCCACTCTGTCTTTGCCAGGCTGGAGGAACATTGATGCCTTGCTATTAAATTCAGAAAAGAGAAAGGCATCATGAGTTGTGTTATACAAAACAGCTGGTCTACAACACAGGGGAGTGGTGATGTTCTCAGGTAAGCCCTAAAGCTTTCGGCGTCACACAGAACCTCCCATGCTCTACCCTAACACACCCTAAGCCAGCAGCAAACTTCCTCTTCCCACCACTCTGAGTGCTGTGACATGGAACAGAGCCTATTCGTGAAACAGGGAGCACTGGTGATAGACGTGTCTGCTTCGGAGCACGTGAAATACAGCAGAGGATACTGGCCAGTTAATAGGCTGGTGACCCTGGAACCACAGCCACAAGTACAGTCAGATGCCAAACTCCTGCTGATACACAGCCATGGCCTCATCCTGAATTCGTCATGAAAGGACACAAAGTACACCCCTGATCTGTGCAAATGAGGAATGAGAAAGATGGTGTTTCTCTGACAATCACACACAGGTGACATGGGGAAGACTGAAGCCCTTCCCACTCCTGCTTCAGCCCTCATCGGTCTTTTAGAAACTCATCTCAATACCTTTTTGGGGTTTGCCACTGGATCACAAGAGGGAAAAAAATAAAACAACTCCTGAGCTCTCTAGCCAAAATCCACAGTCTAAAAGATGCTTTTCTACTCAAGAAATTCTTAGTTACTTGTAGAATGACAGACAAGTCAGCCAGGTGTGTACCCAGCACATAAGCAGCTGCCAGAGTTAAAAGCTCATACAGGTACCAAAGTTCAACACATGAATATACATGCTCTTTATGACTGTCTTAGTAGGTAAAAGATGAGTCATGGCCAAGGTATGAGTGGGACAGGCCTAAGTAAAAGCTCAGGTTACTTCCCCTACCCCCTTAGAATTGATCACTACTGCAAGACACATGGTCCTGAAACACAGGCAAACTCCAACACACATCTCTAGAAGATGAATAATGGAGACAAACAACAGTAAACATTGCCTTTGTCATTCATTGTGAAGGGCTGGGCTCTAGCTATACAGTCTGAAGCTCATGCTTGTGAAGTCATCCCTGTAGCCAGTATTATCAAAGTGTATGGATAATTCATACTTTTTGCTTGTCTGCCTCTTTCCATATATAGTCCATTCCTTCCAAACAAAGAAAAAAATTCAATTATTTTACCACTTCTACCATTCATATCAAACCCTTTTCTTATTGCTACCAATTTGACTTCTGCAATCATTCTACAAGTAAGTCCCATTAGCTACTTGTTTGCAGTGACAGTTTTTAAATAGTTTAATGGCCTTTAGTTTCATTTTCTTCTCTTCATGCATCATGACAGAAAGCAAACAAAAAACACTGCATTTGTTATCACTGCAGGAATCAGTGATAACACTTATATTTAGCCTGAATTTTGGGGAGTTTCCTTTTCTGTGAACAATATGAGTCTATTCAGCATCTCCAGAGAAAGGAAACCTTTTCATGCTAAACTGATGGCCCTTGTTTTTCCTCTGAACCCCTCCCACTGCTGCTGTGTTGCTTCTGAAAGATGCAGAAACCCCCGAGTGTTATTTATTATGGTGCATGAGGGCAAATGACAGAGCAGGTCAATAAATACAGTTTATCATAGAAAAAGGAAAAACACAATTGCCTTTAGAAAGCTGTGGAAAGCTATACAAAAAAAGTTGGGAATTTTGAAAACCAGCAACAAAAACTGCTTTGTAGTGACTCAAAGTAATTACTGCAGTTTCCAGATTTACTTTTCCCACAAAAACATTTTTCAAACAGCCCCTAAGATTTCACTCAAGAAGTTCCATCAAGTCTAAGGCTTGAAATTCCATTTACACAAAAACAACCCAGCTCCATTAAGTCATTTACATCAAGGTGAAAAGTCATCATGCTTCAGGATAGGTAAGCTGATCACCAGCTGGAACTAGGAAAAACTAAACCTCAGGGCAAAGTATTGCACAATCAGTTCTATTATAGAGTGTTTGTACTTCCCTCTGGCGTAACTGGCATTGGTCACTGGATGCTCCATTAAATTGACCATTCACTTTCCTACTAGTACAGTTTCTATGTTCCTATGATGAAACAAGTTAACCATTAAGCTCATAAAGACCAGACACCTGATTCTGTCTCTTGCTTGCTTAGACGCCCCAGAATACTTGCATGAAATTACTCAAAAAATTACTATTTTAAGCTAGCACCAGACTCGGTTCTTACAGAACTCAACTTACAGGTTATGTGCAATGCTTTGATTACTGAACACGTTCTTTCCTGTTGGAGCATAGTTCCAATCCACCTCGCGGATCCCCAGGTAATAGACTCGGGTGATGCCTCCAGCAAACGTGTGAGATGACAAATGTATGCAAAACAGCAAAAACCAGAACAATCGCATCATGGCCTGAAGTGAATGCTCTTTTGGAGGATAAGCCTATTTGGGAGAAAAGAAAAACAAACGTAATGAAACAGAAGCAGAATATGACCTCAGAATTTTATCCTAAATAAGTTGGTTTGAAGGTACTAGACATTTTGAGAGGGTGTGAAGACATCAGGTAGAAGTTCTACTGGGATCATTACTTAAATATCTGTGGGGTCTGAGACAAGAAGTAAATCATCCCCTTAACACACAAGGCAGACATAGATTATGCCTTGCCAATCACTACGCAATACTAAACTGTGCTTCTCTCATAACGGTTTAACTTACTGTTTTGTCTGTAGTCTTTTGTCCAAATGTTTTGTTTCATAGTGTTGAGGAAATGCTGCTAGTTCGGTAAGTTTTCACTCAGTAGGAGATGAGGTGAACAGTCAGTGTTTTGTTAGCAGAAAAGGCACCCATAAATATCTATGCTGTGTAACCATCTTCTTAAGGCATGGGGGCCCTGAGCAGAATGTACCACGGGCACCAGAATTTCAAGTGACTGGTTTTTGACCAAGACCGATGTCCCAAATCATCTTACAGGACCACTTACAAGGCAAAGAAAAACAATCCTGAGCAAGTAACTTTATTGTTAACTGTTGTCAAGATCCCTCAGCTCTACTAAGCCACCTGAGAAGTATGACTTAGTCACTATGAAGTAATTTTAAATTTTAGCTTCTTTCAAGATTGCTCTTAAATAATGGTTCCCTGTAATCCAGGGAGTGCATCTCGAATGGACTGCACAAGGCTTTTCTTTTAGTCTAGTTCCATTAACTATTTTACCCATGATCTAGATCGTGAAGGAGCTTACTCATAAAACCTGCCATTGACACCAAGCTCGGTGTGAGAAAGCACAAGAAATACTCTGAAGAGAGGTCCACGGCAAGTTGCTGAAATTGTATGAAATCGAACCAGTACTCACAAAATTTTATCTTGTTGAAGAACTACCTGTATGAAGTAGAAACCGATGCAATATGGAAGTGCAGAATTACACCAAAGGATAAAAAAACGCTTGGGAATAAAATTGATGACAAACTAAATACAAACCCACATGAAAATGCTTAAGGAAGATCTATCTCATCCAGTGATATAATTAACAAAGCTAGATGCAGCCAATAACCAAACTGACATCTAAAATATATGTGCCAGCTCTTGATACAAATAAAAGCCACTTTGAAGAAGTACAGCAGAGAAAAACAGGAAATGTGAGAATAAAAAAAATGTGATCTATCAAGGAAATTTAAAGTAATCGGTTTTCTTTAACTTCAAAAGGAAGGGGATGGTGACACAACACCATGTCAAAAACAGATAGGGTTTTGTTTGTTTGTTTGTTCTATAAAGAGGCTTGTCACCATTTATTCTCCCCTGTCTTTGGTAATAACAACATGAATGTCAAGTGTATTTGCAGCAAAAGTAGATGCTCTGTAAGGTTTTGGCTATCATGGCATCACATTCAAACAGTTTTCCCAGGGAAGCTGAGAAACCTCTTACCAGATCTGATGCCCGATACACTGGATTCATCTCCAATACACTGCAATGGGCAAGACTTCTATTCATATCAGTTCCAAACTTGTATTTCTATCATTTCCGAACATTCTGTCCTTTCTCAGATAATGATAATTAAGTATTACTGACTCCAAACATTCATTAAATTTAGAAGTCGAGAGAAAGCAACTCTCAGCTTGGAAAAGACCTCCTTCCCTCCTTTCTCAAAAGGGTTGCAGGGATCTCCCTAAATCAGAGACGTTACCAATCCATCAGCACAGTTCAGCTCCCCTGCAGTGGCCCCACCAGTGGGCCCTTCAGAAGGAGGTCAGCTCCACGTTCCTGGCCACGCCGACCAGCCCAGCGAGGACCACGGCAGAGCAGGCACTAGGTCCTGCCGCTGCTCGCTGCCTCCTGCCCCATCCCTGCTGCTGTAGCTCCAGCACTGCTGCCGTGCCAGGGGAGGGGAATGCCGCTCTGCACGCTCGGCTGAGGCCCGGCGCTCCGGAGCTGCGTCCGCGCTGCCTCAGCCAACACCGGAGCCGGCGGCGGCTGCCACAAGGAGACCAAGCCGGCGGCGCCAGGGCTGGGCGCGGGCAGGCGGCATGGGCTAATCTTTATGGTCTTTCATCTTAATGGCTTCGCCAGCAATATCGAATCCTAGGAAAGAGCAAAGCTTAGACTTTATACCAAGATCGAACAGTGACTCCTGAAGTTGGCTGAGAAAACTGCCTCCTGACAGACCGCTGCTGCATCAGCCCACGATTTCTACGTGACTGAGTCCCTGCTCACCACGTTAAAGCTCAGCACCGCATCGATGCGTTTATCTGATAAATCACACTAGACCAGAAGTCACGGCAGGCTAAATGCCATGTGAAATTGCTCTAGCATTGAGCAAAAAAGTCAAGGAGGAAACCTTCCTGACAGCCTTGCTGAGGTTTTACGGCAGTCCTGTCCAGACCCAGCGCCAGAGGCTGACTGCACCACTGCACGTACCTCTGTGGCAACTTTAGGAAACAGCACAACTTCGCCCAATTAATATTCCACAGGCTAGACTGATTCTGTTCTCACATTCTTTTCACAGCGACTAATCACCATTCAGTTATTCTATTAGCACAAGGTGAAAGAAGTCACTAACCTTTAAATTCTTTTTCCAAAAGTTAATTTTTCATTGTGATACATGACTTCAGAAAAAAAAAATCCAAATATTGTGTTCTGTTCATCTCTGAATGTTGATATTTTATAGCAAAATCTTTACTCCCAGGACTTAATGTTGCTGATTCACTAATATAACAGGAATTGCAAATGAATGGAAAAACTAGTTTTCAATGTATTTGCAAGCTAATCAACTTACATTTTATCAGATGAATTTTATCAGACTGAATGCTGAGTTCTTTCCTGACATTTCACTACACAAAAACCATCGCCCAAGAAAGGGGGGAGGGGGGAACCAAACCATTAAATGAGAATCAAACTATTTCATCCCTTACTTTGTGGAGCAGGGTTAGACGCAGGTCCTGTTGAAAGGGTCAAGCAGTCAGCTAGGAGACATTTTCCTTTCTACGGCTGCAGCACAGAAGAAATAAGCCTGGAAAACTGGAGAGTCACAAATGCCAGAGAGGACAAAGTCTAGGCTGTAAAAAAGGGGAGATGCCTCGCTTCCCGAGGGCAGGTCGGAGCCACGGGCTGCAGCGATTGCGAGCCAGGCGCTCAGCGGCCGTGACGCAAACGCGGCGCGCTCCTGGTTTTACAGAGATGCCCCGGAGAAGCGCGAGCCTCGGCGACCCGCGACACCCGGGCCCCGTTTCANTCACCTCCGACCGCCAGGAGCCCCGCCCCGGGGCCAGCCGCGGAGAGCCGCGTCTGCTCTTACTTGCCGGGCAGCACGGGACCGCTCCCGGCGCGGGCCCTCCCGCCACCGGCCACGAACGCGGCGACGCCGGCGCGGGGCGCGACCTGGCGCAGCCC